>CM064529.1:3235445-3407945 GCA_032716605.1 Paralithodes platypus
ATAGTGGTAATGGTGATGTGATGGTGCTAGTGGTGGTGGTGGTGATTGTGAATGGATGATGATAGTGATAGTGATAGTGATGGTGGGGGCGGTGGTGAGAAGGATGATAATGGTGATGGTGAAAGGATTGTGATGATGATGGTGAGAGAGAAGAAGAGACAAGGAAGGCGTGTGAACAGTTCTGGGTCAGTGGGAACTGGGTCGAGTTTAAGGGGAGATGAGCTTCATTATTTGTTAATTTATGTATCTTTTTATTATTTGCTCATTTATGTATCTTTTTATTATTTCTCTAGTTTCCTCCCTAGACCTCCATAAAACTTAAAAAGAACATCCATTAGATCCCCCTTCTAGATTAATTTGTACATTTTTCGGTAAAAAAAAATACCGGCCAAAGGCCGGTTCTTCCAAAATTACAGGCTCACTATCGTTCGCCAGGAAAATATACGACACATAAATGACACGAAAGATCTTAAAATTGACAACTAAATGGGGAGAAAGGTGTTAAAATCGTCAAACTAATGGGCCGAACGTCTTAAAATCTCAAAACTAATGGGGCTAAACACGAGGGAGAAAGTGGTGCAGAAATCCGGCCCATCTCCCATTAAGGAAGACTTTTTATTCATTTGTTGATCGATTGTGTTATGAATAAATATAGTATTTTTATTTTGCTTCCTCTTTAAAAGCCCCCATCAAGCTAATAAAACAAAACAATACTCCAAGGACCCCCTAGAGATAAATGTGTGCATTTATCGGTAGACAACTGCCCCTGCAAAAGGCCGGCTCCTCTGGGATGGGGGGGGGGGGGGGGGGGGCGTTGGGTACTGGTTGTGATGTGTTGATGGTGGGAGAGTGGGGTGTATGCTTGATGGTGGTGGTAATTTTTGTTTTTTGTTTTTTTTTTTTTGGGGGGGGGGAGGTGATGGTGTTACGATAATGTGTGTGTGTATAGGGGCGTGGGTAGTGTATGCTTGATGGTGGGAATGGGGTGGTGATAGTGGCGAGTTGATGGTGGGGGGGGGGGGAAGGGTGTATGCCTGATAGTGGTGTTTGGGGAGGGTATACAGTATATGTGTGTGTGTGTGTGTGTGTGTGTGTGTGTGTGTGTGTGTGTGTGTGTGTGTGTGTGTGATAGAGGGTATACCAGTTGATCCCACTATGAACACTCTTGCGTCACATTAACCCTTTGAGGTTTATGACGCATTTTGACAGTATATTCTGGCTATCATTAAGCGATTTTATTCAGATTAGGAAGGATACATGGCAGTCAGAGGGTTGATTGAGAATGTGTTTACCTTTTTTTAACTCTCATAGATCCCTCCTAAGTCGCATAAAATAGATACATTTGTAAATTTTTCGGTAGAAAAATGTCTTGGACCGATAGCCGGTTCCTCCTAGAGTACAAGCTCGCTGTCGCTCGCCCCAAAAAAAACTCGACACCTAAATAGCGCAAAGGGTCTTAAAATCGCCAAACTAATGGAGCGAATGTTTTAAATTATCAACATTAAGGGGAGATCTCCACTTGAGGGATTTTTTTCTTGACCCCTTTCTCCCTCATGTTTAGCCCCATTGCTTTTGATATTATAAAACGTTTGCCCCATTAGTTTAGCGATTTTAAGAACTTTCACCCCATATTAAGACCTTTCGTGCCATTCAGGTGTCAATTTTATCCTGGCGAGCGATAGCGAGCCTGTAATTTAAGAGGAACCGGCCTTCGGCCGGGACATTTTTCTACCGAAAAATGTACAAATTTATCTTGAAAGGGACTCAAAGGGGTGTCATTTTAAGCTTGATGGAGGTCTAGGGAACCAACTAAAAACCTCCCCTTAATGAGGCTAAACATGAAGGAGAAGGGGGTCTATAAAATATACAACCCTCCCCTTATCTACCGCTACGTCTTCTGTACTCTCTGCTGGCTACTATTAGACGATTGTATTCAGTTTAAAAAGGGGCCTCGAGCAGTTAACAGGCTTCGAACTATCTCCCTTAACCCTATTTACTACCGCAGGTCCTTCGTAAACTGCACGAAATCGTCAAAATATAGTTATAGAACCAAATAAAAAGACGTTACCGGTACCGAAGGGGTTACTAAAGGTTCAAAGCTTCGAACTCGAAGCTTCGAACCCTTTGAGTACCAGCGACTTGTGTGATATTATAGTCTAGCTATATTTAGACGATATTGTGCCGCTTAGGAAGGATATCTGTGGTGGGTAAAAGGGTTGGTTGGGATAGTTGGAAGCCCTATTACTGCTAGAGGTCCTTCCTAAACTGAATACAATCGTCCAATGGTATGCCAGGATATGATGAAAATGACGTCCCCGGTATACAGTATGGGTTAAGGGGAGGTATTTACTTTCTTCCCTAGACCTCCATCAAGCATTAAATTATACCCCCTTGAGTCCCTTTCAAGATAAATTTTTACATTTTTCGGTAGAAAAATTTCCCGGCCGAAGGCCGGTTCCTCTTAAATTACAGGCTCGCTATCGCTCGCCAGGATAAAATTGACACCTGAATGGCACGAAAGGTCTTAATATGGGGTGAAAGTTCTTAAAATCGCTAAAGAAATGGGGCGAACGTTTTATAATATCAAAAGTAATGGGGCTAAACATGAGGGAGAAAGGGGTCAAGAAAAAAAAACCTCAAGTGGAGATCTCCCCTTAACCTTATGCTACTCTAGGCTAGGCTGAGAAATGTACAGTCTCTTACAAAAATTTGTGGACCCCCTCCCCCCTGTGTTTTCCTGTGTGCAATTGACCACTTGCGAGTTTCGTTCTATAAGGAAGTTGGAGTTGTAGACATCGATATTTATCAGAATTACCTGTTAAAATACTGTTGTAGTACATTTATATATACATAAAACCTAATTCAACATATTTGTTATCCATTAGAAACTACATTATTATTGTATTTCTGTTTAAATATCGATGTTTATGGCTCCAACTTCCTTATAGAACGAAACTCGCAAGTCGGCAATTATAACTCTCTCAATTGATTTGTTTTGCATGGCACCTGCTTTTCAATAAATGGCATATCCCATTCAGTACCGGTGACGTCCTTTTCATTATATTCTGGCAAATGATTAGAGGAATTTTGTTCAGCCTAGGAAGGACCTCGGGCCATAATAAGGCTTCAAACTGATCTCCACCAACTCTTTTAATAACTATCACCGATCCATCTTAAGCTGCATAATATCGTTTACATATAGGTATAATAATATGCAACACACGTCGCTGGTACTCAAAGGGATATATAGCTTTATAGTTGATGCATAGAAAATGACGCATAAATTCGTGTCCAGAGATATACTTCCATAATTAGAAATAGAAATAGGGGAGGTCCACGATTTTTCATTTTTTTTTTTTTTTTTTTTTTATTTATTTTTTTTTTTTTTTAGCTATCATAAGACGATTGTATACAGCTTAGGAAGGATCTGTGGGAATGATTAGGGTAAGGACTATCTCAACTAATCCTCTGACTTTCGTACATCCTTCCTAATCTGAATACAATCGTCTAATAATAGCCAGCAAACCGAAATGGAATGCATAATCGTATCCTCTATGGGTTAAGGGGATATTAGCTGATAAGAAATTCCAGTTTATTTTCCTGCTCATTCGGGGCCAAATGTACAGTTGGCCCCACACATTTGGGGCCAAATGTACAGTTGGCCCCACACATTTGGGGCCAAATGTACAGTTGGCCCCACACATTTGTACCCAGTCCGTGATTTTTGTGCTTGGTTGACGTACAAGATATTAGTTTGCTTCCTAGACCCCCATCAGGCTTTTTAAAAATACCTCCATATATATTTGTACATTTTTTCGGTAGAAAAATATCCCGGCCTAAGGCCGGTTTCTCCTAAAGTACAGGTTCGCTATTGCTCGCCAGGAAAAAATCAAAACCTCAAAAGCACTAAAAGTCTTAAAATTGACAGAAATTGGGCGAAATGTCTGAAAATTGCTAACCTAACGGGGCGAGCTTCTTAAAATCTCAAAACTAAATGGGGCTAAACCCCTTCCGCACGATGACTCCTGATGACCTCTGATTCTAGCTAAAATTCGACGATTTTATGCAGTTTAAGGACTTGTTAGTCAGAGGGTTCATTGAGATTGCATTTACCCCTTGAAAGTCCTAGAGTTAGATTACACGCTAAAGAAAATCGTCTAATGGTTACCAGAATATTATCAAAATAACGTCATCGATTTTTTTTTCTATGTACATGGAGGAGACAAAAGACAGGTTGCTTGTAACGAGTGTTTCCCCCCAAAGTTAAGAGTGACAGCCAAATTCAATGGATGTTGGAATCAAAATGCCTCGACACACGAAGTTTTAAGCAGTCTTAGTCATAGGATGAAGGAAAGATTGATTGAGGGAGAGAGTTCCAGAGTTCACTTGTTGAGTAGAAGAAAGACAGAAAATTTGCCAATTCTTGGGTTGGAGAGCTGGACAGTATAGGAGTGGGACTGTGTTGAAAAGCACAGGTGCCTTGCACTCGCTGCAAGGGAGGGGGTATACACTGCGAGAGCTCTGAAGATCACTGATTGTTGTAGTAGCGATAGAAGAGTGAAAGAGATGCAACATTGCGGCGTGTAGAAAGACGATGTCGATCAACTCCAGACATTCTTTGCCTTCTTACGTATCAAATCAACCAAGCTACAGACCAACATGGTGAAACACATACAATAGCACTGGATATATCAAAGGCATTTGATAGAGTCTGGCATCAATCCTTATTGTCGAAGATGTCACACTACGGCCTTGCATCATTAGTTCCACTAATTTCTTCTTATCTTCATAACAGAAAAATACGTGTAATGGTAGATGGCCTTTATTCTCAATTTCACTCAATAAATGCTGGTGTTCCCCAGGGATTAATTTTGGCCCCAACTCTGTTCCTCATTCATATCAATGAATCTCATATCTACCACTCATAATCCAATACATTCCTACGCAGATGACTCAAACACTCCACAGTTCCTTCACATTTACCAATTCTTTCACCCAACCCGATCTTATAAATTCAAAAATAAACACTGCAATTTCTCTGAACCAGGACCTTTCTAGAATTAATGGATGGGGACAAAAGAATCTAGTTTCCTTTAATGCACAGACAACCAAGTACAATTCAATTTTCTAACCGACAGAATCTCACTGACTCCCATATATTTTTTAATTATGTAAATATTCCCACTTCCCCTAGTATTGACATTCTCGGTGTAACATTAACTACTAACTTGAGCTGGACACATTATGTTAGAAGCATTGCTAAGAATGCCTCTAAAAAACTAGGACTCCTGTACAGAGGTCGAGAATTCTTCACTGACGAGCAGTTGGCCGTAATATATAAAAGTCATGTGCGTTCTCAGATGGATTACTGTTCACCTCTGTGGAGTGGAAGTGTACAAAGGAGTACGAAGGAAATCAAGCAACAACAGATCTAGTGACCCTTCTAGGTTGCTTGTCCTCCAAAACACTGAGGATCAAGTGTCCAAACAGTGGTTTAGAGTGGGTAAGGGAACATTGGAAAGGGAATTACTGCCCTGGAACTAATGTCCGTGGCAGGATTAGGAAGTTAGTAGAGGATAGATGGGTTAGTAACTGAGGGGGGGATAAAATAAAGTTATTAATTTACAAACACAGTCAGTCGCGGGTTTGATGCGAGATATTTGTCTAGGCGGAGTTTAAATGAATCAACGGTGATGCAGTCTATAACGTTTCAGGGAAGCCCGTTCCACAAGTTGACAACTCGATTGAAGAAGAAATTCTTAGATTCGTGCGAGTTAAAAGATTTACCAATAATTTTGCAAAACCGTTTCCCCGCCTGTAATTAGGTTGGTCAATAGTGAAGTACTTACTACAGTTCATATTGTCGATGCCTTTGATGATTTTGAACACTTGAATTAAGTCACCTCTTAATCTGGCCTGGGTTAAAGGAAATAGATTTAATTCTCTAAGACGCTCTTCGTATGGTTTGTTCTTTAGGCTAGGTATCATTTTGGTAACTCTACGTTGAACTCGTTCTAGCTTGGTTATATCTTTTTGGTAATAAGGGCACCAGGATTGAACGCAGTATTCCAGAAGAGGGCGGACTAAGGAATTGTAAAGGGTTAGGATAACTTTTCTTGGATTTTTGCTCAAATGACCTGCCTATAAAGCCAATTATTTTGTTTGCCTTCTTAACAACTTCTGAACATTGTTGACTCGGTTTTAGGTTACTCGATATTGTTACTCCCAGATCGGTTTCTCTGTTTACATTCTTAAGCTGAGTGCCATTCATCGAATAGTTTGCTTTCTCATTTAGGTATCCGATATGTAGTACTTTACATTTATCCGCGTTGAAACTCATTTGCCAAATTTGGGCCCAACATGACAATTTATCTAGATTGTGTTGCATATCGTCAACTTGTTCTTTTGAGAGTACGCTATTTGCAATTTTTGTATCGGCAGCAAATTTTGAGATTGTACAGGTGAGACCCTCATCTATGTCGTTGATGTAAATTAGAAAGAGAATTGGTCCTAGTACCGATCCCTGCGGTATCCCGCTACTTACATTGGTCCATTTAGATGCCTTACCGTTCATGACTACTCTTTGCTTCCTGTTGCGGAGCCTATTTCCTATCCATTTCAACACACCGTCTTGTACTCCATGCGCTTTTAGTTTTAGCAGTAAACGTTTTTGGGGAACTTTGTCAAAGGCTTTTTGAAAATCAAGGTATATAATATCTACAGCTTTACTCTCATCGTAGAGGTTGAGAATATCGTGGAAGAAGTCTAAGAGGTTTGTTAAACAGGAACGTTTTTTACGAAAGCCGTGTTGAGTATCTTTAAGTATGTTATTTTCCTCTAAGTGATTTACGAATCTGTCTCGTATGACCGTTTCTAGCATTTTACATACAACTGAGGTTAAGCTAATTGGACGATAGTTACTGGGTAGGGATTTGCTGCCTTTTTTGAATATCGGTGTTACGTTGGCTATCTTCCACTGATCAGGCATAGTTCCAGACTGCAAGGATTTATTGAATAGTAATGTCAGTGGTTTGGAGAGCTCATCCTTAGCTTCCTTTAGAACTCTAGGCGAGATTGTATCAGGTCCAGGCGTTTTATTTACCTTGAGTTTATCTAAACAATTCAATACTTCTCTCTGTAACGGTGATATTGCTTAGAACATCTGAATTATCAATCTGAATCGGCGATGGTGTAGGGATATCACTGAGGTCTTATTTTGTAAAAAATGATGCAAAGAAGGTATTGAGGGCATTACTCATTTGTACTTCGTCTTTGGTGTATTCTCCATTTTCATCGACTAACGGTCCAACAGTTGAAGTAACTACTTTTTTCTTTCTGATATAACTATAGAATTCTTTCGGGTTTGTTTTACTTTGATTCGCAATATGTAACTCTAAGGTCTTTTTACTTTGCTTAATTAACTTTTAGGCTTTGCGTCGTAGCTCTACAAATTTCACCCGTTCTTCGTCATTTTGTGAGGATTTTAATCTATCATTAGCACATTTTTTAGCAAGCAGGCAGTTTGAAATATCTTTATTCCACCATTTGGACTTATTATTATGGCCTGGACGCCGTATTTTCGATGGTATGCAGTCTTGCACTGCTTTTAGGTAAGTGGTTTCGAATAACTTCCAAGATGTATTTATGTCGTTATTGTTAATTAAAAAGCTCCAGTCAGTTTCTTTAAACATAGCTCTAAGTTTATGGAAGTTTGCTTTCTTGAAATTAGGGACTTTTTCGATGCTACTAAAGTAGTAGTACTACTACCATCACAATCACCACCACCATCTCTACTACTACTACTAGTCTATTCGCTGAAAGTAGGCGATAAATCATGACCTTTTACCGCTCTAACTCAAAAAGGGCTAGAGTAATCAAACCCATATGTCTACCGTTTGGGGAGAGTCAGTACTGTTAAGGAATTGATGTGAAATATAATATAGCCAATTTGCTCTAGCCCTTTTTTAGTTACAGAGGATAGAGATCGTGATTTTTCGCTTACTTCCAGCGAATAGACTATACCACATTCACCATCACTATTACTACCACAATCACCACTATCATCACTACTAGTACCACAATCATCACTACTAGTACCACAATCATCACTACTATCACTATTATTACCACAATCACCACCATCATCACTACTAGTACCAAAATCACCACCACCAACACTACTATTACCACAATCACCACCATCATCACTACTATTACCACAATCACCACCATCATCACTACTACTACTATGACCACCACCACTACTAGTACCAAAATCACCACCACCATCACTACTACTACTACAATCACCACCATCACTACTATTACCACAATCACCACCATCACTACTATTACCACAATCACCACCATCATCACTACTATTACCACAATCACCACCATCATCACTACTACTACTACAATCACCACCATCACTACTATTACCACAATCACCACCATCATCACTACTACTACTACAATCACCACCATCACTACTATTACCACAATCACCACCATCATCACTATTACCACAATCACCACCATCATCACTAATATTACCACAATCACCATCATCATCACTACTACTACCACAATCACCACCATCATCACTACTACTACCACAATCGCCACCACCATCACTATTACCACAATCACCACATTCATCACTACTACTACCACAATCACCACCATCATCACTACTATTACCACAATCACCACTATTACCACAATCACCACCATCATCACTACTACTACCACAATCCCTACCTACTACCACAATCACCACCATCATCACTACTACCACAATCACCATCATCACTACTACTACCACAATCACCACCATCATCACTAATATTACCGCAATCCCCACCATCATCACTACTAGTACCACAATCACCATCATCACTACTATTAACAATCACCACTACCACAATCACCACCATCACTACTACTACCACAATCACCACCATCATCACTACTACTACCACAATCACCACCACCATCACTACTAGTACCACAATCACCACCATCATCACTACTATTAACAATCACCACTACCATCACATCTGCTACCACAATCAACACCGCCATCACTACTATCACCACAATCACCACCACCACCACTACAATCACCACCACCATCACAACTACTATTACCACAATCACCTCCACCATCACTACTATCACCACCATCACTATTCCCACAATCACCACCAACAACCCTTCTACTACCACAATCACCACCATTACCACAACTATTCCCACACTCACCACCACCAACCCTTCAACTACCACAATCACCACCATTATCACAACTATTCCCACAATCACCCCCACCAACTCTTCTACTACCACAATCACCACCATTATCACAACTATTCCCACAATCACCACCATCACTACTACTACCACAATCACCCCCACCAACTCTTCTACTACCACAATCACCACCATTATCACAACTATTCCCACAATCACCACCACCATCACTACTACTACCACAATCACCCCCACCAACTCTTCTACTACCACAATCACCACCATTATCACAACTATTCCCACAATCACTACTACTACCGGTACTACAATAAGCACCATCATCATCATTACGGTTATGAACGTATTGACACACACACACACACACACACACACACACACACTACAAAGACACACCAACATTATCATATACTGTATAAGAGTTACTGTGATATGTGCGTTAGGGTTATACGCAACTCACAGACAGACAAGGTGATTACAATACTATGCCAGTAATTAGTTCCAACTTTACTATACAAATAGTTGATATGTGCAGTCAAAATCAATAGCGAGTCAGGGAATATACGAACCGAGAATCTTTAGCCAAAATGAGATTCCTCGATCTTTTTGTACGTAAAAAGGATATTCCATTCCCTACCTTCAGTGACGACTATCCAGATCGCGAAACGATAAAAAGAAACAAAGTCTATAACTACACGACCCGAAACTACAGGGACCTGAGACTGATTGCCCAACACCCAGATGTCCCGAAACATCCCTTGGTAGGTGAACATTAACTGTTGACCTACCTAACTGTTGGGGTTAGAAAAGATAATGGGCTAGATGATCTGTTATTAATACAACATACCGTAGTAGGCTTTGATGACTGTCAATCGTTCGCCAACACCTTGTCTACATTTGGCGAAACAGTCCGTACCATTCTTTGGAAGAAAATCACATTCCCTCTTTTGTATATTTACGTTAATGTAGTTTTTGTAGCAGCAGGGAATACGTTATATTTATTGACCTTCAGTCCAACATCCGAAATTACGTTATGTTTAAGAAAATCTGTTGCGTGTGATGGCTACATTCTTGATGTTGTCTTGGTACAGAGGATTATCATGGTTATGACCAGAAATAGCATTGAGACATTTAATCTTTTTGCCACATCTGCAGGAAATATTGAAGTAGGCCGCAAATACGTTACAGAAAGTTCGCATAATTTAAAGTGTTTTGCTTTTCATGAACACTTTCAGAGTGTTGTGCTAGTCTCTGAACTTGGTCACATCAACTAGTTTAATAAAGAGCACATATCAAAATATAATGAGAACATATGGTTTCGATGTCCTTAAAAGGTAGCGGTAGGCTGGCACAAAAGTAACAAACACATTGTGTTATTTGCATCGATAAGTACTGACGGTCAACTTACCATACTAAGACACGATAAAAAAGGGATAGTTGATCCTAAAATATGGATATTACCATTGCAGAACGTGACGGCTGCAGCCTGGAGCATAACAAAAAATTCTACTACTCTAACCACTTTAACTTCTGACTGTAAACTACATATATGGTTTTATAATGATGCCACCATTCTACTTTTCCAAACGGGGGAACACACCACAACCTTTCCCGGGAAGGATATTGTTCCCGTCATAAATTATCCTAATCATCATATTTATGTTACCGCCCTATCAGTGGTAGTGGAATGTATTGATAGACAGTATGACGTGACAAAAGAGAAGTCCGTGGAAATTATGTATGAACCTCAACCTCAACCCCAACCTCAACCTCAACCCCAACCTCAACCTCAGCCTCAACCCCAGCCTGAATCTCAACCTCAATCTGAATCTGGATAAAGTAAATTGAGAAAAGTAGTAAAATTTATAAAATCAATGGTTAAGAAGACCTGGCGTGTAATCCGTGCAATTTGTACATGCAGTTTTAGTGATTTGCGGGATTCCAAAGATGATAATTGAGCTGGGTGCCAATAAAGTAGACGTGCCATTTTGCCCAAAATCAAATCGGCATACCCAACTCTGTGATGGGTTACCATCATCCACAATATTACCACCATCATCACTACTACTATCATCATCACTACAACTGTCACCATCTTCACTCACTAATACTGTCACCAGTGTCACTACTCTCATCATTATCACTACAGCTATCACCATAATCATCAACTCTGCGTAAGCAGAGTGGTATCGCCCCCCGTATAGTGGTACTACATGCCGGCCGAAATGTTTGTCTGTCTGTCCGAATACTCCTCCTAGAGTCTGGAGTCTGTAGAGTCTGAAGGTGACGGATTTTCACCAAACTTCCAACGAACATTCGATGCGTAAATGCGACGGTCAGTCTAAACAGATTTTTTTGAATGTGTGCAATAGTTATGATTTTAGATCAATGATATATTGATATATCAAGATAACTTAAAACGTCAATGAATGGGAAGTGGATGGAAGGGAGGGCCGGAATCGTCAATGATTCTGGGGCCACTACTAAATATTAGGTTTTCATTCTTCCCTCCGGGACAAGATTTGGCTTTGCCAAGTTGATATTGAACCCCAGGGATTTGACATGAGTTTGAATGGAATGTACATGGTAGAGGCATTGAATCTCGGACTCTGCCACCACCAGCCAGTCGTCTAGGTACCACATTACCGTGATCCCTTGTTTTAATAGTGGTAGCAAAGCTTGTCGGACTACTTTGGTGAATATTCTTGGTGCCAGGTTCAGACCGAAGGGCATCCTTTGAAAGACATAAGTCTGATGCTCTATCCTCAAGGCGAGGAATTTTTGGAACCTTTTGTTTACCAGGACATGCCAATAGGCTTCTGTCAGGTCCAAAGAACACGTCCAACCTTGCGGCGGAAGTGTTAACTTGATCTGATTCACAGTGAGCATCCTGAACGATGCGTTGTGAATGTAGTGATTCAGGTGAGACAGGTCTACGACCGGCCTCATCTGAGCACTGTCCCTCCTTGGCACTAGAAAAAGTCTGGACGTGTAAACTGAGCAAGTTGGATTGACCGGGACAAAGATACGCTTGGTGATCATTTCCTGGACTAATGACTCCACCTCTAAAGAAACATGATTGATTTCCATTGGTTGACGTACACGAGGTCGTCGGAGCCACCGCCAAGTTATGCCCTTAGGTACCACTGTCCGTGCCCAAGTCCGCCAGGGCCAAGCCCGGTGACTACCCGGTAAGACTTTCCATACCATTTAGGTGTCGATTTTTTCCTGGCGAGGGATAGCGAGCCTGTAATTTTATCCCCTAGAGTCTAGGCCCTAGACTCTAGGGGATAAAATTACAGGAAAAAAATCGACACCTAAATGGCACGAAAGGTCTTTACATTGACAAAGAAAGGGGGCAAAAGGTCTTTCAATCGCCAAACTAATGGAACGATCGTTTTAAGGGGAGATTTCCACCTGGAGGATTTTTTTCTGGACCCCCTTCTCCCTTATGTTTAGCCCCATTGTTTTTGAGATTTTAAGACGTTCGCCCCATTAGTTTGGCGATTTTAAGAACCCTCGCCCAATTTCTGTCAATTTTAAGACCATTCGTGACATTTAGGTGTCGATTTTTTCCTGGTGAGCGATAACGAGCCTGTAATTTACGGGGAACTGGCCTTCGGCCGGTAAATTTTTCTACCGAAAAATGTACAAATTTATCTTGAAAGGGGGGGTCTAGGGGGAGTATTTTTAAGCTTGATGGAAGTCTAGGGAATCAACTAAAAACCTCCCCTTAAAATGTCAAAACTAATGGGACTATACGTAAAGGAGAACAAGCAACAACTAACTAATGGGACTATACGTAAAGGAGAACAAGCAACAACTAACTAATGGGACTATACGTAAAGGAGAACAAGCAACAACTAACTAATGGGACTATACGTAAAGGAGAACAAGCAACAACTAACTAATGGGACTATACGTAAAGGAGAACAAGCAACAACTAACTAATGGGACTATACGTAAAGGAGAACAAGCAACAACTAACTAATGGGACTATACGTAAAGGAGAACAAGCAACAACTAACTAATGGGACTATACGTAAAGGAGAACAAGCAACAACTAACTAATGGGACTATACGTGAAGGAGAACAGCAACAACTAACTAATGGGACTATACGTACAAGAGAACACAACTAACTAATGGGACTATACGTAAAGGAGAACAAGCAACAACTAACTTCCCCTTAAACCTCCAACCCTATGGAGTGAAACAGGGAGGGGCTAAAAAGATCCACCTCACACCAAATAGGGTTAATCCAGGGCACAGGCTCAATGTACAGTCGGCCTAATAAGTGATGTCTCGGCACCAAGTATGTTTTGATCAATAATTGGTATCAGCAATATCTAAAACTTGATTTATTCGTTTCGAGTGAGATATACAAACTTGATCCTACGCTTACCCACCTTATTCAACATCTGACAGACATTAATACAGCACAGAGCGATCCAAATGTAATAACAGCTGGGACGTGACTTATTAGCGCGACCGTACAGTCACTCATAACATTTCGTTTGTTTCCCAATGTTTTTCTGTATGCAAATATAGGTATCTGGTTTGATATTTTGGGGTGGAACTTGTTTGTCACTAGATAGTATGGCTTGGTTTGTGATTGATGTATAGAAACCTAAATTCATCTGTTCGTTCCCACAGAGATATGCTTCCATGGTTAGAAGTAGGTGACGTCCACGAATTGTTGTGAGTGAATGTAAAGTGGCGCTAATAAGTCATGTCTCAGCTGTCATTACGTTTGGCTCGCTCGGGGCTATATTAATGTCTGTCAGATGTTGAATAGGGTGGGTAAGTGTAGGAACATGTTTGTATATCTCACTAAAGCAAAATAGATCTTGTGTAAATATTGCTGATACCAAATATTGATCAAAACATAATTGGTGCCGATACATGTCTTATTAGGCCGACTGTGCCCCCAGTCTGATGGTTCCCCTGTCTGCCTGTCAACCTCGTTTAACCCTTTGAGTACCAGCGACGTGTTATATTTTATTCTAGCTATATTTAGACAATATTATGCAGCTTAGGAAGGATCGGAGGTAGTTAAAAGGGTTGGTTGAGATAGTTTGGAGTCTTATTATTGCTCGAGGTTCTTCCTAAGCTAAATAAAATCGGCTGACAGTTGCCAGAATATGACAAGAAAGACGTCCCTGGTACTGAATGGGTTAACCCTATTAGGTGCAGGGCGGGCCAATTTGGATCCTCCCAGTTTTACTCCATTAGCTTGGAGATCTTAAGACGATTCATCTCATTAGTTTGGCGGTTATATGATGGTTCAACCCAATAAGGTGTCGATGTTTCCTGGGCGAGCGATAGCGAACCTTCAATTTGGGAGAAACCGGCCTTTGGCCGAGAAATTGTTCTACCGAAAAATGTACACATTTAGCTTGTAGGGGGTCTGGGGGACGTTATATTTTAGTTTGAAGGGGATCTGGAGAGGCGTGTTTCTAATCTAAGTGGTAAACTAAAAATACATTGTTCGAAAATGGCTAAAACAATTAAAACCCTCCATAATTAAACAAAATACCAAAATAACCCCCAAGACGTTGCACCAGATAGTGTTAAGGTCTCTGGTCTCTTGTTAACCCTTTCAGTACCGGTGCCGTCCTTATTACTATAGTCGAGCTACTATTGAACGGTTGTATGTAGTTTAACCCCTTGAAGCTCTGACGCGTATTAGCAGTTTATTTTGGCTATCATTAGACGATTGTATGCAGCTTAGGAAGGATCTCTGGGTATTAAAAGGGTAAATACTATCTCGATCAACCCCTTGACTTCCATATACCGTTACTAATCTGAATAAAATCGTCTAATAGTAGCCAGAAAACAGAACAGAAACGCGTATTGGAGCTTGAAAGGGTTAATAAAGGGCCTCCAGCAATTGACCACTTGCGAGTTTCAGGCTATAAGGAAGTTGGAGTTTTGTACATCAATATTTAGCAGAATGACCCGCTAAAATTGGTCTTAGAACATTTATAGATGCCTAAAACCAAATTCATCACACTGTCTAACCATCAGAAGCCTACATTATTCTTGCCTTTATGATTA
Organism: Paralithodes platypus; assembly: GCA_032716605.1. Classification (NCBI taxonomy): domain Eukaryota; kingdom Metazoa; phylum Arthropoda; class Malacostraca; order Decapoda; family Lithodidae; genus Paralithodes; species Paralithodes platypus. The sequence goes on from CM064529.1 coordinate 3,250,778, forward strand.
ATATCTATGTTCACGGCTCCAACTTCCTTATAGCCTGAAACTCGCAAGTGGTCAATTAACAGGCTTCGAACTAACTGTGTGCGTGTGCTTGCGTGCGTCCAAGTGTGTGTGTATGTATGTATGTATGTATGTATGTATGTATTCTGGATAAGGCCCCTGTTTTTAGTTTGTTCCTTAAACTTTTATCAAGCTTAAAATTACACCCCCTTGACCCCCTTTCAAGATAAATGTGTACATTTTTCTGTAGAAAAATGTCCTGGCCGAAGGCCAGTTCCTCTTAAATTACAGACTCGCTATCGCTCGCATGGAAAAATCGACACCTAAAAGGCACGAAAGTTCTTAAAATTGCCAAACTAATGGGTCGAACGTCTTAAGATTTCAAAAGCAATGGGGCTAAAACACGAGGGAGAAAGGAGTCAATAAAATAATACCTTAAGTGTAAATCTCCCTTTAAGATAGTGTGAGTTGCTGAAGGTGTGTGTGTGTGTGTGTGTGTGAGAGAGAGAGAGAGAGAGAGAGAGAAAGAGAGAGAGAGAGAGAGAACATGTGTACGTGTATGTGCTTGTGTGTGTGTGTGTGAGAGAGAGAGAAAGAGAGAACATGTGTGAGTGTATGTGGCTGTGTGTTTGTGTGTGTGTGAGAGAGAGAGAGAGAGAGATGTGTGTGAGTGTACTGTATGTGTGTGTGCTGGTGTGTGAATATATGTGTTTGTTTGTTTGTGTGTGTTGGTGTGTGTGTTCTGGTGTAATATGAGTGTGTGTGTGGGTGTGCATGCTTGTGTGTGTGTGTGTGTGTGTGTGTGTGTGTGTGTGTGTGTGTGTGTGTGTGTGTATTGTCTACCTGGATGAGGCCACTGTTAAGGGGGGCTGGCCGTTTGTTTGGTCTATCAATTAATTTATTCATATATTTTTTTAGTTTCCTCCCTAGACCTCCATCAAGGTTAGAAGAAAAAAAACCGTAGACCCCCCTTCAAGATAATTTTGTACATTTTTCGGTAGGAAAATGTCCCGGCTGAAGGCCGTTTCCTCATAAAATTGCAGGCTCGCTTTCGCTCGCCAGGAAATAATCGACACCTAAATGGCACGAAAGGTCTTAAAATTGACAACGAAATGGGGCGAAAGGTGTTAAAATCGCCAAACTAATGGTCCGAATGTCTTATAATCTCAAAACTAGTGTGGCTAAACATTAGGGAGAAGGGGGTCCAGCAAATCGGTCTGTGTCCCCTGTTAACAGTCGAATATACCCTCTTATGAGATAGCACTGATCCCCACTGCTCGCGTGTACAAACCCATTTATTTATGTTTTTACCCCAAAGGCACCTGGTGTTTTTTTTATCTTTGATTGTGGTTAGAATAGGATGATTGTGTGCCGTTTTAAGAAGGACTACTTGTGTTATTAGGAAGGTGTTTGAGATCATCTTGACCCATTGTGTGCCGTTTTAAGAAGGACTTGTGTTATTAGGAAGGTGTTTGAGATCGTCTTGACCCATTGTGTGCCGTTTTAAGAAGGACTTGTGTTGTTAGGAAGGTATTTGAGATCGTCTTGACCTATTGTGTGCCGTTTTAAGAAGGACTTGTGTTATTAGGAAGGTGTTTGAGATCGTCTTGACCCATTGTGTGCCGTTTTAAGGACTACTTGTGTTGTTAGGAAGGTGTTTGAGATCGTCTTGACCCATTGTGTGCCGTTTTAAGAAGGACTTGTGTTATTAGGAAGGTGTTTGAGATCGTCTTGACCCATTGTGTGCCGTTTTAAGAAGGACTTGTGTTATTAGGAAGGTGTTTGAGATCGTCTTGACCCATTGTGTGCCGTTTTAAGGACTACTTGTGTTGTTAGGAAGGTGTTTGAGATCGTCTTGACCCATTGTGTGCCGTTTTAAGAAGGACTTGTGTTATTAGGAAGGTGTTTGAGATCGTCTTGACCCATTGTGTGCCGTTTTAAGAAGGACTTGTGTTATTAGGAAGGTGTTTGACATCGTCTTGACCCATTGTGTGCCGTTTTAAGAAGGACTACTTGTGTTATTAGGAAGGTGTGTGAGATCGTCTTGACTCATTGCAGTCGAATAGGTAGATTATAAACTAAAGAAAATCGTCTAATGGTCAACAAAATATGAGGACATTTCGTTAATTGGTGGTGACGGGGTTAAACCAAAGGCAACGCACACTCTCCAGATTATACTCACCTCTTTCTGTATATCTATAACATATTCTTCCTTGGTCTATTCATTCATATATTCCTTAGTTTTCTCGCTAGACCTCCATCAAGCTTAGAAAAACACCCCCTAGACCCACCTTGAAGATAAATTTTTAAATTTTTCGGTAGAAAAATGTCCCGGCCGAAGGCCGATTCCTTTTAGAATTTCAGGCTCGCTTTCGCTCGCTAGGAAATAATCGACACCTAAATGGTACGAAAGGTCTTAAAATTGACAACGAAATGGGGCGAAATTTGTTAAAATCGCCAAACTAATGGGCCGAACGTCTTATAATCTAAAAAAAATGAGGCTAAACAAGAGGGAGAAGGAGGTCCAGCAAAACGGTCTGCCTCCCCTTAACCTGCGTATCATCGGCTTCATACTGACCTAATTCCTTGGAGGGGCTTTATTGATAAGGATAAGTGTGTGTGTGTTGGTGTGTGAATGGGAGTGTTTTCTCTTCGTTGTTTTAGGTTGTTTTTGTGTTTTCCCTGTTCTTGCTCTGTCTTGAGTCGGCCACCCCCTAGAAAAAAAGGAAAAAAAACAAAAATCGAATAAAATAGAACAAAAAATGGAAAATGGGGATTGGGCCTGAGCATATAGATAGATAGATAGATAGATAGATAGATAGATAGATAGATTATAGTGGTGGCTCGCATTGTTTATTTGCGTCATTGTGTACTGAGCATTAATTAGGGAGCCCACCTCGCTTTTTTTTTCTCTTGCTCTCCCTCTCTTTTTGGCTTGTATCCATTGGGCCCCATTCAGCCTACTGTTTTAAGACTTTTAACCCATCCAGGTGTCCATATTTTACTGGCGAGCGGTAGCGAGCCAGCGTATATAATTATATCTTATTTTTACAGCAAGCTAAATTTGTAAATTTTTCGATAGAAAAATTTCTCCGGCGAAGCCGGATTTCTCCATACAATGCTGGCTCGCTATCGCTCGTCAGGAAGAAATCGACACCTGGATGGGGATAAACGTCTTAAAACAGTTGACTGAATGGGGCCGAATGGATACAAAGCCTGAGAAAGAGAGAAAAGGAGAGAAAGATAAAACAAAAGAGCAGGTGACCCCCCTTAACCCCTTTTATACCGGCAACATCTTCTATTTTATTTCTGGCAATATTTAAGCAATTTTATTTCTGGCAATATTTAAGCAATTTTATTTCTGGCAATATTTAAGCAATTTTATTTCTGGCAATATTTAAGCGATTGTATGCAGTTTAAGAGGGAGCTATGGTAGTAATATTGGTTAAAGGGAGATAGTTCGAAGGCTGTTAAGGGGAGATATCCACTTGAGGGATTTTTTTTTCTTGACTCCTTTCTGCCTCATGTTTAGCCCCATTGTTTTCCTAATGTTAAGACGTTCGCCCCATTATTTTGACGATGTTAAGAACTTTCAACCCATTTCTGTAAATTTTAAGACCTTTCGTGCCATTTAGGTGTCGATTTTATCCTGGCGAGCGATAGCGAGCCTGTAATGTAAGAGGAACCGGCTTTCAGTCGGGACATTTTTCCACCGAAAAATGTACAAATTTAACTTCAAAGGGGCTCAAGGGGGTGTAATCTTAAGCTTGAAGGATATCTAGGGACCAAACTAAAAACCTCCCCTTAATTGCTGGAGAGGCCCTTTCTAAACTGAATATAGTCGTCTAATAGAAGCCAGAGTAAAGTTACAAAGGAGGGCGTCGGTATAGAAGGGGTTAACTATATATTTATTTATTATATATCTATTAATTAGGATTCATGACCGGTCTGATTGGTAAAGGGGGGATGGGCCCTTTTTCTGGACCAGTTTCTCCCTCATGTTTAGCCCCTTTAGTTTTCAGATGTTAAGATGTTTGCCCCATTAGTTAGTCGATTTTAAGACCTTTCGACCCATTTCTTCGTCAATATTTAGACCTTTCGTGCTATTTAGGTGTCGATTTTTTCCCTGGCGAACGATAGTGAGCCTGTAATGTTGGAAGAACCGGCCTTCGGCCGGGAAATTTTTCGGTCAATATACAGGAGGCGCTACAATATAGGTAGCAAAATTATAATGGTAGTTTTGGGTTCCTACCATCATATGCTTCATTTCTATATATTTTTTATCCCCGGGAAAAAATAAAATAAATCTTGGGTTTTTTATTTTTTTCTTGGATTTTTTTTTTTTTTTTTTTTTTGTATTAACCTAACCAAAAAACCTAACCTAACCTAACCTAAATGTATTTGGGGGCTATTAGGTTAGGTTAGGTTAGGTTTTTTGGTTAGGTTAATGACCAAAACAAAAAATCCCAAGAAAATAAATGAAAAATCCCAAGATTTTTTTTTTTTTCCCCGGGGATAAAAAGTATATAGAAATGAAGCATATGATAGGAACCCAAAACTACCATTAGAATTTTGCTACCTATATTGTAGCGCCTCCTGTATATTGACCAATTTTTCTACCGAAAAATTTACAAATTAATCTAGAAGGGGGATCTAATGGATGTTTTTTTTTTTTTTTTTTTATGGAGGTCTAGGGAGGAAACTAGAAAAATAATGAATACATGCAAAAATCGCCCAACAAGTGAACCATCTCCCATTAACCTTTTAGTATGTGATGACGCTTTTTACCTCCGCTAACGGATTTGGAAGAGGTTACGTTTTTGTTTCCGTTTGTCTGTAAGATATCTCAAAAGGTTATTTGATGGAGGTCTAGAGAGGAAACTAACAACAAATAATAAATATATGATATAATCGAAAACAAAAATAAAATAAAACCAAAATATCTCACAAAGTTATGAACCGATTTTCACACAATATGGCAGGTAGATATAGGACATGCGCCAAGGAAGAAGATATTCCATTTAGGATGCGATCAGTAGAGCTATTCCTCTGCTTAACCTCTTTTCATGAGGTACTTTATTGACAACGTTTTTTCATGGCGGAGTACTTTATTGACAACTTTTTTCATGGAGGAGTACTTTATTGACAACGTTTGTTTCATGGAGGAGTACTTTATTGACAACGTTTGTTTCATGGAGGAGTACTTTATTGACAACGTTTGTTTCATGGCGGAGTACTTTATTGACAACGTTTGTTTCATGGAGGAGTACTTTATTGACAACGTTTGTTTCATGGAGGAGTACTTTATTGACAACGTTTTTATAGTAACCTTCTTGACTCTTCATAATTGTTATAATATTGTATTCAACTGTTATTCTTTTTTAATTTCACGTATTTTTCTTGTGTCTTCCTTCCCTTATATAAACAAAACCCCATCATAATATGCCTCCTGTTTTCGTATTTCTTGTATAATTGCCTGCCACTGATATTTCTGATTACATTTCACGCTTTTTTCTTGTATTTTCCTTCCCGTATATAAACAGAGCTCATCATTCTATGCTAAATTAACATTGAAAAGGTGACGGGGTTAATATAAACACCATACGAGGAGGAACACTTTATTGACAACGTTTCGCAGATAGTGACCCGAAGAAGCTCTCTGCGAATTGGTGGGTTGGTGATAAAATGAAGAAAAAAAACCCGTTGTCAATAAAGTACTCCGCCATGAAAAAAACGTTGTCAATAAAGTACTCCGCCATGAAAAAAACGTTGTCAATAAAGTACTCCGCCATGAAAAAAACGTTGTCAATAAAGTACTCCGCCATGAAAAAAACGTTGTCAATAAAGTACTCTTCCATGAAAAACCGTTGTCAATAAAGTACTCCGCCATGAAAAACCCGTTGTCAATAAAGTACTCCGCCATGAAAAAACCGTTGTCAATAAAGTACTCCGCCATGAAAAAACCGTTGTCAATAAAGTACTCCGCCATGAAAAAACGTTGTCAATAAAGTACTCTTCCATGAAAAACCGTTGTCAATAAAGTACTTCATGAAAAAACGTTGTCAATAAAGTACTTCATGAAAAACGTTGTCAATAAAGTACTCCGCCATGAAAAAAACGTTGTCAATAAAGTACTCTTCCATGAAAAACCGTTGTCAATAAAGTAGTCTTCCATGAAAAACCGTTGTCAATAAAGTACTCCGCCATGAAAAAACGTTGTCAATAAAGTACTCCGCCATGAAAAAACGTCAATAAATTACTTCATGAAAAAAACGTTGTCAATAAAGTACTTCATGAAAAAACGTTGTCAATAAAGTACTTCATGAAAAACGTTGTCAATAAAGTACTCCACCATGAAAAAAACGTTGTCAATAAAGTACTCCTCCTTGAAAAAACGTTGTCAATAAAGTACTCCTTGAAAAACCGTTGTCAATAAAGTACTCATCCATGAATAAACGTTGTCAATAAAGTACTCCTCCTTGAAAAAAACGTTGTCAATAAAGTACCTCATGAAAAAACGTCAATAAAGTACTTCGTGAAAAGCGTTGTCAATAAAGTACTTCATGAAAAAACGTTGTCAATAAAGTACTTCATGAAAAAACGTTGTCAATAAAGTCATTCTCCATGAAAAAAACGTTGTCAATAAAGTCCTCCATGAATAAACGTTGTCAATAAAGTACTCCATGAATAAACGTTGTCAATAAAGTACTCCTCCTCACGTGGTGTATATAATATGTTCGCACCATTCTATGTTTCCTTCCCGTCTTTCTTGCTTCATGTATTCCTAACCCCTTCTGTACCGGCGAGGTCTTTTTTTATTTAATGCTAGTCTTTTTTAGAGGATATTGTACAGCTTAGGAAGGATCTGTGGCAATTAATTGAGTAGTTCGAAGCCTATTCATTACTGGAGGGCCTTTTATAACTGAATAAAATCGTGTAATAGTAACCAGAATTAACCCCTTCTGTACCGGCGACGTTTGTACATGTCATTCTAGCAATATTAGGCGATTGCGTGTAGTTGTTGTTGTTGTTGTTGTTGTTCCCCAAGCTGCCTGGCCGAACAGCCCCAAGGCCCCGAGCAATTCCAAGGCCATAACCGAGTGCCCCCACAGAACCCTCCCCGCCGACCACAATAAAGCCTGGGTGACCGAAGCCACTCCATGGCGGGAGCTAAGGAGGGTGCGGAAACGCCCGGGAAACCAAAGCCCCACCCAGGGCCCTGTGCCCCTCAGCAATTATGAAGAGAAAGGGATAAATGTGACGCTTTGGCTTCCAATCTTGGTAGATTGGGAGGTCAATCCACGGAAGAGACGCCGTCACTTGAGATCTAGAAAATATATAAGTTAAAGGAACAGTCAGAGTAAGCTATGGGTATGGCAGAGATTGCTCAGCTCTCACTCTGATAGACCAGCCCATCACCACATGACTAGAACCCAATCCTCTCAGCATCAGCTAGGAAAGGCCCTAGAAAGCCGCCTTTGGCGGGGGGATAGCTCCCCTATTTCAACCCCTTTCGGGGATAGGCACCCGCCAGTGTGTAGTTTAAGAAGGATCTGTCGTAGTATATAGGGTTAAGTGAGATAGTTCGAAGCTTGTTAATTGCTGGAGGCCCTTGTTAAACTGAATATAATCGTCTAACAGTAGCCAACATAAGGTGAAAAGAACGGCACTTGGGTATGAGTATTGTTATAGAAATTAGACGGATTAACACTCCCATTTCAGCGTCATTGTTCAAGCTGTTTCGTCCATTAACGGCGCTGCGAAGGGAAAGAATTGCTTAAGGGGGGTCACTGTTGCTTAAGGGGGGTCACTGTTGCTTAAGGGGGGTCACTGTTGCTTAAGGGGGGTCACTGTTTGTTTATCTTTCTCTCCTTTTCTCTCTTTCCCTGGCGTGTTCGGCCCCATTCGGCCCCATTCAGCCAACTGTTTTAAGACGTTTATCCCCATCCAGGTGTCGATTTCTTCCTGGCGAGCGATAGTGAGCCAGCATTATATGGAGAAATCCGGCTTCGCCGCAGACATTTTTCTATCGAACTATTTACAAATTTAGCTTGCTGTCAAAACAATATATATATATATATATATATATATATATATATATATATATATATATATATATATATATATATATATATATATATGATGGCTCGCTACAGCTCGCCAGGAAAATATTGACACCTGGATGGGGTAAACGTCTTAAAACAGTAGGCTGAATGGGGCCGAATGGATACAACCCAAAGAGAGAGGGAGAGAAAGATAAAACAAAAGCGAGGTGGGCTCCCTTAAGAATACCACATCTATCCTTCCCAATCACCTCCCAAGTGCTTCAGTAATTTCCTGTTATGCTTTTTTTTTTTTTTTATTATTATTTTATATAGGCCTATTTTTTTTTTTTTTTTTTTTTTTTTTTTTTTTTTTTTTTTTTTTTTTTTCCCCAAAGGGGAAGACTTATGTGATGCGGTGTTTGGTAATCATGTTTGGGTTCTGGGAATGTGGACAGGAATAATGACTTTTGAACTGACTGGCTGACTTTCTGAGTGTGTGTGTGTGTGTGTGTTAGTTAGTGTGTATGTGTTTGTGTGTTAATGTTATTGTGTGTAGGTGTGTGATATTGTAGGTGTTTATGTGCCTGTGCGTGTGTGTGTGTGTATTATTATGTGTATGCGTGCGTTATTGTGTCTGTGTGTGAGTTGTGATATTTTAGCATACGTGCGATGTATGCATATAAAGTCTACCCATAGCTACGTAGACTGACTGTTAAGAGATCCTTCCTATGCTGTACAAAAATGGACTAGTAATATCGAGGAAACAAGACATAACGCCCCCATGATACTGAGAGGGATAACTATTGACACAACAAGGATATTGCTCATGTTTCAATAGTCTTTGTGGATTTTCAGCATACCAGACCAGTGACAAGAGGAAGTTCGTCATCGTTAGAAAGCACGTGATATACCTACCTACGTATATACACAATTTTAACTTATATATATATATATATTTTTTGTTTGTTTACCTTTTTTCTTTTTTTTTTTTCTTTTTTTTTGTATTGACTTCATTATCTTAGCTTATTATCTTATTATTGTTTAACTCGTTTGATCATTCCAAGTGAATATGATCTTCGGTTTATTTATTAGTATTAACCTTTGGTTGTGCATTGTTGCATTTCTCCATTCCTCCGTTGCTGACAGTTAAGGTGTGTATGTGTGTGTGTGATGGAGGACTATAACATAACTTACCATCATATACTGTAGATACAAAGCACCAGGGAATTGGGGTCCCTTGTCCTCTGCAACACTCACCTGAGGCTTAGGTTAGCCCCTTTACTGAGTTCCCTCTAATTATCCTATGGCTTAACCCCTTATGTACCGACGACGTCTTTTTCACTTTCTTCTAGCTATATTTAGACGACTTTGTGCAGTTTTAGAAGGATCTGTGGTAGTGAAAAGGGTTAAGTATGATAGTTCGAAGCCTGTTAATAATTGCTGGAGGCCATTTTTAAACTGGATAAAATCGTCTAATAGTAGCTAGAATAAACTTAAAAATACGTCGCCGGTACGGAAGGGGTTAATAAGATTTTGTTTTCGGGACATTTTTTTTCAAGGCCTTTTGTGTCACCTGTGTTTTTTATAATAAGGCATGATAATCATAAATTAAATAAATATTCAAATTAATAGGCGTGCACTTATGTTGTCTGAATTACTGTATTTCGAGTCATTAATTTGTTTGTATTATTATTATTATTATTATTATTATTATTATTATTGTTTTTTTGTTTTTTTTTACATTTATCATTGTTTTCCTTAAATCAAGACAAGTAGAGCCGCTATTCAAGTATATCTTTGATTTGTTTTACTACAAAGTGCATACATTTTTGTTTGCAGTTATATTTTGCATACTACTTTGTAATGAAGTAGTATTGATAAGATAACTATTATATACAGTTGGCCAAAGTAAATCGGTATATAATGTATTGTAGTCACCCCAATTGTACAGTATCTTGACGATTGGCGTAAACATGCTTCTAGGAAAGTATATATATATATATATATATATATATATATATATATATATATATATATATATATATATATATATACAGTATATACTGTATACTGTATATATATATATATATTTATTTTTTTATTTTTTATTATTTTTTCTTAAGTATAGTCCATTCATAATAGGTAGGCCAGAAATCTGCAGTTCAATAGTTTCGAAGCAGTGTTGAATTACAAGTGTTTCTTCAGTTCCATAGTAGTTTCGAAGCAGTGTCGAAAAACAAGTGCCAGCGAGCGAAGCATAGGATAAGGAAAGGAAGGGAGGGTAACAGTTCATCTTTTATTAACAAAATATAATTTATCAACGGGTTATGTACATCGCTACGTCACTACCGAGCATAAGTTAGAAATTAATACAGATATTTGGTGACCGGAGAACTCAACCCGGGGACCAGTGCAACCAGTAGCTGTCAACCAGTGCCAGCGCAACCATTTGTGTTAGGTTAGGTTAGGTGGGGATGGTTCACTTTTTGGGCGATTTTTGCGTATATTCATTAGTTTTCTAGTTTCCTCCCTAGACCTCCATCAAATTTAAAAAAAAAAACATCCATTAGATCCCATTTCTAGATTAATTTGTACATTTTTCGGTAGAAAAATTTCCCGGCCGAAGGCCGGTTCTTCCAACATTACAGGCTCACTATCGTTCGCCAGGGAAAAAGTCGACATCTAAATAGCACGAAAGGTCTAAATATTGACGGAGAAATGGGGCGAAAGGTCTTAGAATCGACTAACTAATGGGGCAAACATCTTAACATCTGAAAACTAATAGGGCTAAACATGAGGGAGAAAGCCAGTGGTCCAGAAAACCGGCCCATTAAGTTAAAATTGAACTTAACCACACATAGAGCTTCCCTATCCCTAAATCGAACGAAGATCAAACCAGTGAGTGGTAATTTGTGATAACAGGGCTATAACATACCATCCAGTTTCAGAAGGATCCCACTATGTTTCTGCTCATTTCGTTCATGAAGGTATAGGGAATGGTGTCAATATACGGGGGTTGGGGGTTGGGGGGTTAAGGGTCACCGTTTTTTTTTTATATCTTTCTCTCCTTTTCTCTCTTTCCCTGGCTTGTATCCATTCGGCCCCATTCAGCCAACTGTTTTATGACGTTTATCCCCATCCAGGTGTCGATTTCTTCCTGGCGAGCGAGAGCGAGCCAGCATTGTATGGAGAAATCCGGCTACGCCGGAGAAATTTTTCTATCGAAAAATGTACAAATTTAGCTTGCTGTCAAAACAAAAAATATATATCCTGGCTCGCTACCGCTCGCCCCGAAAATATTGACACCTGGATGGGGGTAAACGTCTTAAAACAGTAGGCTGAATGGAGCCGAATGGATACAAGCCAAAGAGAGAGGGAGAGAAAGAGAATAAAAGCGATGTGGGCTCCCTTAATGTTGGCCCTGGTTGATTTGGCACTGGTTGAGGGGCACTGGTTGGAATGGTCTGCGGGTTGAGTCGTCCGGAGACCCAGATATTCCATTGCACAAAACTCACACCTATTGCTGGTGTCACACGAGCCCTTTTTCGAGCAATTTTTACGGGCAATTATGGTCTGAATGCTTAAAAAAATACACTTTATCAGAATTCAGCCTCCTAACATAATCTACCTTCAGTCTAGTTGCCGATACGAGTGTGAAAAAGTCCAGAAATAATACGAGGAAAAACTTGCTCATGGAAAATTGACGGAAAAAGCGCTCGTGTGACAGCGGCTTGTTGGCTGCTGCCGGATATGCTGCATGGTTACTTCAATAGTCAACCCTTTCAGTAGATGGACCCTCTTTCTTCACTGGCTAACGTTAGACGATTTTACTTTACTTTACAAGGCCCTCTAGGAATCAAAGGGGTAATCTATATTTGAATTGATCCTCTGAGTCCCTTAACCTCTTCCTAAAATAATTAATATCGACTAATGATAGACTGAATATAAGACAAAAAAATGCCATCATACACTGAAAGGGTTAAGAACAATCATCAGCTGTGCTAAGGACCCACGAAAACTTTGGATCTTGATGGTTAGAGAAGAAAAGAAAAAAATGCATGGAGTAAGTACTATGAGTTTATATATTCCATCAATCCAATATTCTCAAAGAGTATATAAGCTTAGTTTGCTCCATACAATACCATCTTCCTCTAACCACTCGTACAGTTGCCATCACTTTCACCTTACCCAGGATCGTCAGCTTTGGAGAAATCTAGCCGTTCTAGGGTTTGATATTGGTGTGTGATATTTTATAATTTAACAGAGTCAAATTTAACTGTGATAGTTTATAATTTAACAGAGCTAGTCAAATTGAACAATATCTACACAATCGGAATGGATATATGTCACTAAAACTGCACAGCCCTGGTAAAGGTGGGTGTGCAGGCAACTATACCTGAAGAAATAATTGATCCTTGAGACAGCCGACGATATGCCTCGACTTGGGCCCTAAATCTCACAGAAGGCGCAAAAAGGACAAACGTTTGGAAACCTATAAAAGCCGTATAGAGCCAAGAACACAACACAGAGGACAGCGGCAACCGTCGGCGGCTCTCAACACTCCCGCACCGCCAGGCTCTTGGGGGGACACTTTAACCCCTTGGGCTTTATGACGCGGTTTGTAGTTTATTTTGGCGATAATTAAGCAATTTTATACAGAATAGGAAGGGTATATGGAAGCTTGAGGGGTGATTGGGCGAGTCTTCACCATTTTCACTCCCACGGATCCTTCCTTACATGTACAAGATCGTCTAATGATGACCAGAAAAAATTGCTAAAACGCGTCATATCCAGGTTTCAGGGGGTCAGAATTTGGAAGGATCAGGCTTTGGGAACAGGATTTAAGTAGAAATTTAGGATCGGGGTTAGAGGTTAGGTTCTGGGATAGGGGGTTAGAATTTGTGGATCAGACCTTGAGATATCAGGCTTTTGGAGGAGAAGGTAGAATCTGAATTTCGGAATCATGCTTTTAGGATAATCTGTTTTTATTAAAAAAAAAAAAAAAAAAAAATGGTCCCACCCCTTTCCCATTCTTAAGTAAGCCATTTTAGATTTACAGAAGAGCGACCATTACTTGCATTACTGTATGTCCACAAACATTTAATCTCGTGTTTTTGGACAGTGACCAAGGTTTGATTCGAGAGTTAGAGATATTAATTTATGGACTAACTTTTTTTTTACCTTTTTTTTTTTGGGGGGGGGGGAGAGTTAACTTTGGTCATGATTTATGGGAGATTTTCAGGATCAGGCTTTGTGGACTAGGATTTATATGATCTGGGGTTTGTGAATCAGGCTTACAGAAAGAGACACTGGGGCTTTTGGGGGGTCAGGTTCCGGGGACGAGGGTATATTTGGCAGGGTTTGTGGACTAGGGTTTGAGGATCAGGATGTAGGAACCAGATTGTAAACATCAGGCTTTCAGAACCAGGTTATAGAAACAATACTTTGGTTATCAGGAATTGAAGATTAAATTTAATCCCTTGAGGATTATAGCGCATTTTGACAGTTCATTCTGGCTATTATTAGACAATTTTATTCAGAGTAGGAAGGGTATATGGACGTCAGAGGGTTGCTTGAGATAGTCTTTGCCCTTTAATTCCCACAGATCTTCCTAAGCTGGATAAAATCGTCTAATGATAGCCAAAATAAAGTGTCCAATCACGGCATAATCCTCAAGGGGTTAATTAGCAAGATCTTGAGAAATAACCTTTGTGATCCTAGTTTTATTACATAGTTTTGTAAAAAAAATATAAGGATCGTTCAGACCAAATTTCGAATAATGATAATATATTGTTTGTACATCAATAATTTAGGACATGGATCTAAAGGTTAACGAGTTGAGAATACAAAAATGGATCATAGTCTTTGAACACCAGGTTTTTCAGATCAAATTTTAAAGTGGCAAAATTTCTTTGTTTGGAGGGCCAATGTTTCAGTTCTCAATTATGAAACTTACAGCTGTTGGACATCATTTAATGAGATCAGTTCTAGACTCAAGTAGGACCTGGTTTAGAGGACAGGTTCCTAAGACCTGATGAAATCATTATGATAATATTATCAATTTATAATAAGGTTTTGAGAAACCCTTTTTAGGACACCGGGACAGGCTCAACCTATATACAATGCTGCCTCTACACGGGACACCGCTCCACACACCAGACAGAAGGACAGCATGGTGAAGTACTCTCTCTGCACTATAATTTCTACTCCACCTGCTGCTGTGCCTGCCGCCTTATCTACTCCACACGCAGTCTCTTGATTGTGCACTCACTACTACCAGCGTCCCTTGAGGTGCTCACCTGATCTTTATCATCATCGTCGTCGTCCATGCCATCTTCGTCCACCATTATATCATCTGTGGTTGAGTCCGTCACCTTATCCACAAATGACCTAATCTCATCACTGAAAAAATTTGTGGATGTTTCGACACCAGCGCTGCTGGAGTCTGGTGCTTCCGGGGAGTCTGGTGGATTAGGTCCCTCTGTTTCATGTTTCTTGAGGTGACGGTCGAGGTTTGTCTGTTGGCCAAAACAACGATCACAGAGAGGACACTTGAAGGGCTTTTCCTTGTTGTGTATGTTGCGGACGTGACGCTGTAAGTTGGACGAGATACTGAACGACCGCTCACAGTATTTGCACTTGTATGGCTGTTCTCCCGTGTGTGTCCTCAGGTGTCTTGTTAGGTTGGCAGATCTTGGGAACACCTTCCCGCAGAACTTGCAGGAGTACCGATCCTTGGCACGTGGCATATGTGAGGCCATGAGGTCATATGGGCGGTTGATGTCACCATATGGTCGTGCTGTGTTAGTCATGTGAACCTTCAACATGTCCAGCCCTGATGTGCGGTTTAGGCCAAGGCCCATTCCAGCCATGCTGGTGGGAGGGAAGTATGGTGGCAACAATGGATAGCGACCGCCAAGACCACCTCCCGGAAGCATTGGACTCCTTTCTAGACTCCTGTCAAGGTTGCGGTACATGTCCAAAAGGGTTGGATGAAGAGGGCGAGGATATGCTAAAGGGAGTTTGGTTGGTGCTTCCAGTAAGGTCGGAGGAGGAGGGAGTGGTGGATTAACTGGCCTGGTGGTGGTATCTTTCAGCAAATCACTGATGCGCAAAAACGGGTGGTCAACTCGGGGTCGTGGCTCCTTCACTTCTGATTTTATTTCTGGTAGAGCAGGAGAACGAAGCCTTTCCTCTGCTGATTCGCTGTTGTGAGAAAGAATGTCAAATCTTCCTAAAAATAGTTCTTCTCTTTCACCTTCTTTGCGTCTTAGTGTTAAATCCAAAGGCTGTTCTTTTTTCTCAGTGAACCCACGGGAACTTTCTACTAGGGGTTCCTTCTTCACTGGGTCTGGCGTCTGTCGTCGTATCTCTGGGGTCACTCTATGGTCTTCTAAAACATCATTGAGCTCTGATCTTCGTGGAGACTCCCTCAAGGGAAAAATAGATGCCTGCTTTGGAGAGTTTGAGGGTGATGCATATGGGGGTGGTTGCAAAGATGCTGGTTCCCTAACTAGAGACTCTGTTGACTCGGGCCGAGGTGACATTAGCATCTGGCTATTCTCACTACTTCCCTTGTCCTCTTTTAGTCCTGAAAGTGGCTGGTCACGAGTGGTATGATTCGGGAAGGGCAGAAGGAGGGAGGAGGTGAGAAGTGGGTGTTGAGGACCACCCACTAGGGAGGGGAGGGAGGGAAACATGGGGTAGCCTGATAGAAGCGAGGGCGGAAGAAGACCAGGCATATGTGGGCGAGGGTACATCAAAAATGGGTTAGGTGGTGATGAGGGCAAACCGACCATGGATAGTCCACTTGGTGGCTTACTATCACCCAAATGTTGGCTGTGTGGCATGGACAGAGTTGGTGCAGTGTCACAGAAACGTTTGTGCTTTGCCAACGAGGTAACTGTGGAGAAGGCTTGGCCACATTTTGTGCACTTTATTTGAAGGCGACAGTCAGCATGCATGCGCTTGTGACGACACAGGTTGCTGAACTGTGTGTAAGCCTTGAAGCACACCTCACACTGGAACGGCTTTACTGAGGAGTGGATGTGCGTGTGCTGCTTGAGACCCGAGCTGGTGGCGAAGGTTTTGCCACACTCGGGACAAGCATGGGAGCGGGCCCCGGCGTGCTGGTTTCTGATGTGTCGCTGGAGGATCATGGCATCGGTGAAGACCCGACTGCAGTTCTCACACGGGTAGCGCTTGTACTCCCCGTGGACCGTCTTGTGCTGGATGAGGTTGGGGCGCCATGCAAAGGCTCTCGGGCAGTAGTCACAGCGATACTGGCCTCGGGCATAACCATGGGCATTCACCAAGTGGTCATCCAGCCTGGGGGAAAAAAAAAAGAGAGACAAAATTGAAAATACAGTAGACAAATTAAGCGAGGAAAACAAAAGATAAGTTAAATTCCCATCATAGGGTAAAGAATATAATGTAATCTAAGACATCTGCAGAGTGAAGTTGTATTACACTTTTTAAATAATAACATTATATACTTTTTGTCAGTTCAAAAGGACGTTTTTTGCAACCAATTTCGTCAATCCAGCGAGTTAATATAAATTTCTCATTATGTTCATGATGATTCAAATAAGTAGAATCAACATGAGATGACGCATTTTCACAGTATGTTTATGGTTATTATTAAACGATTATTTACAGTTTAGGAGGGATCTGTGGGCATTAAAAGGTTAACCACTATCTTAAATAACCCTCTGACTTCCACATACCCTGCATAATCTGCCCAATCTGCATAAAATCGTCTAATAATATCCAGAAAACAGAACAGAAATGCGTCATCGGTTCTGGAAAGGGTTATTAAGGGAGCCCACCTCGTTTTTTTATTCTCTTTCTCTCCCTCTCTCTTTGGCTTGTATCCATTCGGCCCCATTCAGCCTACTGTTTTAAGACATTTACCCCCATCCAGATGTCAATATTTTCCTGGCGAGCGGTAGCGAGCCAGCAAATATATATTTTTGTTTTAACAGCAAGCTAAATTTTTACATTTTTCGATAGAAAAATGTCTCCAGGAAGCCGGATTTCTCCATACAATGCTGGCTCGCTAACGCTCGCCAGGAAGAAATCGACACCTGGATGGGGATAAACGTCTGAAAACAGTTGACTAAATGGGGCCAATTGGATACAAGCCAGGGAAAGAGAGAAAAGGGGAGAAAGATAAAAAAAAAAAAACGGTGACCCCCCTTAATTGAAGTGATTACCCCACTCCTACTTACTCGTCATAGTCTGTGAAGTTCTTGTCGCACTGTAGGCAACGGAAGCGACCCATCTCGTCATCATCGTCTTCGTCCTCATCGTCACCCGTGTTCTCTGAGCGCTCCTCTGGCGATCCGGTCAAGAGCTGGTCGTCTGGAAAGAGAGGAAAGGTGGAAATTAAGACGTGGGGTTAAGGAGGGCAATTAAGACGTGGGGTTAAGGAGGGCAATTAAGACGTGGGGGCCGGGGGGGGGGGGGTTATGACATTGGGTTCTGATAAAGGTAATTTCAGTTCGTGTGATGTGCAAAAGTAGTAGTAGTTGTGGTAGTATATGTATTTTTATTATTATTGTATTATTATTATTATTATTATTATTATTATTATTATTATTTAATTTTTATAATTTTTATATTACCGTATCATTATTATTATTATTATTATTATTATTATTATTATTATTATTATTATTACTGCGAGACCACCCACCTGCTGCTGACGTATCGAGATCAATGACAGCTTTGCGGATCAGTAGGAGTTCCTCAGAACCTGGGATGTCTCGTATGGCCTCGTAGAAAATCTGGAGAAGAAAAAAATTACTGAAATTAGTACTAGCAAGGAAAACATATCTAGAAAGAATACCAGCAGAGAAAAAATACCTAGACTGTATCTAATGATGATGTACGACAGATTGGGGGAGAGGTAGCCTGACCAGGATTCGAACCCACTCACTCCAGGTATGTTTGGGCACCGTAATCCGTTCAGGGCCGAGTGGTTACGGTGCCCGACTCTCCCAAATATACCTGGAGTGAGAGGGTTGAATCCTGGTCAGGATACCTCTCTCCCAACCTAGAATATATACCAGCAAAGACATAATACCTATAATTTATGCCAGCAAAGAAAAAATGCCTATACTCAATACCAGCAGAGAAGAAAATACCTAGATTTAATACCAGCAAAGAAAAATGCGTAAATTTGATACCAACAAGGACAAAAATACCTAGAGTTAATACTTGCAAAGAAAAACAAATCTATAATAAATACCAGAGTAAATATATTAAAATACGATGGGTGGTGTCGAAAGTCTCAGCTAAGGAACGACAGAAACTATATCCAATAATGTGTTCAGCGTGATTTTCGCACCCGTTCAATCATCAAAGAAAGAAAACACAAAAAATAACACCCACTTAAGGGGGATCAACGGGTTTTTTCTCTCATTATCTCTCTTTCACTGGCTTGTATCCATTCGGCCCCATTCAGCCAACTGTTTTAAGACGTTTATCCCCATCCAGGAGTCGATTTCGTCTTGGCAAGCAATAGCAAGCCAGCATTGTATGGAGAAATCCGGCTTCGCCGGAGACATTTTTCTATCGAAAAATGTACAAATTTAGCTTGCTGTCAAAACAAAAATATATATATGATGGCTCGCTACAGCTCGCCAGGAAAATATTGACACCTGGATGGGGGTAAACATTTTAAAACAGTAGGCTGAATGGGGCCGAATGGATGCAAGCCAGAGAAAGAGAGAAAAGGAGAGAAAAAACGCGAGTTGGGCTCCCTTAACCAACAGAGAGACTACTATAATCTATATGGATTTGCAATAATGAAAAGATCAAGTCAACTGCCTGGTTGATGAGACGAGCAAGAAACTAATGAGAGACTAAACTAAATATACATCCAGCAAGGAGGAGAGTCCAAATTATAAAGCCAATCGTTATAATATTGACAATGAAAAGGGGCGAAATGTATTCAAATCGCCAAACTAATAGGCCGAACGTCTTAAAATCTGGAAACTAATAGGGCTAAACATGAGGGCGAAGGGTGTCCACAAAGAGGGCCCATCTCCCCTACAGAAGAAGTGTTGCACCCACCTGTCCAGCCAGCAAGAGGTGCCTGAGGTTGCCGAAGATGGGACCCGTGGCCACCCGGATGTGTCGCAGCCAGTTACCGATCTCCCCTGCGTCCAGCCAACCCCGCAGTCCGGACCTGGCTGACACTACCTGGAACAAACACAGAGAGAGAGGGGGGTTATTATGAGTGTTATACTGTCTTGGTGGTGTGATGATTAGAGTGTTTAAGATATGTATGTAGTATCCCAGGGTCGAATCCCGGGAGTATCGCATGTTTTCATTAATTTTGTTAAATATTTTTTCCATAAAGTATCGAGATAGCAGCTGCTAAGGGAATCAATTTACCGTTAGCTGGGAAAAATAGACTATGGTATATAACGTTAGTATTAAAGGGTGTTTAGAGTTATCAGAATTAAATGGTGTTGTAATTATTGATAACTCTAACTTTGCTGCAATTTTTTTTTTTGTAATTGTATAAAACATTTGTATGATAAGCAGTTAAGCATACATCTATAACGTATAATCTATGTTTGCATATATATAGCTATATATATATATATACCCACAAGACCATAAAGGATCATGGGTGCCCTTATTGTTTGACCCTTGTATAATAGACACTTACACCCTGTCCACTATAAGTAGGCCAGAAATCCTAACCCCTAACCTCTAACTAAAAAACGATTAGGCTTATCGAGCTAATATTTCTACCATTTAGGAAGAGCCAGCCAGGGCATATGTGTGAAAGTGTACAACCCATTTGCTCTAGCTCTTTTATATTTACAGCGGTTAGGGACCATGAATTATGGCCACCCTGTAATGAATAGATTATAGAATCCCAATAATCCCCGAGAGCGTACCGTAGGTGTAAACAATGGACGTCCCCACCATCTATAAAGCCGGTATCACACGAGTACTTTTTCCCTCAACATTTATCCTCAACACTGGTCTGGCAGCTTATGAGATCAACTTAATAAACTATTCTTCCCCCTCAGTTAATCAATCATCAGTCTAGTTTCCGAAATCAATATCCCAAAAAAAATCCGGAAATGGTGTCAGAAAAAATACCTCAATCAATCTTCAGTCTAGTGTCCGATACCAATGTCAACAAATCCCGGAAGAAATGGTGTTAGAAAAGTCTTGTTCATAGAATGTTGAGGATAAAAGTGCTCGTGTGATACCTACCTCCCCATGCCCTGACGCAACCAACACGGCTTCCATGTATCGCGTATTGTTCCTCCTCAAATCCCGATACCGCCCCCCCCCCCCCCCCCCCCCACCTGACACTCAATTAACTCCAGCAGGTGCCATAAAAGTCGGCCCCTTCAAACGAGCCGGGGGACCTTACACTACGAGACACTATAATTCGTCCTGATCTCGCCTACCCTTCGTAAACGTTATCATATTACTGGTGTTTGCTAAGCTGGTTGTCATGGGTTCTGCTCACACTACGAGATACAAATCGTCCTGATCTCGCCTTTGTAAACTTTATTACTACGAGATACAACTCGTCCTGATCTCGCCTTTGTAAACTTTATTACTACCAGACACCATAATTCGTCCTGATCTCGCCTTTGTAAACTTTATTACTACCAGACACCATAATTCGTCCTGATCTCGCCTACCCTTCGTAAACGTTATCATATTACAGGTATTTGCTAATCTGGTTGTCATGAGTTCTGTCCTATAGATCTGTATAGGCTGGTTTGGTAATCATTTCTAATCATTAACGTAAAATGTTGTTAGCGATTCTGATTCCGATTCCGATTCCGATTATGATTCTGATTACGATTCTGATTACGATGCCGATTACAAATTCCGATTATGATTCTGATTACGATTCTGATTACGATGCCGATTACGATTCCGATTTCGATTATGATTCCGACTCTGATTCTCACCTCCTCAGTACCGTAATCATCACCCCCCCCCCCCTCCTCCCTTGCCGCGGCTCGCTATAGTGTATTTCTCGACCACTTACACGTCCCTTATCAGCCTTATCGAGTGCCGCTGTCACTTTTATGGCGCTCTCGGCTATCTCGTGGATAACGCCGGAGAGATGAGGTGCTGGATGAGGGGAGGGGAGGGGGGATGGGCTAGAGAGATGGATGGGGGGGGGGGGGGCTAGAGAGATGGATGGGGGCGAGAGGGGGAGGAGAGGGGCCATAGCAGTAGATATCATGGTGGGTTGTAGATTGGAAGAGATCCCCACTCAATTAAGTACAGTAATCTAGGAATGCGGGGAAGAGAGGATTGGAGAGAGCCGCCTTTTCACCATGTTTGCCCTCTGTTTCAATATTTATGTGCAATAGTCATCAAAGAGTTTCATAATAATAGAGTGAATTAAATGGCCTATGTGACTAACTTTGGCATTTTTGTGTGAGAGTTACAAGGCAGACCCACTCCAGTATATACAGATATCTAAGTGACACGGGACTCGAGTAAATAAAGATATCTAATTGATGAGGGACTCAAGTAAATATAGATAACTAACTGACCAGGGACTCAAGTAAATATAGATAACTAACTGACCAGGGACTCAAGTAAATATAGATAACTAACTGACCAGGGACTCAAGTAAATATAGATAACTAACTGACCAGGGACTCAAGTAAATATAGATAACTAACTGACCAGGGACTCAAGTAAATATAGATAACTAACTGACCAGGGACTCAAGTAAATATAGATAACTAACTGACCAGGGACTCAAGTAAATATAGATAACTAACTGACCAGGGACTCAAGTAAATATAGATAACTAACTGACCAGGGACTCAAGTAAATAAAGATATCTAAGTGACCAGGGACTCAAGTAAATAAAGATATCTAACTGACCAGGGACTCAAGTAAATATAGATAACTAACTGATCAGGGAAGCAAGTAATTATAGATAGCTAACTGACCAGGGACTCAAGTAAATAAAGATATCTAAGTGACCAGGGACTCTATAAACACTAGGGCGGGAGGGGGGCAATAAGCAGCATCTGTGGCACCTGTCGGCACTCTGCGGGTAGAAGGTGACCCGTGATAAGAGGACAAATAAGGGCCGGGGTCGAGAATGGTGGGTGGAGATAACGAGAGAGAGATGGAGTGTGTGAGAGAGTGAGTCAAAGTGAGAGAGAGAGAGAGAGAGAAAGTGTGTGAAAGAGAAAGAGATATATTGTTTTACGTGTGAGAAAAGGGGGGAGCAATGCTTTAGGTTTGTATGGAAAATATAGAGATAATATATTATAAAAAAATATATATATATTATGTGTTCTTTGATCCACAAGCAACTGTGACCAGGGTTAAATCCCGAGTGTGTTCTGCGATTTTGTTGTATTCAAGAACTATTGAGGTCCTTCTGTTCAAATAACAAAAATCAAATCCGTTAAAGGAAATTAAAATTAAATTGTAAATAATATTGATATCATACTATATCTCTATAATAATATAAACTCGTTTTCTGTGGCTTAGATACGGGTGACTCAAGTATATTAGACAGAAGCATCCGTAAGCCTCTCTCAGTCCCGTATTGCCTAACACCGCGGCGTTATTGGTCGCGTTATGGTGGAGGGGATGATAAACCAAGGTTGTAAAACAGCGCACACTCACACACACGTATCTACATGCCGGTACACAACGGTTTTATGTGCGTAAACAGGTCTTGGCAAGTATGTGTTATTTGGGGATGATAGGTAT
Source organism: Paralithodes platypus (assembly GCA_032716605.1). Classification (NCBI taxonomy): domain Eukaryota; kingdom Metazoa; phylum Arthropoda; class Malacostraca; order Decapoda; family Lithodidae; genus Paralithodes; species Paralithodes platypus. The sequence continues at coordinate 3,273,562 of CM064529.1, forward strand.
ATTGGAATGACTTCACACACACACACACACACACACACACACATAATCATATATTATTTTTCATTAAGCTATATATTTTTTCCATTTACACATTAACAAACTTATGGATGTAATTCTAAGTAAACGGTGTATTGTTATTATTATTAACACACATACATACTTTTAACCTATGCGTTCCCAACCCACAGTGGCTATATGTTAATAATACTTTTAATTATCTTGTGTCATTACACACTCACATTCACACATCCTAAATCCCTAAGACACACATACGTCTACCCAAACACCATATGTATCATCACACACATACACACAATTCATGAAACGCACACCCACCCACTCAAACACAATATGTATCATTACACACACACACACACACACACACACACACACACACACACACACACACACACACACACACACACACACACACACACACACCACACATCCCAAACACCCCCTATATCTGTGACCTAACTGGACTAAGCCTATACACCTGAAGGCCGACCGTGATATGAGAAAGGTGTGAAGATTAGGGAGAGAGAGCCCCCCCCCCCCCCCCTACACCTAATGATAGCTTCGTTCTAAAGGCAGAGGCTTACGAGCTCTTAAAGGGAGGGGGGGAGGGTGTTGTTCTGGACCCCCTTCTCCCTCATGCTTAGCCCCATTAGCTTTGAGATATTAAGACGTCCACCCAATTAGTTTGGCGATTTATAGACCTTTCGTGTTATTAAGGTGTCGAGTTGTTCCTGGGGAGCAACACCGAACCTGCGATTTAGGAGGAACTTTTTACTATCGAAAAAAATACAGAGTATGTGTGAGTGAGTGAGTGAGTGAGTGAGTGAGAGAGAGAGTGAGTGAGTGTCAAGTGAGTGAATGAGAAAGAGAGAGAGAGAGTCACACCACAATGTAGGTCACACAGAACATGGGTGTATTATGTGTGCGTGGTGTGTGACGGGGAACTGACATAAAAGGGTCACACTAAGGACAACTGGACCCTCGGGTAAATTATCTGTGACGGGATCAGAGAAAGGTTCAGCCATTCACGGGTTCAGTCATTCACAAAGGTTCAGTCATTCAGTCACAGGTTCAGTCATTCACAAAGGTTCATTCATTTACAAATAGTTCAGCATATTCTGTACATTGCCAGACGGTCAAGTAAACACCAACCGACCGACCTGCTTTTTCTCTCTGGGTTTTATCCATTCAGCCCCATTCAGCTTACTGTTTTAAGACGTCTATCCCCATGCAGGCATCGATTTTTTTTCCTGGCAAGCGACAGCGAGCCATCATTCTATGGAGAAATTCGGCTTCGCCGAAGAAATTTTTCTACCGAAAAATGTACAAATTAAGTCCGCTGTCTAAAACATAATCCAAAACATGCTGGACTCGCTATCGCTCGCCAGGTGTAAATCAACACCTGGATGAGGATAAACGTCTTAAAACAGTAGGCTGAATGGGGTCGAATGGCTACTACCCAGAAACAAACATAAAGCGGGGTCGGTCCCCTTAAGTTGGCTTTCTGCTGTTATAGAGATCAGCATTACTTTTCTTGAGTGAATACGCATCACACACAAAAATACATACTGCATACCAAAGCTATACACACACACACACACACACAGCCATTCCAAGATGCATAAACACTTAACATGCATTAAGAAGGAAGGTTTTCGGAGCAATGGGAAGTATGTGGAAGACGAGAAATCTCGGAGTGAAAGTAAAAAGTGCACTGTATCAAGGAATTGTTGTTCCAACAGTGATGTATGGGGCTGAGACATGGGCTCTGAAGAAAAAGGAGAAAAGAGGGCTGGATGTGATGGAGATGAGCTGCTTGAGGAGTATGTGTGGAGTTACTCGTAGAGACAGATTGAGGAATGAAGAGATACGTAGGAGAGTGGGGCAGCAAGAACATTTGTCAGCCAGAGTGGACAGAAGGGTGCTGAGCTGGTATGGTCATGTCGAACGAATGGGAGATGAAAGGCTTACAAAGAGAATATGTGAGTCAGGTACAAGGGGAGATAGAAGGGCAGGAAGACCCCCATTGAGATGGAGACTGTGTAAGAAAGGCTTTGGATGATAGAGGAATGACTATAGATCAGGCAGGGGAAGTGGTGGTGGACAGGAGTGAATGGAGAATGCTTGTGAATAGTTGAGTGAACACGTGGTCATTTGGAGTAAGGGGTCGGGCGCAAGTTGGACTAGATAATAGTCCATCAGGCGCCTGGCCCGGGGAGACGATTAATATGAAGGGTGTGCCTGGAAGTGTGGTGGGAGGGCTTGTGGCTTTGGCTCCGCTGCATGTCTGCCTGCCGAGATCGGAACCTCTCCGGGTGGTCAGGGGCCGGGGGAGTGCTGGAGCGACCTTGGTAACCCTGGTCTCTGGGTCTTCTCCTGGGTGACCTGGATGTGTGAGAGTTTGTGTTTTTTATCTGTGTTTATTTTTTGTTTTATGTTGTTTTTGTGTTTTCCCTGTTCTTGCTCTGTCTTGAGTCGGCTACCCCCAAAATGGGGATTGGGCCTGAGCATATAGATAGATAGATAGATAGATGCATTTCACGCAACACATTCTCAGTTAAGCAGGCGCGATAATAATGAGCTTAGCTCGCATTGCGTGGATTCCCCTTGACGAACAAGTGAGTGAATAACACACACACCTCCCCATGGCGTAACTGATAGCGCGTCTGGCTCACAACCAGAAGGTCCCGGGTTCGAGACCCGGGCGGGGAAGAGACATTTGGGCAAGTCTCCTAACGGTGTAGCCTCTGTTCACCTAGCAGTATAAATAGGAACCTGGTATAAGTGGGAGAAGTTGTGACGTCCCATCTGGGGTTGGTGATCGGTTACAAGGTGAGGTGGGTATCGTACTGGTTAACCTAAGCTACTGGTCGACCTAAGCCTTCGGGTGAAACTGGTACCGTAGTGAGAATGGTACCGTACAGATTAACCCTAAGCCTTCGTTTCCAGATGTCGCCAATTGGCTAAAATACAGACTACACACACATCCACAGCCATTCCAACGATACATAAACACTTAACATGCATTTCACGCAATACATTCCCAGTTAAGGAGGCGCGATAATAATGAGCTTAGCTCGCATTGCGTGGATACCCCTTGACGAACAAGCAAGTGAATACACACACACGAACAAAGAGAGAGAGAGAGAGAGCGCGCCGTGGTGGGAACAATCCTCCATATCTCCGTATATAATGAGGGTCAGGATATTCGGCCACACAGACACACACCACGGAGTAGGATGACACATATTTGGACACACATCCCACAAAACACTCACGAGGATACATACTCTAGCACTCATAACACACAAGAATACACACATAACACACAAGAATACACACATACCACACAGGAATACACACATACCACACAAGAATACACACATACCACACAGGAATACACACATAACACACAAGAATACACACATACCACACAGGAATACACACAAGAATACACACATACCACACAGGAATACACACATACCACACAGGAATACACACATACCACACAGGAATACACACATAACACACAAGAATACACACATACCACACAAGAATACACACATACCACACAAGAATATACACATACCACACAGGAATACACACATACCACACAGGAATACACACATACCACACAGGAATACACACATACCACACAAGAATACACACATACCACACAGGAATACACACATACCACACAGGAATACACACATAACACACAAGAATACACACATACCACACAAGAATACACACATACCACACAGGAATACACACATACCACACAGGAATACACACATACCACACAGGAATACACACATACCACACAGGAATACACACATACCACACAGGAATACACACATACCACACAGGAATACACACATACCACACAAGAATACACACATACCACACAGGAATACACACATAACACACAAGAATACACACATACCACACAAGAATACACACATACCACCCAAGAATACACACATACCACACAGGAATACACACATACCACACAAGAATACACACATACCACACAGGAATACACACATACCACACAGGAACACACACATACCACACAGGAATACACACATACCACACAGGAATACACACATACCACACAGGAATACACACATACCACACAAGAATGCACACATACCACACAGGAATACACACATACCACACAGGAACACACACATAACACACACAAATACACACATAACATAAAAATACACACATAACGCACAAGAATACACACACAACACATGAGGAACACACACACAAGACAAGAGGAATACAGCACATAACATACGAGGAATACACACATAACGCACAAGAATACATACATAGCATAACAAATACGCACATAACACACAAGAATACACACATAACTCACAAGAATACATACATAGCATAACAAATACGCACATAACACACAAGAATACACACATAACTCACAAGAATACATACATAGCATAACAAATACGCACATAACACACAAGAATACACACATAACTCACAAGAATACATACATAGCATAACAAATACGCACATAACACACAAGAATGCACACATAAACCTCGAGAAATACACACATAACACACAAGAATACACACATGAAGCTCGAGGAATACACTCATAACATACAGCACACAGCAATCCAATGTATCTAAGCAGGCCAGTTTAGAAGATACACTCAGTAGAGATAACACACAAACAGGGACACACATCAAAGCGAGGAACACATACTCACAAAACACACACAGAACACACACACACGAGAATTATAAACACACACAGAACACACACACACGATAATAATAAACACACACAGAACACACATACACGGGAATACTGAACACACACAGAACACACATACACAAGAATACTAAACACACATACACCTTAATACAGAACCTACAAAAGAACCCGTGAGCGTATAATGAAGGCCGGTGTATTCCGCCCCACAGACCAAGGGGCCACAGGTACACCGCGGATCAGGCTACACCTTCCGAGGGGGGCGAACTCATTTTTGCGTGGGCATGCACGACCCCAACACCGATCCCCCCCCCCCCCCCCTCTACCCCTGCCACCATTACGTCTACCCCCCCCCCCCTTTAACCTTCTATTCTCTACCATCTATACCCCTACCATCTCTACCCTCATTACTTCTACCTTCCTACCCACTATCCCTCATTATCCCTACCTGCCATCCCCCCTCCAAACTACCCCACCCCCTTATCCTCTACTATCTACCCCCATGGATCTCTACCCCTTATCATCTACCCCCATTACTTCTACCCACTACCCCTTACAATCGTAACCCCCTACCTAATAGTCCTAATTATCTCTACCCCCCCCCCATTTAACTGCCCTACACCCCTACATTCTATCCTCTACCACATGGGGCTCTATCCTCAGTCCCTTAACATCTACCCCATATACCCTTGCTATCTACCCTTATAACTTCTACCTCCCTACCCAATAATTACCCTCATTTATTCCTAACTACCCCCCTCCCCATCCCACCCCCACCCCAAACTGCCCTCTACTACCCCTCTTTGTTTATCTCTCATGTCCCGTATATAATTTTCTCTGCCCATTTTTTCACAACTCCTCCCTTTTTGGTTCGTTATATACCTTCATCTCCCCCCCCCCCTTCCCAACTCTCTCTCTCACACACACACACACACACACACGCACCTAACTTTCATTTTCCCTGTATCACTGTACTATTCCCTGACTGTATGTTGAGATCTTACCTTAGATATCCTTCTTTCTCTCCTGTTATTTTTCCCAATATTCTGCCTCTCTCTGTATTGACCCCATCCCCTCTTTATTTCCCTTTCCTGCATATCATTATTTTGGCCATTTTCTACGACCGATCCTATTTATTCTTCTTTTCTTTTCCAGACCCTCTTTTCGACTCATCTCTGCTTTATTTACCATCGCCTATATCGCTTTCCGTCATTTTGTCTTCTTTTTAGACTCGACCTTCTACTTTTCCCCCTGTGGTGAATTTACATATTGATAAATATTTCAACAATGGTGTGTGTGTGTGTGTGTCTGTGTGTGTGTGTGTTATTGTGTTTGTGTTTTTTGTATGTATGTGTGTGTGTGTGTGTGTGTGTGTGTGTGTGTGTGTGTGTGTGTGTGTGTGTGTGTGTGTGTCGGCGCACGGCCCTCTGACAGGATCATAATGAAGACTGTCTGTTGTATCCACACTGAATTGTTAGCTGCAGAAAAATGATCACCCCCTCCCCCTTCTCTCTCTCTCTCTCTCTCTCTCTCTCTCTCTCTCTCTCTCTCTCTCTCTCTCTCTCTCTCTCTCTCTCTCTCTCTCTCTCTCTCTCTAAATGTGCGCCTATAAATGTTTCCATGTATCTACCTTTTTTATCTGTCTATCTAATATGTCTATCTATTCACTCTTCCCTTTATGTCTGTGTGTGTTTGTGTATTTATCTGCTTATATATATATATATATATATATATACTGTATATATCTTCCCAACTGTGTATCAGTCTATCCCTGCCTCTACCTGTACGTAAGTGTGTATCTATCTATATCTCCCTCCCTCTTTTACCTGTGTGTGTGTATTTATCTATCTAACTATTTACCTATCTATCCATATATGCCTTTACCTGTGTGTGTGTGTGTGCTTATATATCTATCTACTTATCCATCCATCTATCTATCCCTCCATACCTACCTTTACCTGTGTGTGTATATACCTGTGTCGTCCGTACCTGTCGTCCCTCTCTGCTCCGTGACCATGCCCGCCTCACGTCCCCCTTCTCATCAGTCAATGTTTACCGTTCCTGACCAGATCCTAGTCAGTGCCGTCCCTTCTCTATGTCTGTCTGTCTCTCTCTCTGTCTCTTCTCTCCGTCAATTTTATCTGTCTGTCTGTCTCTCTCTGTCTCTGTCTCTTCTATATATCTGTCTGTATGTCTCTCTGTGTATCTCTGTATCTTCTATCTCTCTGTCTATCTCTTGTCTGTGTATCTTTTCTCCGTCCCTTCTCTCTGTTTGTCTGTCTGTCTTCTCTCCGTCCCTCTCTCTGTCTCGTGTAGTGTCTATCCATCTTTCTGTTTGGCAATTTCTCTTTTATTTTGTCTCTCTTTATACTCCTTCCTTCTCTCTGTCTCTTGCCTTGTGTCTACGTTTATCTGTCTCCTTACTGTCTTGTACAGCCATATCTCGGTATCCTTTTGTTTTATTGATCCCAATAGAAATTATAATTGTTTACGAGTGTAAGTTGCCGTGGGAGCCTTATAAGAGAGCCTTATCCTCAAACGATTCAGCATTTGAAATCGATACTATCAAATGTATCTACAAATTTGTGTTACTAAATATTCAATTTAAAAAAATAAAAACAAAAAATAATAATTTTCAATTTGTCAATTTCCTTTTTTGTTCGCCTCCCCGTCTCCATTTCTGTCCGTTTACCTTTCTCTGTCTATCCATTATTTTGTTGTGTTTTTTTCTTTGTCTGCCTTAATGCGTATCTGTTTCTGTTTCTAGTGTATGTATTGTGTTTGTGTATTTAGTTGCTGCCTACATTAATATATTTTCATCTCCCTGTCTATTCGCTAGCATGTTCATCGCCTTCTCTGTATTTTCTTCGAGTGTTGTGGAGAGTGAGTGAGTGAGTGTGTGTGTGTGTGTGTGTGTGTGTGTGTGTGTGTGTGTGTGTGTGTGTGTGTGTGTGTGTGTGTAATACGACAACGCCATAAGAGGACCTCGCGTGTAGTGTTTGTGGAATGCCTGTATACAAAACTGTGCTGTGTATGTGATAGTCTGCTTTACGTACATCGTGTGTGTGTGTGTGTGTGTGTGTGTGTGTGTGTGTGTGTGTGTGTGTGTGTGTGTGTGTGTGTGTGTGTTTGATATGACAACAAGATAGGTCTGTGGTGTCTTCGGTATGTGTGGCCATTGCAATAATATTTGGGGGTTTGGGTCCCCTTTACCCCTTTCTCTCCCCTCCCTCCCCTTGTGCTTTGTGTGTGTGTGTGTGTGTGTGTGTGTGTGTGTGTGTCGTTTTGTAATGTGTAATAGGGGTGGCAATGCTTCCCCTATGCCATCCCCTTAAAGCGGATTCACATTAGCGCTTTTCAGATTACTTTGTCGCCAATTCTTGTCTGGCATATTGTCAATTTAACTCCGGTTTAGTTACCAATACCATTGCAAGATATTCACGAAGTTTGAAACACAAGAAATAAAAGAAATGCGAATTAGGTTTTAACATCACAAGCCATTTTTTGAGACTGCAGTATATCGTTTGTCGGTGTTGTGAATCGTACTATTGGCAGTAACTGTATCGTATGGTGGTTGGTATCGTTAATTGGTGTTGTGAATCGTACTATTGGCAGTAACTGTATCGTATGGTGGTTGGTATCGTTAATTGGTGTTGTGAATCGTACTTTTGGCGGTAACTGTATCGTGTGGTGGTTGGTATCGTTAATTGGTGTTGTGAATCGTACTTTTGGCGGTAACTGTATCGTGTGGTGGTTGGTATCGTTATAAGTGGTGGTGTTGTTGATCGTCCGGTGCGGCAGACTAGACAAAGAATGGCGTCGGTAGGGAGAGTCAAGACCAATAGTTTTATATATTATTGGTCTTGGGGAGAGTCTTACGCTTGGCCTCTCGTGTGTGGGGCACCGTAAATATCAACACGGGCTTCGGTTTCCGTAATGATGGCCTTCTTCTTGGTCTGGAGGTGGAATATGTCATCATAGGTGTTTATTTGTTTTATAGAGATCCTCGACGAGACTTGTTTTGTTTGTAATGACATATCCCTCCTTGTCGTATTATTGTTTTGTTTGTAATGACATATCCCTCCTTGTCGTATTATTGTTTTGTTTGTAATGACATATCCCTCCTTGTCGTATTATTGTTTTGTTTGTAATGACATATCCCTCCTTGTCGTATTATTGTTTTGTTTGTAATGACATATCCCTCCCTTGTAATTATTGTTTTGTTTGTAATGACATATCCCTCCTTGTCGTATTATTGTTTTCTCCTACCAATAGTAATTTAATTAATGTTAATGATTTCTGCCCCTACTTATTTTGCTATATTGTATAAGTTTGTTGGCATCTTGTATATTATTATTGCATTATGATTGCTGCCGTTTATATTCTAATGGCATTTCCGGTTCATAATTAATATATATATATATATATATATATATATATATATATACAGTATATATACTGTTTATTAATTATTCTGACCTTTCTTGGTGTTTCGTCTGCTTTCATTGTTATCTCTGCTGTGTAAAACTAATATTATTTGTTAATCAACAGTGGGATTTTTGTGTAATAGTTGCTACAAGCTTAATTGGCAAATCGTCTGTTGGTTCTTTAGTATAATATTATCTTCTCTTCTGTTCTCGATTCTATTTTTGGGCAAACCCTTGAGGACGCATATTGACATTTTATACTGGTTATCAATGGACAATTTTGTATAATATAGGAAGGATTTTTTAAGAATCAAAACCTTAAAAACTATCTCGACCACCTCCCATAAGGTCTGTTTAACCCCTTCTGTACCGGCAACGTTATTTTAATTATATGATAGCTATATTTAGACGATTGTATACAGTTTAAGAAGGATCTGTGGTAGTACAAAGGGGAAAGGAAGCTAGTTCGAAGCATGTTCAGTGCTGGAGGCTCTTTCAAAACTTAATATAATCGTTTAATAGTAGCCAATATATAGCTAAAAGGACGGCACCGGCACTGAACGGGTTAAGCTCAATAAAATCGTCTAATAATAGCCAGAATGAACTATCAGAACGCGACATAATTTATTTATACATATTCATAAAATTGAAATACTATAATGTATATTAAAACACTTATCGCGTTGCTCGGCTACATAAAGTTATTCACTGCGCCACAGCTTAATGTAACTTTTATGTCATTATAAATTAATTTGGGGTTCGGTTCGTCAGATGTAAACAGTGAAAACGTTATATACTGTATCCAGGTCGTAATACTCTCCCCCCCCCCCTTCCCCCTCCTCTCTCTCTCTCTCTCTCTCTCTCTCTCTCTCTCTCTCTCTCTCTCTCTCACACCATTTTGCATCCTAAAACTCCAAATCTCCCACAGAACATCCGCATCCCAGCTATACAACTTTCCCAAAACTGTCCTTCCCCCCCCCCCCCCCTGCAAGCCCCCCTCCAAGCCCCCCTCCCTCCTCCTGAAGAGCTTACCCCAGTTTACCACTAATCTGCACAGCGGGGGGGACAGGGTGGGATTTGGGAAGGGGGGAGGTGGGAGGGGATTACGTCGGGGCATGATTCGGGCCCATGTATTCACCCCGCCCGTGCCCGCTGATTGGCTCCGTCGAGTCGCATCTACGGTCGGAGCGGCTGACGGGGAGGCGGGGGTCTTTCCTGCAACATGTTTCGGAATCTTGCGTACAGTTGCGCTTGTAAGTTCTTTCCATCTCCATGATGTTGTGCTTGGACGACAAAATATTAGTATTGATGTGTGGTCATGGGTTATTATAAAACAGTTAATTGACCGTGTGAATTAATGTATGGTCACTCACTTCAACTCTCATTTCTCATCTCTCATTGCAATCGTAAGTTACACATATTGCTTCCATACAGTATATATCATTTCTGAGATGGAAAGAAGTTACGTGAACGACTGTAGCCCACTTATAGCAACGTCTGATTTACATACAACACCGCTACCATGTTCTTTAAGGGGGTGACCTGCTTTCCTCTCTTTCTTGGTTATATCCATTCGGTCCCATTCAGTCAACTGTTTTAAGACATTTATCCCCATCCAGGTGTTGATTTTGTTCCTGGCGAGCGATAGCAAGCCAGTATTTTATGGAGAAGTCCGGCTTCGCCGGAGACATTTTTCTTTCGAAAAATGTACAAATTTAGCCAGCTGTCTAACTCATTATCCAAAATATGGTGGCTCGCTATCGCTCGCCAGGTATAAATCGACACCTGGACGGGGATAATCGTCTTGAAACAGTAGGGTGAATGGGGCCGAATGGATACAACCCGGAGAGAAGAAAAAAAAACAGGTCACCCCCCCTTAATGTGATTGATTTGTTACATTTACATCGATTAGTCTGGAGTATTTGATATTATACCCGGTTCATTATAGGTAGGTCAAAAATCCCAATCCCAGCCCCTCATAACTAAAAAAACGCCAGTAATCGAGCCAATACTTACACCATTTGGGAAGAGTTAGCCAGGAAATGGGTGTAGAAACTTACAGCCCATTTGTTCTAGCCCTTTTCGAGTTACAGAGGTTTTGGAGTCGGTATGTCTGGCCTACCTATAATGAGCAGTGTTTAGGTTAGTTTTTATTTATTTTTTCCAACTGGCGATAAATTGCAAAGTTCCCATCAAGATGTCTCAGTCATTTTGAAGATTGTGTAGTGACTAATATGGTGCTTATTATAGAAACTTGGTCTTGATATTTTGCAAAACACATAGTAGATTCATATTTTGCAAAACACATAGTAGATTCATATTTTGCAAAACACATAGTAGATTCATATTTTGCAAAACACATAGTAGATTCATATTTTGCAAAACACATAGTAGATTCATATTTTGCAAAACACATAGTAGATTCATATTTGCAAAACACATAGTAGATTCATATTTTGCAAAACACATAGTAGTTACATATTTTGCCAAACACATAGTAGATTCATATTTTGCAAAACACATAGTAGATTCATATTTTGCAAAACACATAGTAGATTCATATTTTGCAAAACACATAGTAGATTCATATTTTGCAAAACACATAGTAGATTCATATTTTGCAAAACACATAGTAGATTCATATTTTGCAAAACACATAGTAGATTCATATTTTGCAAAACACATAGTAGATTCATATTTTGCAAAACACATAGTAGATTCATATTTTTTCCATTAAGTATCTAGAAATTAGCTGCCAAGGGATTATATTTTATTTGTTTCCAGCTGATCGTAAATTGAATCTCTTCTTAGCTGATTTCTCGATGCTTAATGGAAATATATGAAAGTACTATGGCTGTGTGTCATATTAATGCCAAGTTTTCAGAATAACCATCATCTTTCGCTCCAAAATCTACCTTATAGCCGCGTAACAAAGATAGAAACATGACAATTTACCCTCAGCAGGAAAAAAATAGACTATAGTTTTATCGTCCGCTGAAAATAAACCGTCTAAAATGTACAGTAAGTGTGGCCATATGTACGGACGGTCAGAATCGGGTTGCATATATAAACGCACTTATCGGAAAGGCAAACAGGAGCCCTCATCCCAACCCTCGAGATCTTGGCTCCTCATTACCATATAGACCAATTGACGACTGGCGAGTTTCGTTCTATAAGGAAGTTGGAGCTGTAGACGTAGATATTTAGCAGAATTACCAGCTAAAATACGGTCGTTATACATTTATACATTCAGAACAACGAATTCAACATACATTCTATCCATCAGAAACCTACATTATTATTGCATTTCTATTTAAAATCGATATTTACAACTCCAGCTTCCTTACAGCATGAAACTCGCAACTGGTCAATTGGCAAAATGGACACTTTTTCTCGACCTTCCCTCGGTTATTGGGGTTGGATAATTGGGTATAGGGGCCGGGGTCTCGGGTTTGGGGTATTGAGGTTGGAGCTGGTTAATTGACTCGTTTGGGGGTCGTGTGGCAGGATTGATGATGGGGGTAATTAAGGGGTTAATCTAATGGCTGGGTATGTGGTCCTCGAAAGGTTAGAAATCGGAGCGCGGTTTGGGGGTCCCCGTCGAGCGTCTCCACGTACCCCGCCAATGGCTGGAAATAATCCTTCAAAGCAGGTTTACACGAGAGGTTTTTTCAGCATGTTTTCTTGGCAATTCTGGTTTGGAAGCTTATGAGTCCTAGTTTTATAAGATACAATCAGAATAGGACAAGCTATCGCCAGTAAAGTACCCGATAACGATGAAAATGAGCCCCACGAAATCAATATGGTAATCGAAATCGCCGGATGAAATAAAAGACAAACAGAAAAAATCCCGCCACGAAGCCCCTCCCCCAAATAATCCCTCACGGTTCTTCGCCTCCGCACAGACACCAGCCGCCACCTCCCCGCATCTCTTTCACACATCCCTTTCACACCCTGGCCGCCCTTTCACACACTCCCCTCCGCCCCACTAGCCCCTTTCACGGCACAGTCCCCCGCGCGAATCATTCCCTCATCCTTTTCCCCGCCTTTTTAAAAACCGCGTGTGGATTCGCGCCAGGTGGGTTGGGTGACACTGAACAAACACGGGCGACAAAGGGGAAGGGCAAGGCATCATCGTGGTTATATCTCTGTTTTCCTGCTCTAGCTAGTCTCTCTCTCTCTCTCTCTCTCTCTCTCTCTCTCTCTCTCTCTCTCTCTCTCTCTCTCTCTCTCTCTCTCTCTCTCTCTCTCTCTCTCTCTCTCTCTGACTGTGGCATGGCTGCAGCAGATGTTTCGTGGTATTACACTAGAGTCTGAGTAGAGATGTAGATAGGTCAGTGTGTGTGTGTGGTTCTGATTGAATTGTAAGAGATTACTTAGATTGTAGATAGGGTAGTGGTTTATGGTTAAAATTGAATTAACAAGGATTCATTCGATTGCTCCATGTTTTCTGTAACTGGTTTTGGAGACAGATTATTTGGTAGTACAAGGAGCTGCAACAACAACAAATCACAACAGATATACAGAACCTGACGAGGCTGCTTGCGGTATAGAAACTGCTTCATCCATTCCACCATTAAAATCTCCGACTGGCAATCTTGTAAGTGACCCATGAGGTAAAGCTAACCTTCTTGCGGATATTTTCTCCACCAACTCAACCTTAGATGAAATAAATCAAGATGTCCCTGTACTTAATTTTAATTCGCCTGAAATTCCCTCAGTTAAGATCCACACCAGACATGTCAAAACTATTTTGCAGAATCTCTCAGTAGATAAGGCTCCTGGTCCAGATGAAATTCCTCCAATAGTACTTAAGAATTGCTCCTTGGTGCTCGCTCCTGTATTGGCAAAAAATTTCCGTCTATGTACTCATACCTCATGCTTCCCAGTACCCTGGAAAGAAGCAAACATCCATCCAGTTCCTAAAAAAGGTGCCTCTTCAGATCCATCAAACTACAGACCAATAGCTATAACTTCCACTCTTGGTAAAGTCTTTGAAATTATATTAAATAATCACATAATTAAGCATCTTGAGAATAATAAATTAATCAGTGATAGGCAATATGGTTTTAGACGATGTCGATCAACTGCAGACATTCTTTGCCTTCTTACGCATCAACTCAACCAAGCTACAGACCAACATGGTGAAACACATACAATAGCACTGGATATATCAAAGGCATTTGATAGAGTCTGGCATCAATCCTTATTGTCGAAGATGTCACACTACGGCCTTGCATCATTAGTTCCACTAATTTCTTCTTACTTCATAACAGAAAAATACGTGTAATGGTAGATGGCCTTTATTCTCAATTTCACTCAATAAATGCTGGTGTTCCCCAGGGATCAGTTTTGGCCCCAACTCTGTTCCTCATTCATATCAATGATCTCATATCTACCACTCATAATCCAATACATTCCTACCAGATGACTCAACACTCCACAGTTCCTTCACATTTACCAATTCTTTCACCCAACTCGATCTTATAAATTCAAAAATAAGCACTGCAATTTCTCTGAACCAGGACCTTTCTAGAATTGAAGAATGGGGACAAAAGAATCTAGTTTCCTTTAATGCACAGAAAACCAAGTACATTCAATTTTCTAACCGACAGAATCTCACTGACTCCCATATATTTTTTAATGATGTAAACATTCCCACTTCCCCTAGTATTGACATTCTCGGTGTAACATTGACTACTAACTTGAGCTGGACACATTATGTTAGAAGCATTGCTAAGAATGCCTCTAAAAAACTGGGACTCCTTACCTTTTGATACCTTTTGATGTGTTCGCCACTCTTCTAGCGGCACCAAGGAGCGCGACGCCCCTCGTTATGGGTGGTACAGAGTTCGAGAATTCTTCACTGACGAGCAGTTGGCCGTAATATATAAAAGTCATGTGCGTTCTCAGATGGATTACTGTTCACCTCTGTGGAGTGGAAGTGGAGTGGTTGCATTGAGGCAGATAGACTAAATTCAAAATAGGGCTATTAGATTAATCAATAACCCTGCAATCACACAGGACCTTCCTACATTATCCATACGAAGAAACGTTGCATCCCTTGCATTATTCTACAGATATTTTCATAGCAATTGTTCCGAGGAACTTGCTTCAATTGTGCCGCCTCTCCACATCTTTCCCCATAGAACTAGGGCAGCTGAGAGCGCCCATGAATTTACACTTTCTCCTCCACAATGCAGAACTTCTGCTTATCAAAATTCATTTATCCCTAGAACTACTACTCTTTGGAATTCACTTCCCTCGAATTGCTTTCCACAAACTTACAATCTACAAATGTTTAAATCCAGTTGTTACAAACATTTTATGAATGGAGGATGCCTTTAGGCACATGGACCTTTTTGTTTTATCTGTGTTTTTCCTTCCTCCGTTCATTGTCTCTTAAAAAAAAAAAAAAAAAAAAAAAAATATTTGGTAGTACAAGGAGCTGCAACAACAACAAATCACAACAGATATACAGAACCTGACGAGGCTGCTTGCGGTATAGAAATATTAGGTGGATTAGATTCAAGCAATAGTAAATATTGAAGCATGTGTTTGATTTTCATATGTGATTGGTTTTGTTATCACGTGTTTAGTAAATATGTATTCTGCGTTAAACTGTTATATATTTCAGTGCATCTGTGATTTTAAACCTAATGATAATATACTGTAATATTTATTATATGCTTGACTATGAAAGCAGTAGTCACGCAGAGTTAACCACTGATGGTATGTTAAATATATCATTGTTTTGGGTATAAATGTTATATCAATTGTTACGTGTATTTCCATGTTTTGGAAGTAGATGTTACCGGTACGTAGAGTTACAGTTCTTTATACATGTTTCTTAATTTGATAAATATTCATTGTGGCCCTAATAATCATGTAGATATGTGTGTGTTATAGACATATGACCGATTTTAATAAATAGGATATGTAGTTGGTTTGCAATTAAATGTAATATATGCTAAGGATTTATTGTTAGTTTTAAAGTAGTGATGGTGACATAAATGTAATTTTTTCTATAATACGACTAATTATGGAAAACAAACTTTGATACATTATGGAAAGCAAACTTTGATACATTATGGAAAACAAACTTTGATACATTATGGAAAACAAACATTGATACATTATGCCTATTATCTAAAATTGTTAGATGATTTAAATTGATCTTGGTTCTTATTATGCTTAGAATACAAACATAGAATGGGATATATAACACACATAAAGTTGTACAAGTTATTGTTGTCTTTTGCTGATTGTATTGTGGCTATGACGTACGAAAAGTTGTTGTTGTTGTTGTTGGCTGTGGAAGTGTTGTTGTAACGTATGGAAAACTGTTGTTACTGTTGTTGATGTCATTGTTGCTACGATGTTTTGAAAGTTGTTGTTGTTGTCATCGTAATTGTTGTATAGTCAGAGTACCGGTCTTCCAACACGTATAAGAAAGTGCTAAGACCCCCACCCCACCCCCTAAGAAAGTCCTAAGACACCCCCCCCCCCCCCATACCCTAAGCCATCAAAAATAGAGCGATTTACCCAAGTCCATCCAATTCACAGGTCTCCGGACAACACAGCTATTTTTCTTCCCTGCACGACCACCGCCCAGGTTACCCACATTATCAGAGTACCCCTGGAGTCCCGCTAGGTTGGTCACTCACCGCCATCTTGATTCTCAGTCTCTATTTTCTCAGATGTTAAAGCAATCAGAGATGTTTGGTAGATATAGCTTGAATGCTGATGATGTAAACAGAGAAAGTTTGATGTGAGCAGTACAAGATATAATAATGAAGTGCAGATCACAATGGCGACTAGTTGTTACGTTGGGTTTACTCTCCTTTATCAAGCCAAGAGTAAACAGGAATCAAAATGGCGACTAGAGGTTACGTTGGCGCTACTCTCTTTTAACAAGCCACCCTACCCCCAAAGTCCAGGTAGACACGGGCGACACAGAAAAGGTCTGGACAATCATTACCAAGAATTTCTTAAATCTTCTTACCATCGTCACCTTTTCAAAGACAAAATGAAAAACGATTGCGGAGGCCTACATCTCTCTCGCCCCATAGAGAGAGAGAGAAAGAGAACGAGAGAGAGAGAAAGAGAGGTAGAGAAAGAGGCGTTAAGGGGGAGATGGACGTATTTATTTGCTCATTTTTATATCTTTTTAGTATGTTTTTTGTATTTGTTATTTTTTCGCGCTAGGTCTCAATCAAGCTTAACAAAACACCCCCCAAGACCCTCCTTCAAGATAAATGTGTACATTTTTCGATAGAAAAATGTCCCGGTCGATTACAGGCTTGCTATCGCTCACTAGGAAAAAATCGACAGCTAAATGACACGAAAAGTCTTAATATTGACAACAAAATGGGGCGAAAGGTTTTAAACTCGCAAAACTAATGGACCGAACGTCATAAAATCTGAAACCTAATGGGGCTAAACATGAGGAAGAAGAAGGACCAGAACAACGACTCTTCTCCCCTTAAGCTGACCGTCTGGACCGAAGTAAATCGTCTTAGGGATTTTTCAGAGACACATCAGTCGTTTTTAGAGGTTTTCCTGGTGTCTTCATATGTGTTATCTCTCTATATATTTAGCTAGCTCTTGTGTATTAAAGATAACCTGACGATGTTTTTCTATTAATTTGCATAGACTGAAAAGCTGCCTGTCTGACGCCATTTTTACTCGTGACATATATATATATTATATGGATTGTATATATAATCAATGTTAGTACACCTTAAATTAATTACTATGTAGTCTCAAAATCTAATGTTACTCGTACCATTATTTTGTCCAGCGGAACAGTCTGAAATAATCAACAAAACATTTTTTAAATACAAATTGTCTGAATATAATATTATATTGTTGTAATGTCTTTTGTCATATAATTCAAGACAAATTCATGTTATAGTTTATAATAATTAATAGACAAAACGACGACGAAAATGATGATAATAATAATAATAATAATAATAATAATAATAATAACAGTAATATAATAAACCCCATAGCCCTGGGCCTCTCCAACACCCCAGGCCACCAAGACCCTCACAGGAAATGTCACACAGAATTAAGCCCAACTGACGCGGCACCTTCAGGATATAAGGCCTATAGCGATGATGCCACACTATAATATTGATTTATCTATTTCATATATCTATTTATTTATTAATCTATGTAGGCCTATTTATTTTTATTTTATTTTTTTATTTTTATTTTTTTTTGGGGGGGGAATGTGTCATGACGTCATTGATCTTAAGTGACTTGAATATTATTTTAACGTAAATATAAAGGTCTTGTAAGTTAAAATACAATTGTTTTGGCATGTTGGTAATTGCATTTATTATTATAAGTGGAGCACGAGTAAAAAACAAAAAACGATCCTGACGCTTAATTACAGTATGGGTGTGGCCTTGGAAACAATTATATTATGAAACGGATATGACTGGACTATGTTTATATCCCACATGAAGACAAAACAAACTACAGAATCACCAAACAGGCCTATTAAACACGAATCGCCAAGCCCAACATCCAAAACACGAATCACCAAGCCCCAACATCCAGACATCCATCCCCGCAAAACGGTCCTTCCAGCCCAAACAACATCCAGACATCCATCCACGCAAAACTGTCCTTCCAGCCCAAACAACATCCAGACATCCATCCCCGCAAAACTGTCCTTCCAGCCCAAATAACATCCAGACATCCATCCACGCAAAACGGTCCTTCCAGCCCAAACAACATCCAGACATCCATCCACGCAAAACGGTCCTTCCAGCCCAAACAACATCCAGACATCCATCCACGCAAAACGTCCTTCCAGCCCAAACAACATCCAGACATCCATCCACGCAAAACGGTCCTACCAAGCCCCAACATCCAGACATCCATCCACGCAAAACTGTCCTTCCAGCCCAAACAACATCCAGACATCCATCCCCGCAAAACGGTCCTTCCAGCCCAAACAACATCCAGACATCCATCCACGCAAAACGTCCTTCCAGCCCAAACAACATCCAGACATCCATCCACGCAAAACGGTCCTACCAAGCCCCAACATCCAGACATCCATCCACGCGAAACGGTCCTTCCAAGCCTAACAACATCCAGACATCCATCCACGCAAAACGGTCCTTCCAGCCCAAACAACATCCAGACATCCATCCACGCAAAACGGTCCTTCCAAGCCCCAACATCCAGACATCAATCCACACAAAAACGGTCCTTCCAAGCCTAACAACATCCAGACATCCATCCACACAAAACGGTCCTTCCAAGCCTAACAACATCCAGACATCCATCCACGCAAAACGGTCCTTCAAAGCCAAACATCCATCCACGCAAAACGGTCCTTCCACTAGATTAGGGTATCAGTGTGGCTTTGAAACAGAAATGAGTGGACTATGTTTATATCCCACATGCACACCACATAACTAAAAAACCATCACATACGAATCACCAGACCACAATATCTAGACATCCATCCACGCAAAACGGTCCTTCCAAGTCTAACATCCAGACATCCATCCCCGCAAAACGGTCCTTCCAACCCTAACAATATCCAGACATCCATCCACGCAAAACGGTCCTTCAAAGCCCAACATCATCCAGATATCCATCGACGCAAAACGGTCCTTCAAAGCCCAACATCATCCAGACATCCATCCACGCAAAACGGTCCTACCAAACCCAAACATCCAGACATCCATCGACGCAAAACGGTCCTTCAAAGCCCAACATCATCCAGACATCCATCCACGCAAAACGGTCCTACCAAACCCAAACATCCAGACATCCATCGACGGAAAACGGTCCTTCAAAGCCCAACATCATCCAGACATCCATCCACGCAAAACGGTCCTGCCAAACCCAAACATCCAGACATCCATCCACGCAAAACGGTCCTTCAAAGCCCAACATCATCCAGACATCCATCCACGCAAAACGGTCCTACCAAACCCAAACATCCAGATATCCATCGACGCAAAACGTTCCTGACACTTGATTACAGTATAGGTGTGGCTTTGGAACAGTTCATTTACCTGGGCATTCCGGGGATTACGGCGCCACAGCATTTTCACTCCCCAGCCGCGACCGTCCATTGAGAGGCGTCGGTGTGGAAGATCCCATTCACGGGGGATATAAGGCTATGGGGTCCTGGGGCTGGCCGTTTAGAAGAGGCCCTCTGGTAACACGGGGACGGGGCAACTGGTGATATTCGAGGGACTGGAGTTCTCGAAAAGAGGCTCCAGTTCCGACGCTTTACTTGGCTTGCAGTGTGCTGGTATATAAATCCAAAAACGCTGTCATCTTGAATAAAACGGGAATTGTGGTTTACTTTGT
The DNA here is from genome assembly GCA_032716605.1 of Paralithodes platypus. Taxonomy (NCBI): domain Eukaryota; kingdom Metazoa; phylum Arthropoda; class Malacostraca; order Decapoda; family Lithodidae; genus Paralithodes; species Paralithodes platypus. Next base: position 3,294,114 of record CM064529.1, read on the forward strand.
GGGGGCCCTCAGGTAACACGGGGACTGGGCAACTTGTAATGTGTTTATGACTTGAGTTAAATGGTAACGTTTGGAAGATACTAGTGACATTTGTGCCAGGGTCCAGAGCATAGTCCCTTAACACTGTGTTGTGCCATATTCATTCAAATGGGATTATTTGTTGCGTTTTAGACCATCTTTGGTATAAATTGGGATATATAATTGTATGGTCTAGGAGCCCCATCAATGTAAATAGGCTTGCATAACAGTCTGGAAACTAGTGAAGATATTTGGAAGTCAAAATTTGACGACATAATGATCGGTAGATCTGAGACTATTGGTAGTATTGTGTGCCATTGTCATTATAACCTAAGCTAACCTCACTTAATCAAGCAAAATCTAACCTAACCCAAGCAAACCAAGTGTAACCGAACCTAACTTAAGGGGGATTTTTAGTTTGGTCTCTAGATATCCATCAAGCTTAAGATTACACCCCCTTGAACCCCTTTCAAGATAAATTTATACATTTTTCGGTAGAAAAACTACAGGCTCGCTATCGCTCGCCAGGATAAAATCGACACCTAAATGGCACGAAAGGTCTTAAAATTGACAGAAATTGGTCGAAAGTTCTTAAAATCGTCAAAATAATGGGGCGAACGTCTTAAAATTAGAAAACCAATGGGGCTAAACATGAGGGAGAAAGGAGTCAAGAAAAAAATCCCTTAAGTGGAAATCTCCCCTTCACCTAACTCAATCCAGATTGTGAAAGGTGCAGCTCGAGTGTGGACGAACTATTTAATTGGTTAATCATTGGTAAAGAGTCCCCAAAATGGCTAATATCTGTATCCTAATGAATATCTGCCGGGCTCTTTAGGGAATTGATATCATTTAGCAGCTTTCCATAACATTTAATACATGGACAAGTAATGAGACCCTGTACATCGGATAAGAAGGCGTAATAGGGTTGTTGGTGGTGGTTTGTGATAGCATGGTAAACTTTGTGAGCGGAGAGGTGACTGTGGTGGTGGTGGGATGGCTGAGGGGAGAGGACTGTGTGTGTCACTGATGTCTCTATTTAGATCTCTCTCTCTCTCTCTCTCTCTCTCTCTCTCTCTCTCTCTCTCTCTCTCTCTGACATAAGGGGGAGGGGGGATCACAACAGGAGGGGCGGGACTGGTGGTGGTATAACAAAATGTAGGCGATACACAGAAGAGTCACAGGAATGCTATGTTAAGGAGAGGTATTTTTTCTGGACCCCCTCCTCCCTCATGTTTAGCTCCATTAGTTTTCACATTTTAAGACGTTCGGCCGGGACATTTTTCTACCAAAAATTGTACAAATTTATCTCGAAGGGGGGTCTTGGGGGTATTTTTTAACGCTTGATGGAGGTCTGAGGAGGCAACTATAAATATTAAATTAATATATACAGTATATAAGCGAAAAAATGAATACAAATCAATACAAACCTCCCTTAAGTTATTACAGCTCATAGTCTCATTGTACATCCAGGCTATGATTGACGCTGTGAAAATTACACGTGCTCAGTAATATTTTATTTAATCCCTTGAGGATTCTGACGTGCATTAACAGTTAATTCTAGTTATCATCAGACGATTTTATTCAGCTCAGGAAGGAATTGTGGGGGACAGAGGGATGATTGAGATAGTATTTACCCCCATTTATTTATCTAACTATAGCTATCTATATGCTTACCTATCTGTCCTGACCTACAACTTGCCTCTTTAACAACCTCTCTTGATTTCCCAATGACCTCTACACCAACTTCTCTTGACTTCCCAATGACCTCTTCATCCTCTGTATATCTTGTGTTTACCTCTCCGCCTGACCTCTCACGTTGGTATGAGGTACGGTGTTCTTATCCTGACCTCTGCCTCTATAACCTCTCTCACCTCCGACCCTCATTAAGGTTTGTTTACATTCTGCCTGACCTGTGCTTGCTCTCTTGGTTCACACTGATTTAGACTCTTCCTTTACAAGCATATCTTTATCTCTCTTATAATGTAGCTGTATCTATGTCTACACACACACACACATATATATATATATATATATATATATATATATATATATATATATATATATATATATATATATATATAGGCTATATATATATATATATATATATATATATATATATATATATATATATATATATATATATATACTGTGTGTATAATATTATAATTTCCTTACTCTCGCCTTTTTGCATATCATAATATCTGCTTTCCATGCTCTCTTATCAACATACCCCCTAATTTGTCCCTTTTCTAACCTCACTCTCATAATTATAACTCTTTTTATTTTCCCCACTCTTCCAATATTTCTGTTTATCACCTATTATCCCCACTCCCCTCAATATTCCTGTTTATCGCCTACGTTCCCGTCTGCCTGTCCATTATACCCCGTCAGTCTGTTTGTCTGGCTATGTTGTTTACGTGTCCGTCAGCTGGAGTGTCTGTCTGTCCGTATTGGCCTGTGGTCCTTCAGGCTACTTGGGGCTGATCCGATCCCCCCTCTCACTCACTTATTGACGGCTCTTCGATCGTCTTTTGTTTCCGGCGAGAGTGGCGTTTGTTTGTGTACTTTCGGGTGGTATTTATAACTCGTTTCTCGATTGCCCTTGGTCCGGCCGCTCGAGTGTTTGTTTACGTTTCGCGGATTTCTACTTATTTAGGAGTGGCGATTAGGACTTTTAGCTGAATGTTGTGCTTTGAGGAGGGAATAATCAGTCAGTGAGGTATATGCACACTAAACGTCAAACCTAAGGACGAAATGGGATTAGTAAGGGTAGGAAGGGCTTTAACATAGGTTGGATATTATGAGAAAATAGAGAATGATCGAAGAAGAAAACTATGCAGAGGGCGTTGGTGTGTGTAATATTAGTGAACAGAAAAGACGAATATAAAATTAATTAATATCCACGTGAAAAGATAAACAAAAAAATACCACGTTAATTAATACCTTTCAAGTTTCTAAGATAAATTGATGTAATCATTCACTGTGAGAGTGAGAAGTAGAGAGATCAGACAGACGAGCAGAAGGAAAGAAAGTCGAGTCGAAAAGAGAGACATCAGGAGAGAGAAAGAGAGACGAGTAGAGAGAGAGAAGGTAGAGTCGAAAATAGAGACATCAGGAGAGAGAAAGAGAGAGGTATAGGGCAGGCAGTCAGGGCACACACACAGACACACAGAGATCTCCACAATGGTCGCTCATCATTCACCCTCCCTTCTCCTCACCCCACATCCTCCTTATCACCCCCTCTCAACTGATACCCCATCTTCCCCTTACACCCTACGCCTATCAATCTCCCCGTATCACCCCATCGCCTTATCACCCACGAAAAAGGCTAGAAATCTATAAACCCCCCGCCCTCCCGAGTCGCTTATAGGTCCTGTGGCATCGTAACATCGGGGTCGGGGCGCTGAATGGCATTGGATTCACACACTGGTATTCCATTGGCCAAGAATGCTACTGAATGCCGCTTCCAGGGAGGGGACAGTCTAGGGGTTAGGGAGGAGGAGGGTGTCTGTTCGGGGTATCTATGCCTTCCTCTTGTGGCCAATCGTTGATGAGTTGACTGTGGGGCTTGAGGGTGTTAGGGTTGCTGTTGGTTTGAGCGTGTTATATATAGGCTTGCTGTTGGTTTGAGCGTGTTATAGGCTTGCTGTGGGTTTAAGGGTGTTATTGGCTTGCTCTTGGTTTGAGGGTGTTATAAGCTTGCTGTTGGTTTGAGGGTGTTATAGGCTTGCTGTGGGTTTGAGGGTGTTATAGAGCTGGTTTTGGTTTGAGGTTGTCATAAGGTAAATGTTTGATTGGCGCTGCTAGTTATTTGTTTTGTGTATAGTAGCAAGTGATTTTTTTGATGGGTTTGGATCAGCTATATATTAAATATAATGAATATATCTTGAGGTCGTTACATCAGCGACTGGTTTGCAGTAGTTAGTGAATTTGTTTGGAGATATTAGATTAACGATTGTTGTGGTGGCGTTAGACAGTACGTTCATTTGGAGCCTTTGAAAGTATTATAGTATTATGATTCTAATGCAAACTGATTCTCCTGGTGAATTAGTGCGATAATTTAATTATTGAGATATAGATGGTACGAGAATGGCAAGTTGTTTAATGCGACTAGAAGAGTGACTAGTTTTAAGAGCATGATTTATTTTGGACGTATGACTGATAACGTGTATGCAGAAGGTATAAATTGTTTCAGAATTCAACACGATAAAGCTAAATTATGCAGACCAACCATTTGCAAAGTCATTTATAGATTACATGCCATTAAGGAGGGATGGTTCACCGTTTGGTAGATTTTTTCATTTATTTATTATTCGTTTTAGTTTCCTCCCTAGACCTCCATCAAACTTTAAAAAAACATCCATCAGATCCCCCTTCTAGATTAATTTGTACATTTTTCCGTAGACAAATTTCCTGGCCGAAGGCCGGTTACTCTTAAGATTACAGGCTAGCTATCGCTCGCCAGGAAAAAAATGACACCTAAATTGCACGAAAGGTCTTAAAATTGACAACGAAATGGGGCAAAAGGTATTAAAATCGCCAAACCAATGGGCCGAACGTCATAAATTCTGAAAACTATTGGGGATAAGCATGAGGAAGAAGGGTGACCAGGAAAACAGCCCCTGTCCCCTTAATTGCAAGTCTGGAAATAACACACACTACATAACACAATACACAGTGTAGTCTAATGTTTGTGTTGTTGATAATGCTATAATTGTGTGAGTTTGGTGTTGGTGCGTGTGTGACAATAGAGCGATCAGCTGGCCCCAGACCCCGCCACAGTCATAACAAAGGTCCATATCACTGTCATCCTCCTACTGCTAACAGATAAACAGCTGCACGGTCATACACAGATGCAGACACAGACACATATTATATACTGTATACTGTATACACACATATATACTTACATACACATATACCCAACACAGCAATCATAACAGAGGTTCATATTACTGTCATCCTTCTGTGTCTGCCTTATTACGTCTTCCCCAGCTGCCTCGTCCTAGAGGTTTAATTGTTTAAATGAGGAGTAGCATGGCTGTTATTACCAACAACTATGGTCTAGCAGCTCTTAATTTAAACTTTTTAAATAATGCTTTTACATAAAATATATGTAAAAATGTGATAAAAGTATAAAAGAAACCTCCAGCCTAGTCACCTATGCCAATTAAACTATTTTTGATTTGGTTTCAGCGTGATATTACCTATCAATAATTGCCTATATAATCTGTGGTGTGACTTGTTCTTTAATAGGCAGTATAGTAGTGCGTCTCTCGGTTGGAGGGCGAGGAGTTGGCTATGGTTCACTACTGCCAGGTTCACAGACTCGAGTGGTGGAGAGAGAGAGAGAGAGAGAGAGAGAGAGAGAGTTAGTTATGATGTGTGTGTGTGTTAGTGAGCGAGAGTGTAAGAATATAAGAAATCAGTTAATAAGCTACAGTAAAACCAAGACTATAAACCAGGTATAAAACACACCTATAAACATTGACCAAACCTATTATAATAAGTACCAGACCACAAACAAACATAATGGAAACCCGAACACCAAGAAGAAAGGTCAAGTCAGCAAAGGCAGATAAGGAGTCATAGAGGGATAAACAAAAGGGGAAGGGGGGAGGGTAGGGAACTAATTTAATGGGGTGAATAGAAGACAGGGAAACCAATAGAAGGCAGGGATAAACAGGAGCATCGAGCTGGGCAGGTATTGGGATCATGCGTACAAGGTTTATGAGGAGATGGAATTATAGATTAAGGGGGTACTACTCGCTTTTTCTGGACCCCCTTCTCCCTCATGTTTAGCATATTAGTTTTGACATTTTAAGACGTTCCTTTCATTAGTTTGGCGATGTAAGTTTTAGAGGTACCGGCCTTCGGCCGGGAAATTTTTCTTTCGAAATATCTACACATTTATCTCTAGGGATTTTTTTTTTAAGCTTGATGGAGGTCTAGCGATGAAACTAAAAGATAAATTAATTACAACTATTAATAAGTTAATTAAGAAGGTGTGAAATTGCTATTAAATTGTAGAGGTGAACTAGAAAACAAATTGATGTAGACAAATCATTAAAGAAACACTAATAATATTGAATCAGTTATCATGCAAAAGATATATGAACATTATATAAATATAGAACTATACGTAAGTAGACCTAATGTATGTATGTATGTGTGTATGTATGTGTGTATGTGTGTATGTATGTATGTGTGTATGTATGTATGTACTCAGGCCTATTTCCCATTTTTCCTTTTTTTTTTAATATATTACATATATTTGTTTAATCATATTAAGCTAATAAGAACAAGTAATGGTTCAATATTAAATTAATACAACAAGTAATGGTTCGATAACTATAATAATGTAATACATAAATATACTGTACATCGTCAGAACCAATAACAAAGACCCTAGATAAAGTACCGGAAACCAAAACCCGCGGAATCAAGCCACCCAAACCATTCCAAGTCAAACAAACCCTTTGCCGGAAAACGCGCCTATTCACATCTACCCTACCGTAATGTATAGCACCAACACAGTCGCGTTCAATAGTTGGGGCCGGCCTTTAAGGGGGGTCACCGTTTTTTTGTTTTTATCTTTCTCTCATTTTCTCTCTTTCCCTGGCTTGTATCCATTCGGCCCCATTCAGCCAACTGTTTTAAGACGTTTATCCCCATCCAGGTGTCGATTTATTCCTAGCGAGCGATAGCGAGCCAGCATTGTATGGAGAAATCCGGCTTCGCCGGAGACATTTTCTATCAAAAAATTTAAATATTTATCTTGCTTTTAAAACAAAAAATATATATACTGGCTTGCTACCGCTCGCCAGGAAAATATTGACACCTGGATGGGGATAAACGTCTTAAAACAACAGGCTGAATGGGGCCGAATGGATACAAGCCAAAGAGAGAGGGAGAGAAAGAGAAAAAAAGTGAGGTGGGCTCCCTTAACACAGTCAAGTGCAAAATGTCTCTCCTACCTTTATCAGTCCAGCGCAAACCCCAAACCATGTATTCAATATTTATCAGTTGAATTATATTTTCTGCTAACAAGTAAAGATCAAGTTATACTAAATGTTACATATATATTTGTTCTGATATCAAATGTATATCAACCTTTATTATCTTATTATATTATATCCAGTGAGGATTAGGATGTATTAGGTTTTGTTGATTAATGTTTGTGATATCAAGCGAGGATCCAGTGATTGAGTTTTCGTTGATTATACTTTCTGATATCAAGTGAGGATCAAACCGATATTAAAATGTTGTTGATTATGTTCGTCTGGTATCAGGTTGTGAAGGTAGGACATGATTTATGACCATGACTGTACATCCTTTCAACTTGAACGTTAGGCCACTGGTCAGAGGGCTCCTATAAAGGCCGATTTTCCTTGAAGTGCCCCCTCCGTCCCTCCCGCCCCACACCCCCCTTAATGTGACTTATTAATTATCAACTGGCATATTTTATTCTAATTAGTGAGAGCTGAATTGGGTGCTTACAAGGTGGGTTTGTAGGAGATGAAGGGGAGGATAAGGTCTGTGGAAGGTTTGTTGGTTGGTCTCTCTTTCGCTCGCACTCTCTCGCTCGCTCGCACTCTCTCTCTCTCGCTCGCACTCTCTCTCTCTCTCTCTCTCTCTCTCTCTCTCTCTCTCTCTCTCTCTCTCTTTCTCTCTCCCAAAAAAATAGAAACCACTTTTAGTTTCTCTTATTCCTCTCTCCCCACTCATTCCCTTTTCCTACTCCCCCCCCCCCCCTCTTATCCTTCTCTACCTCACCTCCGACTCAATTGTCCCTTTGCTAACTCCCCCCCCTCTCCCTTCTCCCCAACAACCCACTAACCTTCCCCCACCATCACCTCCCCTCTCTTACCTCCCCCCTCCCTCCCTCACTCCCTCTCTTAACTCCCCACAGTTACCCCCACCCTCCACGTTCCCTCACTCGCCCTCCTCTCTTAACTCCCCCTCCTTCACTCGACCCCTCTCTTAACTCCCCCCTCTCTTAACTCCCCACACCACCTCTCACCCCCCACTTCTCTCTTAACTACCCACACCTCCCCTGTCCCCCTCTCCTAACTCCCACCACCTCCCCTCCCTCACCCCCTCTCTCTTACCCCTCCTCCCCCCACACTTCTCTCTTAACTACCCACACCTCCCCTGTCCCCCTCTCCTAACTCCCACCACCTCCCCTCCCTCACCCCCCTCTCTCTACCCCCCCCCCCCCCCCCCCCCCCACTTCTCTCTTAACTACCCACACCTCCCTAGCCCCCCCTCTCCTAACTCCCACCACCTCCCCTCTCTCTTAACCGCCCCCCCCCCCCCCCCCTCCCCCTCTCCCCCCCCCCCCCCAAAAGGCCGAGAGTTCAGATCAGATCATTAAACTCCGCTGGGTCGGCTGGAGCGGCATAAAGGAGATAATTATCGAGAGAGCTGTACACGTAATGAGAGAGAGAGAGAGAGAGAGAGAGAGAGAGAGAGAGAGAGAGAGAGAGAGAGAGGGGGGGGCGGGGCTCATTTAAGAATATACTATAAATAAGAGAGTAAGAGAGAGAGAAAGAGTAAGAGAGATAAAGAGAGTAAGAGAGAGAGAGAGAGAGGGGGGGGGGTGAGGCTTATTTAAGAATATACTAAAAATAAGAATACATTAAGGACGGAATTAAGAGTATTATCGTCGAAAAGTAGGCTACACGTCCTAAATATGAATAGATATAACGACAAAGAGAATTAAAAGGCTTGGAATATAAAGAATAATATAAAATAGTACAGTAATTATGTTATATTATAAACGGGTAACTAACAGATAACTGAGGTGACTTCAAGGAAAAACAAAGAAACACGGAATAGCCTACAGTCCATTCATTATCGGTAGGCTAGAAATCGTGACCTCTAACCTCTATAACTCATAAAGGGCTGGCGCAAATGGGCTTCAACTTTCCACACCTATTCTCTGGCTAACGGATGGTAGAAATGTTATCTCGATTACTCTAGTCGTTTGTATTTTGTATTTGTTTTTATTTTATTTGTATTAGTTATAGAGGTTAATAGTTATAGAGGTTAATAGTTATAGAGGTTACTAGTTATAGAGGTTACTAGTTATAGAGGTTACTAGTTATAGAGGTTACTAGTTATAGAGGTTACTAGTTATAGAGGTTAATAGTTATAGAGGTTAATAGTTATAGAGTTATAGAGGTTAATAGTTATAGAGGTTAATAGTTATAGAGGTTAATAGTTATAGAGGTTAATAGTTATAGAGGTTAATAGTTATAGAGGTTAATAGTTATAGAGGTTAATAGTTATAGAGGTTAATAGCTATAGAGGTTAATAGTTATAGAGGTTAATAGTTATAGAGGTTAATAGTTATAGAGGTTAATAGTTATAGAGGTTAATAGTTATAGAGATAAAGCATATCTAGTTTATCAATGTGTCTATCATCGTGTATTTAGCTGCTCTCACTCTCGTAGTTATATATTATAGTATTTAATATATCATTAATTCAAGCTCTATTACCAATTAATCCACTCACGAACGCTCTCTCTCTCTCTCCTTCCCTCTCTCTCTCATCTCCCTCGTTCCATCACCATATACCCGGGTCTTAATAACACCCAGCATATGGTTAGCCCCCCTCCCCCCACCCATGACAGTGCTAACCCACCCACCCCAAAACCTCCCCCCAGACAAGAAGAAAAAAATAAAATAAATACCCACCACAAAACACACCCTTATACCCCGACGCCATAAGGACGATTTTAACACACCCTTAATTCGCCTCCCTTGAAAAAAAAAAGAAAATATCTGAACCCCAAAACACGCCCTTATATCACCAGCCTATAAGGACGATTTTCACAAGCACATCCCTAATTCGTCCCCCTTGAAAAAAAAGAAAAAGAAATCCGAACCCCAAACACGCTCTTATACCCCGACGCCATAAGGACGATTTTCACACACACGTCTCTAATTCGTCCCCCTCCCCGTTTTCGTCGTGTGTAAAGTGACGACAAAGCGACGAGCAGCGAGTGAGGGGGGGGGGGGGGTCCAGGGGTGTTGTGGCTGACAGTTATTTATGTGTGTGTATTGTCAGGAGGGCCAGCTGACATCTATATCTACGGTATACCCCGACCCCCCCCTAACTGACTCCCATGGATATTGTTATTTGGGTTGTTGCTGATGATGATGAAGATGGTGGTGGTGGTGGTGATTTTGCTGATTTTAGTGATGCTGTTGATGGTGATGATTTTGATGATTCTAGTGATGATTTTGATGATTCTAGTGATGCTGTTGATGGTGATGGTTTTGCTGATTCTAGTGATGCTATTGATGGTGATGATTTTGATGATTCTAGTGATGATTTTGATGATTCTAGTGATGATTTTGATGATTCTAGTGATGCTGTTGATGGTGATGATTTTGATGATTTTAGTGATGCTGTTGATGGTGATGGTAGTGATGATTTTGATTATTCTAGTGATGATTTTGATGATTCTAGTGATGCTGTTGATGGTGATGGTTTTGCTGATTCTAGTGATGCTGTTGGTGATGGTGATGATTTTGATGATTCTAGTGATGCTGCTGATGATCGTGGTGATTTTGCTAATGCTGTGGTTATAGCATTTATGTTGTATCATTGGTTTCCCTTTGCTAGCATTTACTCGTGTATTATACTAGCAAATGATGTCACTAGATATAAAACAAATGATGTCACTAGATATAAAACAAATTATGTCACTAGATATAAAACATATATCATTAGTTTCTCCTCCAATTCCTTTCTCATATTAGTTTATTATCCTCCGTGTTTCTCCACTGTTACTACCTTCATTATTGTCCCTCATTATTTATCTTCTCTTATTTCCTCTTTATACTTTCCAATGTATCTTCTGTTGTCACTCGTTCTTTTTTTCGTTACCATATATCTTCTTTTTCCATGTTATTCCTAGTATATTTTGTTATTACCCCCGACTCTCTTTTGCTGCCCTAACATGCCTTATCATTTGGGTCTCTTGAAGTGTCATAGTCATCATAATTTGTGTGTGTGTGTGTGTGTGTGTGTAATGAAGACAGCAGAGAGAAGGAGTATGTGCTTGTGTGTATGATGTGTGCGTGTAATTTGTGTGTATAAGTGTGTGTGTGTGTGTGTGTAGTCAGTATGTGCGTGTGAGTTATGCATGATCATGGTGGAAAATGCTCGTGTTCTTGAATATCCATAGCCAATGTCTGCATGTGCTTGATTGAGTGTGTGTGTGTTCGTGCGTATCTATTTTCGCTTGTATGTTTGAGTGTGAGAGTGTGTTTGCATGTGTGTGTGTGAGCTAATATGTGTTCCTGTACTTTTGTAAAATCGTTTGACGGTAACAAAACAATGTAAAAAGAACACCTCCAAATTACGTGACGCAAAATTTAGACAACAGCGATCCTATTTTAAAACCTAACTATTAACCTGTCCTCGTCTAGTTCATTATATACAAATTAACAAAACTAAAAAATTACTCCTATTGACGGGTTACTTTTCTCCTAATCTATTCTCCTTTTACACAATTAATTATATACACTACGCTTCTAATGATATACTGTCTCTCTCCGAAACACAAGGACCCCCAAACCCTACAATAAGTGTACCCCTATCGCAAGTCGTGCATTCATAACGCCCCAACTCCTAGAAATGCCATATTTATCTTATATTCACGTAGATCTATCCCCGAAATTGGTCGTACTGTACCCTCTTCCCCTCTAACCAATGCTGACCCTAACTGCTCAAATTGTTGTACGCACTTCCCATCAAGCCAATGTCACCCCGACCTTCCAAATTATCGTACCCAGCTCCCTCCAATCCTCCAAATTGTCGTACCCCTCCAATCAAACCAATGTCGCCCCAATCCCCCTAAATTAGCGTATCCAGCTTCCCTCAAACCGACCTCTCCCTCCCCAAACACTGAAATGATGTGCCCTCTTCCCCTCAACCCAATTTCGCCCCAATCCCTCAAATTCTCGTACCCAACCCCCCTCAAATCGGCATCCCCAACCGCTAAAATGGTCGTACCCTCTTCCCCTGAAACTGGTCCACCCCTTCTGATCCCCTCGACAAGCAGACCTCTCCTCTCCAGACCTAGCATGAAGGAGAATGTGTACCTATGGCTTTACGTTAGAGCAGATATGAGAAAATTGTGCATACTGGCCTGTAATTCTAACAGTAAAAGTGTAATTTGGTGTACGTCTCTATTCATAATAATTTTGCGTTATATTACTTGTGACTTGTAATGTTAGGGTGTGATTATTAACATCATTCTGCGCATGATTTGGGGCGAGGTGGACAATATGGAGCCTGTGTAAACAAAGATTAACGTATTTTTTTCTATAGACGGCCCTGATCTACTCTTATGGGAGAGAGGGGGTGGGTAGGGGGTGAGACAGCTGGCACCCGGTATTATGTTGGATTATCTCACTCGTACATCTACTCTGTCAAATAAGCTTGATGGATGACCCCCTGGACCCCTCAACACCCCCCCCCCCCCCCCCCCCCCGTGGACCCCTCACTCTCACTCTCTCTCCCCCTCGGACACTCGCTGACCCTTGATTTGCCTTTCAACAATTTCCTTCTTTCTTCTTTTTTACAGTTTCCCCTCTACAGATGTGTTTATTCCTGTAGTGATAACGTAATAGACTATTAATTATAATGACAAGTAAATGTTTTTCTTATGACTATCACGACCCATACTAGGCCTATTATATAAACATTAATTATATGTTATGGTATAGTTTACGCAATATTCAATATGTTTGCATATTTTGAACTATCGGTATTTATAAATAACATTAACCTATAAGTCAAAGTCAAACTATTCTGGTCACGAAATAGACACTGTAAATATTACGGTGGTACAAAAGTTGAAAATCGATAGTTCAACCAATATTCCAACCCGATCAGATCCCGGACAGGGTGCCACATGATTGTAATCAATTATGCAATTTCCTAAGGCATAACAAATATGATTCAAAGTAAATCTTGTAATATACAGTATCTATAGTTTGTCAATGGGTTGTCTACTGTTTTCATATGTACAGTGCATTGCCTGTTTTTATAGCCAAACTTAGCAAGCCGCCTACCACGAAATACTTGTTATACTTCCATTATGCTTTCCTATTCCACGTTTTCTGTTATCCCACCTTTTTTTCCATTTCCGTTTTTTGTTCTGCTGCTCCTTTTTTTTCTTCTCTCGGCCGTTTTCTTCACGGTAGAGTGCTTTCAAACTTTGACCCTCACCTCACTTTTTTGGGGACCAACTGTTCTTTTTCCTTCCTCCTCCCCCCCCCCCCCGTTCATAATTATTATAGTATCTCTCTCTCTATATATATATATACTGTATATATACAGTATATATATATACCGGTATATATATATATATATATATATATATATATATATATATATATATATATATATGATGTATATATAGTATATATCTATCTATGTGTATGTATACCTGTCTCTATCTTCGATTACGGTACGTATATATATTTCTCACACTCACACACGCTGACACACACACACACACTTTCTTTCTCTCTTTCTCTTTCGTGTTTTTTTCCTCTCCCTCCCCCTCTACCGCTACCCCCTTCTCTCCGGATTTGGTGATTTCACGGTGTATGACCCTCTGCCCCCCCCCCCTCTCTCTCTCTCTCTCTCTCTCTCTCTCTCTCTCTCTCTCTCTCTCTCTCTCTTTCTCTCTTTCTCTTTCTCTCTCTCTTTCTAGCCTGTGACGGGGGGAGGAGAGGGGAGGGGAAGAGAGGGGAGAGGAGGGGTAAGAGACGGGAGAGGGGAAGGGGGAAGAGGATAGGGGGGGGGGGTAAGTAAGAAGGCGTGGGAGGGGAGGGGGAGAGGGATACTTTTGTTTCTCCTTTCGAGTAGACAAGTGGAGATAGATAGATAGATAGATAGATACTGTATATAAACAGATAGATACACATATAGATAAGATAGATAGATAGATAGGCCCTCATGATTGAACACCTGTAAAGTTTTAAAATCATCTTGTCATGTTATATTCACATGGACATGAGAGGGAGTGAGAGAGAAAGAGTGTGTGTGTGTGTGTGTGTGGGAGAGAGAGAGGGAGAGAGAGAGTGAGTGTGTGGGGCAAAAACAAAACAAATGGCGGCAGAAGAGAGGACTAAATAAGCAAGACACAGAATAGGAGCCCCCCCCCCCCAACCCTATCACTGTGGAAGAAGATGGGAATAAGGCAAGCAAAAGTAGGGGTGGGATGGAGGGGGGGGGGGGGGGGGAGGGCATACTAAAAGGGAGGACATACTGGAGATACGGAACACCAGGCTATAAGGAGTACAAAGGAAATCAATCAACAACAGGTCTAGTGACCCTTCTAGGCTGCTTGTCCTCCAAAACACTGAGGATCAAGTGTCCAAACAGTGGTTTAGAGTGGGTAAGGGAACATTGGAAAGGGAACTACTGCCCTGGAACTAATGTCCGTGGCAGGATTAGGAAGTTAGTAGGGGACAGATGGGTTAGTAACTGAGGGGGGGATAAAATAAAGTTATTCATTTTCAAACGCAGTCAGTCGCGGGTTTGATGCGAGATATTTGTCTAAGCGGAGTTTAAATGAATCAACGGTGCTGCAGTCTATAACGTCTCGGGGAAGCCCATTCCACAAGTTGACAACTCGATTGAAGAAGAAATTCTTAGATTCGTGTGAGTTAAAAGATTTACCAATAATTTTGCAACCGTTTCCCCGCGTGTAATTAGATTGGTCGATAGTGAAGTACTTACTACAGTTCATATTGTCGATGCCTTTGATGATTTTGAACACTTGAATTAAGTCACATCTTAATCTGCGCTGGGTTAAAGGAAATAAATTGAATTCTCTAAGACGCTCTTCGTATGGTTTGTTCTTTAGGCTAGGTATCATTTTGGTAACTCTACGTTGAACTCGTTCTAGCTTGTTTATATCTTTTTGGTAATAAGGGCACCAGGATTGAACGCAGTATTCCAGAAGAGGGCGGACTAAGGAATTGTAAAGGGTTAGGATAACTTCTTTGGATTTATGCTCAAATGACCTGCCTATAAAGCCAATTATTTTGTTTGCCTTCTTAACAACTTCTGAACATTGTTGACTCGGTTTTAGGTTACTCGATATTGTTATTCCCAGATCGGTTTCTCTGTTTACATTCTTAAGCTGTGTGCCATTCATCGAATAGTTTGCTTTCTCATTTAGGTATCCGATATGTAGTACTTTACATTTATCCGCATTGAAACTCATTTGCCAAATTTGGGCCCAACATGACAATTTATCTAGATTGTGTTGCATATCGTCAACTTGTTCTTTTGAGAGTACGCTATTTGCAATTTTTGTATCGTCAGCAAATTTTGAGATTGTACAGGTGAGACCCTCATCTATGTCGTTGATGTAAATTAGAAAGATAATTGGTCCTAGTACCGATCCCTGGGGTACCCCGCTACTTACATTGGTCCATTTAGATGCCTTACCGCTTATGACTACTCTTTGCTTTCTGTCGCTGAGCCAATTTTCTATCCATTTCAACACACCGTCTTGTATTCCATGCGCTTTTAGTTTTAGCAGTAAACGTTTGTGGGCAACTTTGTCAAAGGCCTTTTGAAAATCAAGATATCTACAGCTTTACTCTCATCGTAGAGGTTGAGGATATCGTGGAAGAAGTCTAAGAGGTTTGTTAAACAGGAACGTTTTTTACGAAAGCCGTGTTGAGTATTTTTAAGTAAGTTATTTGCCTCTAAGTGATTTACGAGTCTGTCTCTTATGACCGTTTCTAGCATTTTACATACAATTGAGGTTAAGCTAATTGGACGATAGTTACTGGGTAGGGATTTGCTGCCTTTTTTTAATATCGGTGTTACGTTGGCTAGCTTCCACTGATCAGGCATAGTCCCAGACTGCAAGGATTTATTGAATAGCAATGTCAGTGGTTTGGAGAGCTCATCCTTAGCTTCCTATAGAACTCTAGGCGAGATTGTATCAGGTCCAGGCGTTTTATTTACCTTGAGTTTATCTAAACAATTCAATACTTCTCTCTCTGTAACGGTGATATTGCTTAGAACATCTGAATTATCAATCTGAATCGGCGATGGTGTAGGGATATCACTGAGGTCTTCGGTTGTAAAAACTGATGCAAAGAAGGTATTGAGGGCATTACTCATTTGTACTTCGTCTTTGGTGTATTCTCCATTTTCATCGACTAACGGTCCAACAGTTGAAGTAACTACTTTTTTCTTTCTGATATAACTATAGAATTCTTTCGGGTTTGTTTTACTTTGATTCGCAACATGTAACTCCAGGATCTTTTTACTTTGCTTAATTAACTTTTTGGCTTTGCGTCGTAGCTCTACAAATTTCACCCGTACTTCGTCATTTTGTGAGGATTTTAATCTATCATTAGCAAATGTTTTAGCAAGAGAGAGAGAGAGAGAGAGAGATTTATATAGATTCCCATAAATATAGTTGCCAAGAAGACCTTAGTAACGATCCCAGCGATGTGGTCAGGACTTAATTCTAGTAGAGATAGCAAACCCGAGAGAGAGAGAGAGAGAGAGAGAGAGAGAGAGAGAGAGAGAGAGAGAGAAAGAGAGAGAAAGAGATCAGAAAAGGTACCGTATAAGAGGGTACTAAGCAAGCAAAGGCAGGGGTTGGGGGGGGGGGGGGGCCTTTGGAGACCATACCATATAGAGAGCACATAGAACACCTTAGGGTCCCAGGCTGACTATTACTGAAAGGGGCCGTGAAAGAAGGAGGGATAGACAAAATGGTCATAAACTAGCGTGGATCGGATGGGGCTTAAGGGGGGATGGGCCGGTTTTCTGGACCACTTTCTCCCTCATGTTTAGCCCCATTAGTTTTCAGATGTTGAGATGTTTGCCCCATTAGTTAGTCGATTTTAAGACCTTTCGCCCCATTTCTTCGTCAATATTTACACCTTTCGTGCTATTTAGGTGTCGATGTTTTCACTGGCGAACGATAGTGAGCCTGTAATGTTGGAAGAACCGGCCTTCGGCCGGGACATTTGTCTACCGAAAAATGTACAAATTAATCTAGAAGGGGGATCTAATGGGTGTATTTTATAAATTTGATGGAGGTCTAGGGAGGAAACTAGAAAAATAATTAATACATGCAAAAATCGACCAAAAAGTGAACCATCCCCCCTTAAAGCGTGAAGGTATAGGGAGGGAGAGACGAGCCCTAAACGAAAAAAAAACAAAAAACAAAAAATAGATAAAAGTCCAAGAAGAAAAAGTAAAATTGGTGAATGTGTGATTTGGTGATGGGGAATTAACCCCTTCTGTACCGGCGACGTTTTTGTTTTGTATTATATATTATATTCTCGCAGAAAAACCGGCCCATCCCCCCTTAAGGGGAGGTTTCTAGTTTGTTTCCTACTCCTCCAGCAATCTTAAAATGTCACCCCCTTGACCCCCTTTCAAGATAAATGTGTACATTTTTCGGTAGAAAAATTTCCCGGCCGAAGGCCGGTTACTCTTAAATTACAGGCTCGCTATCGCTCGCCAGGATAAAATCGACACCTAAATTGCACTAAAGGTCTTAAAATTGACAGAATGGGGCGAACATTCTTAAAATCACCAAACTAATGGGACAAACGTCTTAAAATCTCAAAAGCAATGGGGCTAACCATGAAGGAGAAAGGGGTCAAGAAAAAAAATCCCTCAAGTGGAGACCTCCCCTTAATTAACCTTCTCGGGCAGGTTCGTCGTAATCTAGACGGGGTTAGTAAGATCAAAGAAGTATATTATCCACTCTTACTATATATACTTTGGGTAAGATGGCCGTGTGTGTGTGTGTGTGTGTCCCTAGCAAACCCAGGGGAAACTAGGAGGACGGGAATCATTGTACAATCTCAGATTTTTTTTTTTTTTTTTTTTTTTTTGAGACAATATTATTTTTGTCAAGTCAATCTTAATTAGCCTAGTTTTTAGGGGGATTTGAGCCCCGTTGTGTGTCTACGTCTCGTGTATTAGCTAGCCTAGTTTTAGGGGCTCTAAATCCCATTTGTGTTTGTGAATGGGTGTGTGGAGAAAGGGAGATAGTAAGATAGATAGATAGAAAGAAAGAAAGAAAGATAGATAGGTAGATAGATAGATAGATATTAGTTTGATACAGAAAAAAATATGTACAGTACAGTGAGAGAGCTAGATAGAGGTAGAGGTAGAGTAGAGAGTAGAGCAGACTAAAGGAAAGTAGACAAGACTATTACCCTTATTGTAACACCCCCCTCCCCCTCCCCCCCCCCCCCCACTAATGGAACCGAAGTAAGCCTCTCCAACCCCCCAACCCCCACACATAATACAACCAATTTACCTCCACACCTCATTACCTCTAAGTCACCTCTCCAGCTCAAGGGGAATCGAGAGCTATGTAACGCTTGAATAAAATCGATTGGTGTTAGCCTTAGTCCATTCATTATAAGTAGGCCGGAAATCGTCGTGTAACTCCAAGAAAGGAATAGAGCAAATGGGCTGTACATTTCTTCTACACCTATTCCCTGACTGACTCTTCCCAGAAGGTAGACATGTTAGCTTGAGTACTATAGTCGTTTCTTAATTATAGAGGTAAATGGACAAGATTAGTTTACGTACTTAAAATAGACACATGGTACATTGAAAACTGAAATTACCATAACAAATACAGTTGAGTCATACTGTAACTCCTTGATGTGTGTGTGTATGTGTGTACTTACTCTAGTTCTTACTCTAGTTGTATTGCGGGAGTGAGCATGCTCGTTATTTCCCGCCTCCTATATGTGTAGGTGTTATATGTATCGTTGGAATGGCTGTGGATGTGTGTGTAGTCTGTATTTTAGCCAATTGGCGACATCGGAAACGAAGGCTTAGGGTGGATCTGTATGGTACCATTCTCACTATAGACGGTACCGTCTCGCCCGAAGGCTTAGGTAGCCATCAGCTTAGGTGAACCATATGATACCCATCTCGCCTTGTACCATTTTTGCCAACCCCAGATGGGACGTCACAACGTCGTCCACTTATTCCAGGTACCTATTTACAGCTAGGTGAACTGAGGCTAACACATGAAAGGAGACCAGCCCAATTTGTCTCCGCCCGGTCGGGATTGAACCCCCGACCCCTCGTGTGTAAGACGAGAGCTCTACCTACTAGGCTACGGGCTTTGTGTGTGTGTGTGTGTGTGTGTACTGTGTGTGTGCGTGTGTGTAATAGGACATTGCATTCAATATATATACCTCCAATGATCGTATGCGATATAAAATCACACTCGATTATCTATTCTTGAATGTGTGCCCGACAAAATACACAGATCCCATCACCAGAACACAGAACACTCGCATCCACTGAACTATATCCCCTCATGTCCCCCTCACTCTATTCTGCATATTTTAAAGCCAAGTAAGTTAGGTTAAAGTTAGGTTAAAGTTAGGTTAGGACTAGGTTGAAATAATGTGTGGGCAGAGTAGCAGCAGGCAAAATGACATGTGTGCGAAACGACCGTGGACCTCGTTAGCGACCATTCAAGAGTTGCCTTGCAGGCCCCCATCTCTCCCTCTCTCTCTTCCTCTCTGTCTTATCAGTGCCGTATCTTGGGGGTGTTTGACTTTCCGTGGCCCCTGTATACACATTTAATTTCCCGTCTCCCTATGCCCCTCATGCCCCCATATACGCGTTGTATTTACAGTTTCTCTTTGCGTCTCGTTCTTCTTATATATATATCCTGTTGTACCGGTACTGTACGCAATTTGTTATGTTCCTCTGAGTAACTTAGTCTCCAATGCTCACTTGCGACCCATAATTATATTTCCCACACCCTTCGCGCTCATGATGAGGCTTATATATCACCAGTTTGGAGGCAATTATGTTATTATTATATACTGTATGTTTGACTTTGTGTATTTCAGTGTGCCAATATATTAATTTTAGAATATACTATAATAATCATATTTGTCTCTAATTGAAATCCTACTAATCGGCATATCACCTTGAGTTCCCCGGCGACTGTTGGTGTTGCAGTCAGGTTTGTGACACATCCAGAACCTATTAATCAAGCTTTCTTATAGTCCCTCCTTCAATTTTATTCCACTTTCCTTCTTCTTTGGGTGTTTTTTTCTCTCCCAGCAGCAGTGTTCAGTCATACGTTCCGGAGCCATCAATCAACTTTTTATAAACATCTTTCTTGGTTCTCTCTTGTATTTATGTTATCCTCGCTGGGTAATAATATACAGTATATGCCCAGGACACATGTGTACCATACGGCTGTCTTCTGCTATAGCCCTAGCCCTAGAGTGTATACCAATCACACACACACACACACACACACACACACATTTCACACGCTAGCACATACCCACTCAACACCCACATCATCCGCCCATCTTCTCCACACCCACACATCCACTCACAGTACTCCTCCACCACACTACCCGCCCATACTCACAAACTACCCACTCACCACACACTTCCATTCATAGCCACCCACACAATACCCACATCCCCACACCACACACTCCCATATACAGTCACCCACACTCTCCACTACCCTACCCACACAACACCCACATCACCCACTCTCATGTACAGCCACCCACACTCTCCACCACCCATTCCCCACCCCCACACCACACACTCCCATATACAGCCACCTACATACCCACAACACCCCCCCTCCAACACCCACCCCCACACTACCCACACAACACCCAGGTACCAGTCCCGCCCTCAGTGTTTGTTCCTGGGCTGAAGCGGATGGGCGCCCTTCCTCCCTCCCTATACCTTATCTTAACACCTCTCCTTCCTCTTCTCTCTCTCACTCTCTCTCTCTCTCTATATATATATATATATATCTCGATTTTGATATATTTAAGCACCGCCTCCCTCCAGTCTGTATCTTTATCTTAATGTAACTTTATTTGTATTTGCCATATCTGCAATTACTTTATCTTTGCACCTCCCCTACTTTCCCTCTATCTTTGACTTACTTAACCTAGCCTCCTTTGATATCCTTATCTTTATATTTTTGCCACGTTCCTTCCCCGTCCTCCTATCTTTATCTTATTTACCCTACCTAACTTTATCTCTTTATCTGGGCACCTTTATTTCGCCTTTCTCCTATCTTTATCTTATTATATATACCTAACCTCATTCTTCTTCGCTTACTCTTTAGAGCAATATCTTGTTATCTCATTTTTGTATTTCTCTCTTTTCTTCCTGTTGCTCACTAAACCCTGTTCATAATAGGTAGACCAACAACTGTGACCCCTGACTTCTGTAACTCATAAACGACTAGAGTAATCCAGCAAATATTTCTACCATTTGGGAAAGGTCAGCCAGGGAATGAGTGTGACAATTTACAGCCCGTTTATTCTAGTCCATGCTTAGCTTAGTCGGTTATAGTAAACTCATAGAAAACTAAATCGATAAACAGAATTAAATGAAGCTTATATATAAATCACAGCAGAGAGAGAGAGAGAGAGCGCGAGAACGAGCCAGTAGAGAGAGAGAGAGAGAGAGAGAGAGAGAGAGAGAGAGGAGGGAGAGAGAAACCGAGAGCCAGGAGAGAGAGAGAGACGTCAGTAGGGCCATAACAATAGAGGCATCATCGTTTACGGCGTCAGGGGCTCCCACACACTGTTAATGGTGGGCAGCCCGTGTCAATAGCCAGATTTAGGTGCTCCAGGGGGCAGTCCTTGCACCTCTACTGTTCTCTCGGGCTCTTGTTCTCTTTTTCTCTTGTTCTCTTATTTTCTCTTATAATCTATCTCTAACTCTACTCTGTCACACACACTCACTCTCACTCTCACTCTGTTCTCTCTCTGTCTCTCTCTCTCACACCACATATTATAGGTAACAATGTTGGTTGCTTGGTGTGGGCTTATTGGTGTTTAAGGGAGCCCACCTAGCTTTTGTTCTCTTTCTCTCACTCTCTCTTTGGCTTGTATCCATTCGGCCCCATTCAGCCTACTAGTTTAACACGTTTACCCCCATCCAGGTGTCCATATTTTCCTGGCGAGCGGTAGCAAGCCAGCATATATTTATGTGTGGGTTTTTTTTACACCAAGCTAAATTTGTACATTTTTCGATAGAAAAACGTCTCCGGCGAAGCCGGATTTCTCCATACAATGCTGGCTCGCTATCGCTCGCCAGGAAGAATTCGACACATGGATGGGGATAAACGTCTTAAAACAGTTGGCTGAATGGGGCCGCATGGATACAAGCCAAAAAGAGAGGGAGAGAAAGAGAAAAAAAAAAGCTAGGTGGGCTTGCTTAATGGACCGTAATGTGATGTGATGTGGGAATGTGGTCCGAGATTCAATATTGATCCCGGATGTTATATATTGTATATAAGGTTAACCCCTTCTGTACCGGCGACATCCTTTCTACTTGATGCCGGCTACGACTTATCGATTTTATTCAGTTTAGGAAGGATCTCTAGCAATTATTACAAGGCTTCGAACTATCTCACTCAACCCTTTTAACTACCACAGATCCTTCCTATTCTCTAGCAATTTCAAGGCTTCGAACTATCTCACTCAACCCTTTTTACTACCACAGATCTTTCCTAAGCTGCATAAAATCGTCTAAATATAGCTAGAATAAAATATAACAGAAGTCGCTGGTACAGGAAGGGTTAAGGGGAGATTTTTCACTTAAGGTTATTTTCTGAACCCCCATCTCCTTCATGTTTAGTCCTATTAATTTTGACATTTTAAGACGATCGCCCAATTCGTTTGTCGATTTTAAGACCTATTACCCCACTGATGTACATTTTAAGACCTTTCGTGTCATTAAGGGGTCAATTTTTTCATGGCAAGCGATAGCAAGTCAGTAATATAGCAAGAACCGGCCTTCGCCGGGAAATTTTTCTACCGAAAAATGTACACATTATTATCGCAATGGGGTCTTGGAGGTATTATTTTAAGCTTGATAGGGAGCGAACTAAAAACCTGCCCTTAAGTAACTGTATAATTATACCATGTGGTGATAAATAGGTTGGGTGATATGGCAGAGCACTTCCGATATGGTGACATGTGTGGGTGGGTGATAAATAGGTTGGGTGATATGGCAGAGCACTTCCGATATGGTGACATGTGTGGGTGGGTGATAATGTTGATATGGGTGTGTATGTGTGCTGTGAATGACTTATATAGCTATGTGTCAACTATGTGTATGTGTGTATATAGGTGTATAGAGGTACGTATATATCTATGTGTCAACTATGTGTATGTGTGTATAGAGGTGTATAGAGGTACGTATATATCTATGTGTCAACTATGTGTATGTGTGTATATAGGTGTATAGAGGTACGTATATATCTATGTGTCAACTATGTGTATGTGTGTATATAGGTGTATAGAGGTACGTATATATCTATGTGTCAACTATGTGTATGTGTGTATATAGGTGTATAGAGGTACGTATATATCTATGTGTCAACTATGTGTATGTGTGTATAGAGGTGTATAGAGGTACGTATATATCTATGTGTCAACTATGTGTATGTGTGTATAGAGGTGTATAGAGGTACGTATATATCTATGTGTCAACTATGTGTATGTGTGTATATAGGTGTATAGAGGTACGTATATATCTATGTGTCAACTATGTGTATGTGTGTATAGAGGTGTATAGAGGTACGTATATATCTATGTGTCAACTATGTGTATGTGTGTATAGAGGTGTATAGAGGTACGTATATATCTATGTGTCAACTATGTGTATGTGTGTATAGAGGTGTATAGAGGTACGTATATATCTATGTGTCAACTATGTGTATGTGTGTATATAGGTACTTATATAGCTATGTGTCAACTATGTGTATGTGTGTATAGAGGTGTATAGAGGTACGTATATATCTATGTGTCAACTATGTGTATGTGTGTATATAGGTACTTATATAGCTATGTGTCAACTATGTGTATGTGTGTATAGAGGTGTATAGAGGTACGTATATATCTATGTGTCAACTATGTGTATGTGTGTATATAGGTACTTATATAGCTATGTGTCAACTATGTGTATGTGTGTATAGAGGTGTATAGAGGTACGTATATATATATGTGTCAACTATGTGTATGTGTGTATATAGGTACGTATATATCTATGTGTCAACTATGTGTATGTGTGTATAGAGGTGTATAGAGGTACTTATATAGCTATGTGTCAACTATGTGTATGTGTGTATAGAGGTGTATAGAGGTACGTATATATCTATATGTCAACTATGTGTATGTGTGTATATAGGTACGTATATAGCTATGTTTCAAGTCAGTTAGTATGTAATGAGGACATACGAATAATACGGGAATCTGCAAAGAGCTTATACTGTCACATATTTACCAGATTTCTCCCTTGCCAGATCATTTGGATGGCGTAGCTAAAAAAAAAAAAAACATGGTAATATAAGCTCCCGCGAAGTTGACAAAAGGGATCTAAACACCATTTGAGGAGGAGTACTTTCTTAATAATGTTTCGCAGATATCTTCTTCAGGTCACTTCCTACCATGAGTAAAACCAGGGTCCAGAGAATATTCTCTGGACCCTGAGTAAAACTACTGCCCAATACTTGTCCCCGTACCCAACCCAGAATCTCTCTCACCACGAGATAGTACAGTCACTCACAAAAATGCGTGGGCCTCAACTATTTATGATTATGGAAGTGTATCTCTGGAACCGAATTTATGAATATAATTTTCTATGCATCATGTACAAAAACAGATATCATTTAGTGAAAAGCCAGTTCCATGCAAAAGTTATCCAGATAGTTATAATTCCATTAAGAAAAACATAAGGGGGTCCACGATTTGTTTAAGTGACTGTACCTCCACAAATGAATCTGTATGGTAGTTGTCAGGTGGCAGACTATAATGGTGTTTGAGTGAGAGATGGTAAGGCGGTGGTGTCAGGTAGTTTGTGATTGTATTAGGACGAGATGTGGTATAGTCCCTTCAATCTAGGTTGGGCAGAAATCATAACCTCTAACCTCTGTAACTCAAAAAGGGCTAGAGCAAATGAACTCTCAATTTATACACATATTCCCTAGCCAAGTGTTCCTGTTTGGTAGAAATATTAGCTCGATTACTCTAGTCCTTTTTGAGTTATGAGAGGTTAGAGGTCACGATTCCTGCCCAACCTAGAATGAACGGACTATAGCTTAAGGGGAGATCTCCACTTGAGGGATTTTTTCTTGACCCCTTTCTCTCTCATGTTTATCCCCATTGCTTTTGATATTATAAAACGTTTGCCCCATTCGTTTAGCGATTTTAAGAACTTTCACCCCATATTAAGACCTTTCGTGCAATTCAGGTGTCGATTTTATCCTGGCGAGCGATAGCGAGCCTGTAATTTAAGAGGAACCGGCCTTCGGCCGGGAAATTTTTCTACCGAAAAATGTACAAATTTATCTTGAAAGGGACTCAAGGGGGTGTAATTTTAAGCTTGATGGAGGTCTATGGAACAAACTAAATACCTCCCCATGGTTCTCTGGTAGCTGTGTGTATATGCGGTGTTGTGCTATAGATGGAGTGGTAGGTGTATGTGGTGGTCGTAAGGTAATGTGTAAGTGTATGTGTAAGTTTATGTGGTTGTTAAATGTTAATGTGTACTGCTATGTATATATAGTATGTAGTGGTACCTTGTAAAATATATATATAGTACGGTATGTAGTGGTACCTTGTAAAATATATATGTATGTCTTGAATATTATTGTTTCAGTTGCAGTATGGAGTGGTGGTGTAGGAGAAAGGTGGAGATAGATAGATAGATAAATAAATCGATAGATAGATAGATAGAATGATAGATAGATAGATGGGTAGATAATGTAGAGAGAGAGAGAGAGCAGGGGGGGGGGGAGTTGCGGCCAGACTCTTCCGCACCGTAAAATGTATTCCGGATTTACCGACACTTCTCACAATGGAGACCAGGAGAGAGAGAGAGAGAGAGAGAGAGAGAGAGAGAGAGAGAGAGAGAGAAAGTATGTGTGTGTGTGAGGAGTGAGAGCGAGGGGGTATGAACATAATAAAGCAAGATTAAGAGTGAGTGCGTGAAAGTGTGTGTGAGAGAGAGAGAGAGAGAGAGACTGTGTATGTGTGTGTGTGAAAGAGAGTGGGGGTGTGGAAGAAAGAAAGGAAAGATCGAAGGAAAGTGAGGGCAAAGGAGGTGGGGATGAGCCTAACCACAGCCTCACCACATCTTAATAATACCCTCACCACACTCTAATGACACTCTCATCACTCACTCTCCATAACAAGTCTCGCTCATCACTCAACTGACTCGATTGCCGTTACCTAATAATACTTAATGTGTATCCTACTAATTTAAAATGTCTTCCTTGACCACATTGTTATTATATTAATGAAGGGTATACTGGCAACTTTATTTGTTTTTGTTCAAGCTTTGAACAATATTGAATATAAAAATGTGTTATGTGTGAGTCTTGTATTACACTGTGAACATTTACCGCTACTTATGAATAAAAAGAAGTCTACCTCGCGTTATAATATATGCAAACTTAAAAATTAGAACGTTATTTAAGATTGAATGTAAATAATAGCCGAAACCTCAGAAGTGCAATATTTACAAATACCATCATAATGTTAGTAACATAATCTTATTATAATTACACATTAACCTGTCATTAATAAATAAGTCTCTAATCAATCATCTATTATTCAATTATCCAAACTAAATGAACCACCGACATATTTATGCAATTTATTAACTCATCTTCAACTAGCCGAAATAATAACTTATTGAATTTAGTTCGCTAGTTAGTTTATATATATATATATATATATATATATATATATATATATATATATATATATATATAGTATATATAAAGGTACTTCCGGTAGCGGCCAAAGACCAATGATGTATTCAGAAGTCAACCATGGTAAGACAATGGCTGACCACAGTGTCACCTATATTCTCTCTCTCTCTCTCTCTCTCTCTCTATATATATATATATATATATATATATATATATATATATTGTATCTATTTTCTCTCTCTCTATCTCTCTCTTATCATCTCCCTTCCCAATCCCTCACCTTCTTTCCTCTTCCTCTATATATTCCATCTCTCTCTCTCTCTCTCTCTCTCTCTCTCTCTCTCTCTCTCTTTTTTTCTCTTTTTCTCTCTCTCTCTCTCTCTCTCTCTCTCTCTCTCTCTCTCTCTCTCTCTCTCTCTCTCTCTCTCTCTCTCTCTCTCTCTCTCTCTCTTTCCCTCTCTCCGCTGCGGCCGCCACTCGCTAACCGGTTTCCCGCGGCTGAATGGGCCGCAAGAAAAGGCCGGCCGGTCCGAGGGGGTTTGTTGTTTCCGAGGGCCTCTCTGTGTGTTCGGGGCGCTGAAAGGAAGATTTAGGAGCTCTGTGGGCGCGATGGGTAGAGAGGGAAAAGGAATAAAGAGGGAGGTTAAAGAGAATATGAGAGGAGAGGTGAGGATAGAGAGGAAAGGTGAGGAGAGAGAAGAGAGAGAGAGAGAGAGAGAAAGAGAGATGGGAAGAGAGAAGGGAGATGGCATATACAGAGGAAGAGGAAAGGAGATGAGGGAGTGTGAAGGGAAAGAATAAGAAGCGACAAGATAGTGAGAGAGAGAGGCACAACCGTAAGTGGAATCATGCACGTACGGTTGCCCACATAAGTTAGGGTTTCAGTTTTCGAAGCACTCCCGAACAGAATCGAACCTGCTCATTCATTTGTTTAGGCTACCTAATATTTACGTTTCGGAGGTTTGTTTTGTAGTTCGAGAGTTCATAGTGGGCCCGGATTTATGTCGTTGAGTGTACAGTCATGAGCCATAATACCTGCACATCCATTATTTGAATCTGTATCGAACCCAAGAGAGACACTCCCATGTTCTTTATATAATAGAGGTTTCACAGCTTGCCTTTACAGATTCAACGATTTAAATGGGTGTGCCGGTATTATTGTTCATGACCGTACACTTTGGGCCTGCGACGAAGAGGAAGGCTAATGAGAGCCAAACCTGCATACTCAACCATGGGAAATCCGTGGTGGGTTTTGGAGAAGACGTGTGACCGTAGATAATTAGATAGTGGGTCTATATTTCCCAGTGATATAGATATGGCCTACAGAATGACTCTCAATTACTTTATGTTGATCAATAAAACTGCATATTAAGTCCCACAATAGTGAGGGATAAAGTTAGAATACAAATATATAACCAGGATGAAATGTATATAGAATTGAGGTTGGTGGAAAGACAAGGACATAGAAACAGAAGTTATTTAGACAAAATATTATAGAGTGATGAAAGAAAACGAGAATATAAGATCATGACAAGAGATGGGACATTAAAAAGATAAATAACACAAGGTATAACAAATCTTAAAGCAATCGAACTGAAACTCGTGTATTTTCACAATTTAAGGGACACTTACATTTTGTACACTTTACCTGAGAAATGTAATTATCTGGTGTATTAAATAAGTAAAGGAATAGTTATAAGTATGATTGATGGTTATAATGGTTGAATGGCATGGGGTGATGGACAGAAGGTTTGTTATCAGTCAGAACAGGTAGGAGTCAAATACCGTAAGCTCTCTCTCTCTCTCTCTCTCTCTCTCTCTCTCTCTCTCTCTCTCTCTCTCTCTTTTTACCACATTGTTCGTTGGTGTCAAACCGAAGATGCTGCGAGGAAGACCGTGCGACCCTGTAAACCCGTGTACAGGTAAAGTCTGATAAACCCCCGTGGATAAAACCTATCGATATTGTATTATACCCTGGGAGAGCAACCTTGACGGGGGAATAACACAGACATCACACACGGCAAGCCCTCGCAGAAGACACAAGGGGGTGGTGGTGGGGGGGGGGGGAGAGGGAGAGAGAGAGAGAGAGAGAGAGAGGAAGAAGAACCTTAAGAGAAAAACCAACATGAGAGATTAAACTCAATAACGCAAAGGCAAGCAAAAATAAGAGCAAAAACTAGAAAAATGGATAAAAAAATGTGAGGAAAGTAGGGAATCTTAGAGAAAAATCAAGAAAGGAGATTTAATACATAATAACACGAAAGAAAGCAAAAATAATAGCGAGAACCAGAGACCCCTATGAGAGAGAAGACCTTGCCACTAGGACCCATAGAGACCCAAGGAGGGGACCAGTGTGACCGCGGTGACAATGGTTCCAGTATGGCCCCCGACAGTAGTCCCGCAGAGAGACCACTGATGACAAGAAACAGGCAAAAAGATAAAATATACATAAATAAATAATTATAAAATAAATATATAACATAATAATAATAATAATAATAATAATAATAATAAATAAATAAATATATAAACAAATACAGTAAATACATGAACAAATAAATAATATACCCTACACCCGAACTTGAATATCGTTCCTGTATTTAATCAGCGGAATTTTGCTTTATCAATATTGAGCAGGTGGTCAGTCGCTAAGATTAGACCGAGGTACTTGACTTAATGACCGGGGCTGCAATCATTGATGTGCTCAGACTGTTCGTACCCTTCTGTTTACTCCGGAGCTAACGAACCGGATATTGACACACACACACACACACATACACACACACACATACACATACACACACATACAGATTTATACATACCGAACCGTCATATTCGTATTTACAAATTTTCGCACCATCACACACACACAGAATTCACACACACACACACACACACACACACACACACACACACACACACACACACACACACACATTCATTCATTCATTCATTCATTCACAACTCATTCTTTCGTCCAGCACCCTTTCCCAACTATCATTTCCTTTATACGTCTTAAGATTTCACACCCTTCACCTAGTCTGTCTGTTGCTCTTTATTCCACAACTAATCCTATCCCACCCACTCACCCACCCACTTTTTCCCACCATCCATACTCGTTCCTACCCCTACCCACTTACATCACACCCACCCATCTACCCATGCCCCCCAAACCCAATTTCTTAACAGTTATTCTTTCTAAATATCCACATCCATCCACACTGTTCTCCTTGTCCTTGTTTCCTATTACAACTTTTCTCATCCACTCAAATATATTCCAAAACAATTTCCCACTCACAATATTCTCACACCTTTTCTCATCCACCCACACCCTTCTTCACCGATTAGAATCCCTGCCACTTATCCTCCCACATCCTTCCCCTACGACCTTACGATAAGTTCACCGGTCTCCTAGCGGCACCCAAGAGAGTGACGCCCCTCGTTCTGGGTTGATATCAGATGCAGCAGACTATTCGAAGGGGCGGAACGTTCCCCTACGAAGATTGGCTCATCTAGCACCCTTTGCAGTTTGACATCGATTTTCCACGTGTATATCATTAAGTATCGTTCCCTTCTACGCTCTAACTAGTACAACTTCAGTGGTTTTAAACGCTCCCAATAGTGTAAAGGTTCCATAGGGAGTGTAAATGTTCCTCTCTAAACAATTTCCATCCCACTTCCTATCCACCCACACCCCTCTAAGCCATCCCACTTCCTATCCACGCACACACCTCTAAGCCATCCCACTTCCAATCCACCCACACCCCTCTAAGCCATCCCACTTCCTATCCACCCACACCCCTCTAAGCCATCCCACTTCCTATCCACCCACACACCTCTAAGCCATGCCACTTCCAATCCACCCACACCCCTCTAAGCCATCCCACTTCCCATCCACCCACACACCTCTAAGCCATCCCACTTCCCATCCACCCACACCCCTCTAAGCCATCCCACTTCCCATCCACCCACACCCCTCTAAGCCATCCCCCTTCCCATCCACCCACACCCCTCTAAGCCATCCCACTTCCCATCTACCCACACACCTCTAAGCCATCCCACTTCCCACACCCCTCTAAGCCATCCCAATTCCCATCCACCCACACCCCTCTAAGCCATCCCACTTCCCATCCACCCACACCCCTCTAAGCCATCCCACTTCCCATCCACCCACACACCTCTAAGCCATCCCACTTCCCATCCACCCACACACCTCTAAGCCATCCCACTTCCCATCCACCCACACCCACCTCTAAGCCATCCCATTTCCCATCCACCCACACCCACCTCTAAGCCATCCCATTTCCCATCCACCCACACACCTCTAAGCCATCCCACTTCCCATCCACCCACACCAATCTAAGCCATCCCACTTCCCATCCACCCACACCCCTCTCACACGGTCCCAGCCTCTCCTCTCTACCAAGGCACCATCACTGCTGTCACTCCTGTATGCATGTATACAATGGCCAATACCAGTCAGGCTCTTGGAAGTAGCACTCTTAAACCACCTTTTTATCTCTCTCTCTCTCTCTCTCTCTCTCTCTCTCTCTCTCTCTCTCTCTCTCTCTCTCTCTCTCTCTCTCTCTCACTCTCTCTCTCTCTCTCTTTGCAGCATTTGTTTACATTATAAATTTTAACCTCCAAAGTTTCTAATAGGTTAAATTAATAAACGTTCCCTCATCCTATGACTTAATCTGCGTCAAGTTCCATGTTTCCAAACACGTTGGCTCTAACGTATCTTGAATTTGGCTCTATCACTCTTTCAACTTTGGGAAGGGGACACATTTTTCAGGCAGCTTTGCCTTTTGTTCCTTCCATACACATATAAAAACACACATATAGTGAAGTGATAGTACAGGTAGCATTTCATAGAGATAAACAAAAGTACAGTATAATTAACTGACAATGCAGATAGCGGTTCATAGAGATAGGGAAAAACACATTACATTAAGTGATAATACGGATAGCGGTTCATAGAGATAATAAAACAAAAAACATATAATTAAGTGATCGTACAGGTAGCGGTTCATAGAGATACAAGGCACAAATAAGGACAGGTATTCAGTCAGTGTTTGCCTTGGGTCCGCTACCTATACAGGATCCGCCAAAGTATCCCCCGGAACAAAAGAACATCTATAAAAGCAACTGCCAGACCTCCTCCTCTCCCCCCCCCCCCCTCCCCCTTCTCTCTCCCCCACCCTCCCCTTTCCTCTTCTCTCCCCCCACCCTCCCTCTTTCCCTTCTCCCCCCCCCCCCCAGTTCGGTGATAAAGACATTCTCCCACCGACTCGCCTCCATTCACCCGACTTCTGAGGTGATTGGCTCCCGACAGCTCTTCTTAAGGGGGGAGTCAAACAAACGAGCTCTATTTCCGGCAACTTTTATTTCGGCAACTATACGGTCGTCTGGGCAGGTTCAGAATTTCACTTTGATAGAATCCTGTCATCTAAGTTTCCATTTGAGTTGCCGTTGCCGATGAAAAAACTACTGCCCATAAAATCAATATAAAAATAATAGTTTAGCTACTTTAAGTCGACCCCAAAGCAAAAAAAAACAAACAAAATAAACACACATACACACACAGCTCATATATAAAATCGTACCGTAATCCATCATATTCATATTACTCGTCAAGAACAATGCCAAACAAAACAATAAGACTCATTTATCTCATCTCATTTAGGTGATCGATTCCAATACAAACATGGCACGTCAGAATATGAGTGGACGATCGAAAATTACCTGGGCCAAATCGGCGTTCTCGTGTGATTCACCCTTTATACGTCCGAAGCCAACAGGTAGGTGACAAGGTGACATCCGAAGCTGATACCGTCTTTGGAGGAGCCAGGGGAAGGTGGGGGGGGGGGGGGGTGAACGGATTATAGCGGGGAGGACAATGGAGGTGGTGGTGGGGGAGAAGGGAGCTGTCTTGGTGTGTAGAGTTGGGGGGATGGGGGTTCGAGGTGACAGTTTCTTACGCTTTCGTTTCTCCTTATCCTTGCTATTTAGGTTTCGACTACTTCGGACATTTTATCTTACCTCCTTTATCTTGTTCTATGTATCATTAGGATTAAGGTTATTTTGGTGTATGAACAGCCATTGTATACTATTACTCAATGGAAATGAAATAATCTGAATCTATTTTTCGATCTTCGAAATTTGTACTATATTCCCTCTTGGGTTTTCTTCATGTATTGTAATTAATGGAATGCCCCTAACTCGTGTGTCCTTTTATAATATTTCCTCATTCGTCTTCTTCTTATGCATTGTAATTATCATCATCATCATCATTACCATCATCATTATTACCATCATCATCATTATTACCATCATCCTCATCAAAATCACCATCATCACCCTCATCATCGTCACCATAGTCATAACCATCATCATTATCATCATCACCATCATCATTTCAACTTCTCTTCTTCTTTCTCCCCAACATCTTCATTGTGGTTTTCTTTCATCTGTGTTTTCCCACGCTATTAAAGTGTGTATTTCAGGAGAAGTTGTGTTTAAATGTAAGCATTGTCTTTTGATATGTTTTTGTTGTACATTTAACACGCCACCTGATGTTCTGCATATGAGTATTATTTATTTGTTGTTATTAAGAATTTAAGGCATACTAAACTAGAAATAAATGGTTTTTCGTCAGATTAGCGCAATCATGATTACTTTGAGATTCATGGGTTTAACAAGAATGAACATATACTGACGGAATTGGCGTTATCATATGTAAGAGAGAGAGAGAGTGAGTGAGAGTGAGAGACAGAGAGAGAGTAAAAGTGAGAGAGAGAGAGTGAGTGAGTGAGTGAGTGAGGAAGGATCTCGGTCATGGCGGACAAAACAGGATTATGGGCCGAAGTCACCCCCGAAGAATGGTGTCCCTTCTCGCCTCTGAATGAAGATTGTATTTAGCAATTTATCAAAAGGTGCCGCCGCCTCTCTTTCTCTCTTGCTCCTCTTCTATTCACTCTTCCCCTCTTTTCTTCGTTTCTCTCTTCGTAACTTCTTTCCTTGTACCTCTTCTCATTTCGTCTATTTTCTTGTCATATTATTTACTCTTCACAATAAAAAAACAAAAATATATATATATACCATAAATATAAATATATATATATATATATATCTATATATATATATATATATATATCATATACATTATACAGTATATAGATATATATATATATATATATATATATATATATATATATATATATACCGTATATATATATATATATATATATATATATATATATATATATATATATTTTATAAACTATATATATATATATATATTATATATTATATATATATAGATGGATAGATATCGATAAATAATATAAATATATACCGGTATATATATATATATATATATCTATAGATTTATATATATAATACATATATATATATATAATACAGGTATATAATATATCTCATATATATATAATCTGTATATATACTAATTCGTTGGAAATAATAGATCTGTTGTTTGTTTTCCTTTGTACTCCACTATTTGTTTCTCTTATCTTCTCTCTGCTCACTTTTCTTGACTAATATGTTTTGTGTGGAACTTTAGTTGTATTATATGAAAGTTTCCATTATGATCGCATTCACTATGTCTCGCCTTTATCTCATCCCTTCTCTCTCGCACCTTTCTTTAATTTTGTGTAAGTGACTTTCTCCTGGGTCTGTTCTCACACTTGTCTACAGGTCCCTAGACTACCTGTCCCCTTTGTTGAACAGGTGTACTGTAACTCCCCCCTCTCTCTCTCTCTCTATATATATATATATATACAGTATATATATATACAGTATATATATATATACAGTATATATATATATATATATATATATATATATATATATATATATATTCTCTTTTTTTTGTCTTTACATTAGTTTCTCACTTATTAAATCTCTCACACACTCTCTCTCTCTCTCTCTCTCTCTCCCTCTCCCTTCTGCTCAACCACAAAGTCTTATATTTATTTCGTTAATAATCTCTCGTCATTAAGGTGTATTAAGGAGGAAGGTGAAGGACATGATAGGAAGATCATTCAAAGGCTTCGACTCATTATACAGGCTGGTGCATCCTTAGAGAGATAACGAGCGAGAGAGAGAGAGAGAGTGTGAGAGTGAGTGCTTGAAACTAAGAGGGAGAGAGCGTGAGTGTGTGTGTGTAAGAGTGAGTACGTATAGCGAGTGAGTGTTACTTCATGATAATTCTACCCAGCTCTCTAGCAAATGTACAGTAATTAGGGAAACCATTCGGACATTCGTAAATACAAGATAATTACCCCATCAACCCTCTTTTTAATAATGCTCACAAAACCTGCAAATTTGTACTCTTGAAGCAGCCAGACACCTGTTCGCCTCTTAAATCCCACTTCCTCTCCCCTTCCTCTTGACAACCCCTCTACCTCTTCCCTAATTTCCCTCTCTTTACCCCAAACACACTCCAGCTTCCACTAATAGCGATCTTCACTCCAGAAACTAGACCACAAATGATTAAAGGAGATAATGATGACTAAAAGGCCGGTCCTCCACCCCACCCCTCACCTCTAAGGTCGAGAATCCTGGTGGTGTGGATGGGGTGGTGAGCCTTGTGGAGTGGGTGGCTGAGTGACTCCCCCGCTCTTCAGTATCTTTAGGGCGATGAGACACTTCAACTGCTGTTCATCCTCGGGTAAAATGAGAGAGAGAGAGAGAGAGAGAGAGAGAGAGAGAGAGAGAGAGAGAGAGAGAGAGAGAGAGAGAGAGAGAGAGAGAGAGAGAGAGAGAGAGATAGAGAGAGAGAGAGAGAGATAGAAGAGAGAGAGAGAGAAAGAGAGAGAGAGAGAGAGAGAGAGAGAGAGAGAGAGAGAGAGAGAGAGAGAGAGAGAGAGAGAGAGAGAGAGAGATTGTCTCCTTTATGTTCCCCAACTCATATTCACATTTTAATCTTTACTATTATTAAAATATCCTTATCACATTATCTACTTTATCCTATCCCTCACTTTTTCGTCTATTCTCCCTTTCTCTGTCCCCCAATCAGCTGTTACTGGAACAAGTGTGGGACAAGTTCAGTGGAGCGAGTTCCAGACATCACAGCTGGATCTGACAGCTCTTTCCCTCCCTCTCCCTCTCTCTCTCCCTCACAACACAAAACGATACATTTTGTTGTTTTAAACATGTATGCAGTTTATTGTCATCAAAATAAATTATTGTTTTCTTCCCAGTCGTCAAAATACAAAATAAATTATTGTTTTCTTCCCAGTCGTCATATACCACAAATCGTACAGTTGTTGAACTTGAATGTATATGAAAGTAAATACATACAGTAAATGCTTTATGTTCATGCCCCGTGCCTGAAAGTTTACCCTCAATCTAACCCCCAGCCTTGCAACTCCTTCAATACCCAAGCCTTCACCCACACCGATACCCTAACACTCACCCCACCATCCCCAACACTCACCCCACACCCCAAATCGCCAACCCTCGTCCCACACCCCAACACTCACCCACACCCCAACGCTCACCCCACACCGCAACCCTCACCCACAATACTCATCCATACCCGCAACACTCACCACACCCCCCAACACTCTCCCACAACCCTCACCGCATACCTCAACCCTCACCCACAATATTCACCCCACTATCCAACAATCCCCACATTACTTGCCCAAAACCACCAACACTTACCCACACCCACAACAATCAACCCTCACCCACAACACTCACCCCACATGTCAGCCCTCACCCCACACCCCAACACTCACACACACCCACAACCCTCCCCTCACCCCAACACTCACACTTACCCACCCCAAAATTCACCCAACACACCATCCCTCACCCACACCGCAGCCCACGCCCCTCACCTGTTCACACCCATGGAAAATCCCGCAATTTGTAAGTCGGCGTCCCCCCCCCCCCACCACCACCACTGCTGCTGCAATCTGTTCCAAAATGTCTTAATGGTGCGGAAGCCAATATCTTCCATCAAACTCAGCCCGCTCCTTACCCCCCCCCCCCCCACCCCCCACCCCACCTCCACCCCCCGCCGCAGAGCCTTTCACTCATTGTTTTTCTCTCTGTTGCTTGTTTGTTCATATTATCCATCTAGTTTCTTCTTCTATTTTAATATATTTATGTATGACATACTCGTTTCTCACATGTCCATGTATATTAACTATGGTCAATATATTACTATAGAACCACAGCCTGCTGTATGTCTCTTATAATACCCCTCAGAGTTGTGTGTGGAAGAGAGAAAAGATGGCATAGCTATAAGAGAAAGTTTAGGTCCATTTACATTTCTTAAGATGGATCCGGCAGTGTTTCAGAAGGCCCGGAGTCCATCTTATAATGGCTTCTTTGGCCTTCTCTCTCTTTGGTGGCCGAGATCTGTTTAAGGGAGGCTTCATGTGGCCGAGAGAGAGGGGCTTCCGGAGGCGGGGGATAAAGCGTCTCCTATCCCCCCCCCCAAAAAAAAAAACATAAATACATGGAATAAATAAATAAATAATTAAATAAGAATGAATAGAAATGAAAAATAAGTACATGATAAAATGAAAAGTAATAAATACAATGAAATAAATATATAAAATATAATAAACATGGAGTTACATGAAGATTTTTACCGGCAACTTTCCACTGACAACTCTATTCAGGGTTTTTTTTTTTCGTTTTTAGGGTATAATTATTCCTTAATGTATTCTATCGTGTGAGCATAATTTCTTCTATATTTTGGCAACGTGTGGGGATTCCTTCGAAGTTTTATTGGTAACTGTACCCAATTAATCTAGTCGTTTTATAGTTATAGAGGTTAGTAGTTAAGATTATTGGCCTACCTATAATGAACGGACTATAGATTGAAGATGAATTGTTTTAGATGGATGAAATATAATGAGGGTTTAATTCAGAAGTTGGTGAAGAAAGAGTTGCTGGAAAAAGTGGTCGAAAATTGGTGGTGTGACTGTCCTTTGAACACAAGACCCTAGGAGACAAAACCCTAAGCGGAACTCGGTCTTGGGGTCTTTAGTCTCTTGTGGTCTCTGTTGTCTCCAGCTCTTTCTCCTTCTTCGTCTGTTCTTCTCTCTCTCTCTCTCTCTCTCTCTCTCTCTCTCTCTCTCTCTCTCTCTCTCTCTCTCTCTCTCTCTCTCACACACACTTCTTTGAAATATGCCTATTTTTGTGTATTTATTCGCTTTATGCAATAAGTAATGTTTTTATCTTCTTTCTTTCAGCCCCTCGCCATCTCTCTGCGAGGCCCCTGAAGAAAGGCCAAAACACCACTATATTCCTAAGGTAAGGTATCATTGACTTACATCTTCACCTGTCTCCCATTTTCTGTTTCTCAATTTGTTATACATCTTTGCCTGTCTCCCATTTTCTGTTTCTCAATGTTGTATACATCTTTGCCTGTCTCCCATTTTCTGTTTCTCAATTTTGTATACTAAGGTAATATATAATTTGTTTACTTCTTCATGTCTTCCTTGTTAATGTTTCGAAATATTTATACTAAAGTAAGATATCATTTACTTGCTTCTTTAGATGTCTTCCTTTTTCTGTTTCACGTATTTTGTACTAAGGTATCATTAACTGATTTATTTGCTTGGGTTTCCCTATTCTGTTTCGTATAATTTATTCTAAGGTAAGATTTAATTTACTTGTTTCTCTATATTTCTTCCATTTTCTGTTTCGCATAAATTTAGAATTCCATTTCATTATTTCGGCAAAGCGATGCAGAGTAAAAATAATTAAGAAAACAACCTCTCGTTAGATGAATTTAGATAAAGGGTTAAGAGAACAAGAGGGAGACAAGGAGTAAATTATTAGGAGAGGAGGACAATCACAAAAAGAAAAGAAAAAATCCCTTGAATGACCTTTTTTGTTGTTTTTGTTTGCCTGCCTACATCCATTGTCTCTTAAAGAACGAAATAAAATAAAAATACGGGTAGGATTACGAAATCCGCAAAAATGGTGGAAGTTGACGGTCATATCGTCCATAAAACTATTCGCCAATATTTGATTCACCCACACTCAAATTATTTTACTTATGTTGATGCTTTTCAATTTGGTTATGATAGTTTAGATCATATTCTGATAATGTTCAACCAATGTTTATTTATACAGTATACAGAATAAGAAAATGCAATATACTGTATATCCTCGTGTCAAAGTATGTTTAAATGGCATCTCTCGTATTTCGTAATATAGCTATTGCCATAGCTCCCCGTTTAAATTATAACAAAGCACATTCCTCTCCTACAACCTTAATCAACTATCAAAATTGGGCGTAGGGACATGGGGCGAAAGGACCGACGAAAGAAGTACAGTCACTTATGAAAATTCCCGGACCCCCTATATTTTTCTTTGTGCAATTATGTCAACCTGGATTGATTTTTGGATGGCACTAACTTATCAATAAATAGTATATATCGTTTTATAATTGTTGTCTAGAAAATTATATGCCCATATTAGTTTCCAGAGATCTACTTCCATAGTTAGAAATAGGTGAGGTACACGATTGTTTTATGAGTGACTGTACAGGACAAAGGGATAATGGGAGACTTGGGAGAAGAAGAAAGGCCAAATGGCGGAAGGACCGACGAAAGAGGTACAAGGAGAGAATGGGATAATGGCCGACTTGGGATATGAAGACAGACCGAGTTGCATCATGGCTCCATAGTGACCCAAGAAGAATACAGGCTGTTGTTGCGATAAAGTCATTGTTTTAGATCAGAGATACAAAGGAGCAGTGCAGGTCGTGGATGGAAACAAAGGGAATAAGTAGTAGAAGATTTTTGGCGGTGCAACACTTTCATATTTGTATAGATAGATAGAGTTTTGTTGTCTTATCATATAATTATTTATTATTTATTTATGTATTTGATCATATATTTATATATGCATTACTATTATTATTACTATTATTATTGTTTTGGGGGGAGGTCTTAAAAGAGTGTTTAACGCCTTGCATTAATATTGGTGAATTGGTGTTTGTGTATCGTCGGTTATTGTCTTCTATCCTCTCCACCTCCTTCGTATTTATCAACTTCGTCATATATCCTTTCTTCTCATCACCCCGCTTTTCACTTTTATTCTATTATGTATCCTTTCCCTTCATATTTCCTACGGACAACTGCAGTTAGCCTCTATTTTACTATTTGAAGGAGAGAGAGAGAGAGAAAATGAGAGTGAGAGAGAGAGAGTGCCACAGCTTCAAGGAGAGTGCCACAACAATGAGGAACCATCAAAAGCTTCTCCACATCTTTTCAGGCCACACACATTAAAACGTCATCTGCCTGTAGTGCCTAAACCCCGACCTAGATCTAACCTACATCTCAGCTTGCATAATTATTTATTCCAGTCTTAGGTATCATGAAACTATGCAATGATCTTACTTCCTCCTTGCCATTGTCGGTACAGAGACCTAGGATTTGGTTGTCTTAAAATACCCCAATTCATTGTACATCCCCTTTTAGTTACGATTCAAGAGGTCCTTAAGTGGCATCGTCAGACTTAAAGGAGCCGTGAATCAAAACTGGGCACCAATTGAAAGATATGTTTATGTATGTATTCGCGTATCTATCAGAGTCTGTTTACATATTCACGTATCTGTCAAAACTAAAGTCAAATCATTTAATTAATAAGAACAAACTTATAATTTAAAATATATCATATAGTACATGACTGAGCCCATGTATCTGTATATAGTTATTCACTATAATATTTATTCACTTACATATGTATTTATATATTTTCTTATATATGTATTTATTATGATATATTTATTTATCTTTCTACATCCCTATTCTCCCGTGCCGCGAGTGTGACCTGAGCGCTAATGGCTGTGGCTTCCTGGAAAGCTAAATGCCCCCCCCCCCCCCTCCCCTCTCCTGCAGACAATGGACGACCTGCCCTCCAGCCCCAAGAGAAACAAAAGGACTCCAAGTTTCGATTCGCGGCCACTTTAGCTCCCGACGATGACACATAATGACAAGGGCCTCCGGTAAGACAATCCGGGCCCCCTTCAACCCTCTTCCACTGCCACAAACACAATCTTCCACTCTCCTCCTTCTCTTTCTTGTTTTTCGTTTCACTTGCGCACCAGCCGCATACGCATTTTTGCACTTTCCTTCTTATTTCTTTTCTCTTGCGCACTAGATACTAAACGCAAGTCTACCCTTCCTGTGTCTTGCGCACTAGATACTAAACGCAAGTCTACCCTTCCTGTGTCTTGCGTATGAGCCACAGACACAATCATTCACTCTCTTTCTATTTTCCTCTTTTCTCTTCCGCACCAGCCGCATACATAATCTTCCACTCTCCCGCTTCTCCTTAGACTACACTTCTTTTGTCTTGCGTATGAGCCACAGACACAATCTTCCACTCTAATTCTCCCTTCTGTCTCTTGCGCACTAGCCTTCCTCATTCCTTCTCCATTTTATCTTGTACACCAGACTTCATAATGGACAAGAGAAGTAAGTTTTCTCTTTCGCTGTTAAAACCCATGGCTTCGACCACCTTGCACTAAATTGATCAGTGCTTTTCCATCTACTGACATATATCATCTATGTAGCATAAATACGTTACATCTAAACTTATCTTCCATCTAGTTAGCAGAGTGTCTGGTATGTTATCACAGATGTAAATGGGGTCGGATAAACGAAGATATAATGTATGTGGGGTACTCACCTCCCATGCTAGGTTGGGGTCCTTGGAGTGCGCTGTCCACTTTCCTAAGAAGGGCCCGTATCTGGTGCCCCTGACGATGCCCTGTTTGGCCCACACGCCCATGCCCATCCCGGTGCTCGAGGGCCGCAGTTCCAGCTCCATGGGCACGGCCGAGAGCTGTTGGGTGATGAATCTTTCGGCCGCGGCGCTCAGCTCGGCTGCTGCCCCTACAGAGCCCATGGTCTGGTCGAGGGTGTGGGTGGGGATAGGGGAGCCGCGATGGGCGTGAGGGGAGGACAGACGATCGCGAGGGGACACGGAGCCGCCCTCGGAGTCACTCATGTCACACAGGTCTTGGAAAGACCGATCACCCTCCTCGCCAGGAACTGAAAAGAGTAAATAAAGGAAAATTACTAAGACAGATAATTGTACATTGAGTTGAAAACTCAGCCGTCCGGCTGGCTCAGTTGATAGCGTGCCTGCTTCCCATCTTACAGGTCTCGCGTTCAATCCCCGCTCAGATTGAAAAGTTTTTCTGAGATATAGCCGGCGGTTACTGTCTTCCCATGAGCAAAGGAGATGGGTAATGGTCTCTGGTTGATTAAAGAAATGTGAAGCGCTTGAGAATCCTCGAAGGAGGAGATACGGGCGCTATATAAGTAACCAGACGATTATTATTATTATTATTAATATTTCCACTTGAATATCCTTATCATTTTTTCTTTCTTTGTGT
Organism: Paralithodes platypus; assembly: GCA_032716605.1. NCBI lineage: Eukaryota > Metazoa > Arthropoda > Malacostraca > Decapoda > Lithodidae > Paralithodes > Paralithodes platypus. Next base: position 3,336,315 of record CM064529.1, read on the forward strand.
ATTTTTGTCTTTTCTTAGATAATAGCCAATACACTTACGAGCCTCTTTTTCGTGACTCTTTGAAAGCAGACATAAACACAATTCATTAATTGTCATCCATAGATGGGCGACGGCTCATATGCATTTTTCTACTTGCATTCTTTTAAAAATTAATAATAAAATTACTCCTTTGATCTTCCTCATGACACCTATGAAGCAGACAGCGACGCCGGGTTCATTATCGAATGACATCCCGGCTGGCTGTTGCTGCGGAGGAGGTAAACAAAGAAGACCAGGGCAGATGCTAGGTCCCCAGCTGGTGCCCCTCACACTCCAGGCGCCAGTCACCACACCTACCCTGACGTGCCCGTGTCACCCCAGTACTCATCATCACACCAATTATCACAGGCACCCGAAAATTAACCAGCAATTATAACCTCCTTAGTGACGCGGGGAGGGCATAATGCGCGTCATCTGGCGGGGCGCGAGGGAACCGGAGATTTCATTGTGCTGTTGGTCGCCCCCCCTCTCTCGTGCCCCTTTGTCTTAGGCCATTATGTCGGGGGCTTTCTACGGCGGGACTGGCAGGCTGGGTGTGTGAGGAGAGAGGAAGAGGAGGAGGTGTGGATGAGGAAGAAGAAGACTGAACAGGAGGAAAGAAGAACGTTTAAGAAAAGGAGATTTGGAGATAAGAATAAGGAGCATTGAAGACGAGTAGGTTTGGAGCCAAGGAAGACAACTGGAGATGAAGACATATTGATTACGAGGAAGACAAGACACGATGACGAAGAAAAGAGTTTGTGTGATTGGACTGGTTGAATCGAAGGTGTTATCAATAAAAGGAAAGAAGGACAAACTTACGAATTTCAATGAAAATGAACGAAATGGGGTGTATGATAACCAGCGGGACAATGGCAGGTGCATATAAAGACAACCACTATTTCGTATGAACACATAAATTATTCTATGATATGATAAAGAATCAAACTACATTTCTTTATCACACGAAAAGGCTCAAGGAAAATCTAATGACGTCCCCCTTTGAAAAAAATATATATATGAAGAAGAAGAACAATATGATGCTAACGAGAAATTAATATAGTTGAATGGGAGGGAAATCATAAATTGGTCCCTTTATGAGCTGGTGTAATTGGCTGGTTTTACGGTAATTATGTAGTAGAGAGGCGCCGGGACAAGAGCATCAGATAACACAGACTAATTATTAAGCTGGCAATTATCATTCGTGTGTGTGATGATGACAATGATAACTAGGGTATTGGAAGACAGGAAGACATAAATAGCCCAATAATTGTCTTTAATAGATCGCTATTAATATATCAATAATCTGTACCGTATAATTGTCTTAATCCACCTTTAGCTATTTTAGATACTATATGAACTTTCACTGAAGAAAATATATCTTTACTACAACTTTTTATTTGCTACCAATAAAGGTTACTTATACTTGTGCTTATGTTTTCTTGACAAAATATTAGTGTCGTCAATTGCATACTATACCTAAACTAATCCTTTGCTTATTTAACAGCATATTGATCAACATTATCAATAGCCAGAGCAATAAGATACAATGGCCACTGCATGTTTACCAATAACTCATCCTGTTAACCCCTTGAAGCTGTGACGCGTTTTAGCAGCTTATTTTGGCTATCATTAGACGATTGTATGCAGCTTAGGAAGGATCTGTGGGTATTAAAAGGGTAAATGCTATCTCAATCAACTCTTTGACTTCCGTAGACCGTTACTAATGTGAATACAATCGTCTAATAGTAGCCAGAAAACAGAACAGAAACGCGTACAGTATTGGAGCTTGAAAGGGTTAAAACTCTACATGAATTATCAAAGCGGTCCTTCCCCCTACACGAGGGCTGCGTGTCGGAGGCGTGTTTGTTGTGGACGCATTAAGGGGGCCCACCTCGCATTTTTTATCTTTCTCTCCCTCTCTCTTTGGCTTGTATCCATTCGGCCCTATTCATCCTACTGTTTTAAGACGTTTACCCCCATCCAGGTGTCAATATTTTCCTGGCGAGCGGTAGCGAGCAAGCATATATATTTTTTGTTTTGACAGCAAGCTAGATTTGTACATTTTTTCATAGAAAAATTTCTCCGGCGAAGCCGGATTTCTCCATACAATACTGGCTCGCTATCGCTCGCCAGGAAGAAATCGACACCTGGATGAGGATACACTTCTTAACACAGTTGGCTGAATGGGGCCGAATGGATACAAGCTAGGGAAAGAGAGATAAAGATATAAAAAAGCCGGTGACCCTCCCCTTAATACCATTACGTGTAAGCGGGGGAATTATGTGCTGGATGGGGATTTGCATGTCGGCTTTTAAAGTGGAGAGGTGGTCGTGTGCGTGTGTGTGTGTGTGTCTGTATGTGTTTAACGTGTGTGTCTGCTCTGTGTTTATATGTGTGCATGTTAATGTTTCTATGCCTGTGTGTGTATTGTTTGTGTGCGTGTGTGTTTAACGTGTGTGTCTGCTCTTTGTTTATATATGTGTGTGTGTGCGTGTTAATGTTTCTATGCCTGTGTGTGTATTGTTTGTGGGCGTGTGACTGGGTGTACAGTATGTATGGGTGTGTTTATTGTGTGTATGGGTGCAAGTCATAAATTACACATAAAAATTAGTGATGATTTATTATGCTGTGTGGAATTGTGTTATGCATTTGGATCATTGTGGGTGTGGGTGTGGGTAAGTATGTTAAGCGGATTCACCGTTTTTTTTTTTTTTATTTCTCTCCTTTTCTCCCTTTCCCTGGCTTGTACCCATTCGGCCCCATTCATCCAACTGTTTTAAGACTTATTCCCATCCAGGTGTCGATTTCTTCCTGGCGAGCGATAGCGAGCCAGCATTGTATAGAGATATCCGGCTTCGCCGGAGACATTTTCTATCGAAAAATGTACAAATTTAGCTTGCTGTCAAAACAAAAATATATATATGCTGGCTCGCTACCGCTCGCCAGGAAAATATTGACACCTGGATGGGGGTAAACGTCTTAAAACAGTAGGCTGAATGGGGCCGAATGGATACAAGCCTAAGAGAGAGTGTCTGTGGTGTATAAGTGTGGGTGAGTATATTGAACGTTTGTGACGTGTGTACAAGGTGTGTGAGTGCCTGTTAAAGATATAAGTGCTAGGTGTGTAAGTGGTCACCATCGATTGTTATGTGTTATGTGTGTGGGCTTGAAGGGTTGATATATGTGATGTATGTGAAGTCTTTGTTACATGTGTGTGAATAATTATGAATGTTTGGTATCAAGTTAAAATGTATGATATTGTTATTTGTGTGGGCTTGAAGGGTTGATGTATGTGAAGTGTTTGTTATCCATGTTCATTGTTTGTTGCATGTGTGCGAATATGAATATTTGGTATCAAGATAAAATTAATGTTATTCGATATATTTGAATAACTCTTAAAATTAATGCTATTCGATATATTTGAGTAACTCTTAAAATGAATGCTATTCGATATATTTGAGTAACTCTTTGCATCATAAATGTTGTTCATAACACTTCAATATGTTAGTGGATAATTATCAATTTGCATGTAATAGTGTGAACATACAGTGGACTATTATACAATCTATGTCTATATGTTGTAACACATGGACAATCATTTTCAGGATAACTGTACGGGTGTGAAGGGTTGTTGTTCCTGGGGTGTGTGGTGGGTGTGTGGTGGGCGTGTGGGTGTGGGTGGTATATAGAGGCTCCATGGTCCACACCGTTGAACACATTGTCACGTTAATATACTGGTGTGAGTGACACTACAGGGGGGCGGTGCTCTATATGCTATGACCTTATTGAGGGGTGCTGTGTGTGTGTGTGTGTGTGTGTGTGTGTGTGTGTGTATATATGTGTGTGTGGCCCTGAATACGTGTGTGTGGCTCTGTATGCGTGAGTGGCTCTGTGTGTGTGTGTGGCTCTGTATGCGTGAGTGGCTGTGTGTGTGGCTGGCTGGTTGTGTGGGTGGCTCTGTATCTGTGTGGCTGTGAGTGTGTGTGTGTGTGTGTATTATGAGTGGATTGTTATGAGTAGAGACTGGTATTGTGGATGATGAAGGTGGACGAGGGAGGGGTGGCTGTTAATGGTGGTGGAGGAGAGAGGAGAGTGGAAGGGAGTGGTGGATAGTAAAATGGGAGAGAGGAGAGGAGGTTCTACGTTAGGGATTGTGGTCTTGAGGAGTGGAAGAAAGGGTGTGGGAGGGGGGGGGGGTGGAAGGGATGAGGTATATGAGAGTAGGGACTGTGGTGGTGGTGGTGGTGGGGATGGTGGAGAGAGTAGGGGGGGGGGGGGGAGGGAGTTGTTGTGGTGGTGGATATTTACCCTTACGTAAAAAAAGATCCATTACGTGTGATCGATGTTTATATTATGCATAGCTCACATATACATATAGGCTACACACGCACGCACACCCATACTGGCCAACACACATATACACACACACACACACACAACCCAATTAGCTCGGTTACATGCACATACACACACATGCATACAGCGAGTGAGTGAGAGTTTGTGTGTGTGTGAGAAAGTGAGAGTGTAAGATTGAGTATAAAGAGAGAGAGAGAGAGTGTGTGTGTGTGTGTGTGTGTGTGTGTGTGTGTGTGTGTGTGTGTGTGTGTGTGTGTGTGTGTGTGTGTGTGTGTGTGTGTGTGTGTGTGTGCGCGCGTGTGTGTGTGTGCGTGTGTGTGTGTATTAGAGTTAAGAGAGTATAGAGTATTTAACCAGAACTGTGATGGTCCTGCTCTCGACCCTTATATTTATTTACCTGGCCTGGGGCTGTGTGAGGACGTGTCTCTACCCCTCCTTATACCTTATCCACTCATACTCACTAACCACACTCATCACTAATACTCTTCACTTGTACTCTTCACTTATACTTATCACTTATACTTATCACTTATATTCATCATTAATACTCGTCACTAATACTCATAACTTGTACTCTTCACTTATACTTATCACTTATATTCATCATTTATACTCATCACTAATACTCATCACTTTTAATCATCACTTATACTGTACTTATTACTTATACTCATAACTTATGTTCATCACTTATACTCATCACTTTTACTCATCACTTATGCTCATTAATTATACTCATCACTCATTATACCATAAACTACTAACACTCACCATCCACACTCATCCCTTATACTTATCATTCAATAGCATAACTCATCATCATCATCATCATCATCATTATTTGCCCCTTCAAGCTTTTTACCATATTCACTTCAGTAAATTTAATCGTTTCCTTTAATTTGTTGTCTGTGTATTGGTATATGGTTAGCATCAATATATATTGTCGAATTAGTATAGCATGTTTATTATACGATATTTGTTTATGTGATCAGAGAGAGAGAGAGAGAGAGAGAGAGAGAGAGAGAGAGAGAGAGAGAGAGTACGTGCCCACGACGAACCAGGTGTTGACAGAGAGCGAGGTCTCGTACACACACACACACACACAAAGACACACACACACACAAAGACACACACACACACAAAGTAAAGACACACACAAAGTAAAGGCAAACACACACACACAAAGACACACAAAGTAAAGACACACACCTACACACACACACACACCTACACACACACAGACACACACACACCTACATAACCACCCCAATAAACGTATTTACCCTACCCTAATACCGTGTCCTAAACTACCCCTGTTATATCCTTCTCACCCACCTATAGCTTAGTACCCCCTAAACTACCCCTGTTATATCCTTCTCACCCACCTATAGCTTAGTACCCCCTAAACTACCCCTGTTATATCCTTCTCACCCACCTATAGCTTAGTACCCCTAAACTACCCCTGTTATATCCTTCTCACCCACCTATAGCTTAGTACCCCCTAAACTACCCCAGTTATATCCTTCTCACCCACCTATAGCTTAGTACCTCCTAAACTACCCCTGTTATATCCTTCTCACCCACCTATAGCTTAGTACCCCCTAAACTACCCCTGTTATATCCTTCTCACCCACCTATAGCTTAGTACCTCCTAAACTACCCCTGTTATATCCTTCTCACCCACCTATAGCTTAGTACCTCCTAAACTACCCCTGTTATATCCTTCTCACCCACCTATAGCTTAGTACCCCTAAACTACCCCTGTTATATCCTTCTCACCCACCTATAGCTTAGTACCCCCTAAACTACCCCTGTTATATCCTTCTCACCCACCTATAGCTTAGTACCTCCTAAACTACCCCTGTTATATCCTTCTCACCCACCTATAGCTTAGTACCTCCTAAACTACCCCTGTTATATCCTTCTCACCCACCTATAGCTTAGTACCCCCTAAATATTAACCTCTTATAGTCATCTCTTTATTGCCTCTCCCTCTCCTCCCCTTACTCACTGCCATGTATACCCTGTCCCAAATAAGTAGGACAAAGCGGTTGAACATTAAGGGGAGACAGACCGTTTTTGCTGGACCCCCTTCTCCCTAATGTTTAGCCCCACTAGTTTTGAGATTATAAGACGTTCGGCCCCTTAGTTTGCGATTTTAACACCTTTCGCCCCATTTCGTTGTCAATTTTAAGACCTTTCGTGCCATTTAAGAGTATAATTTGCTGGCGAGCGATAGCGAGCCTGCAATTATAAGAGGAACCGGCCTTCGGCCGGGGCTTTTTTCTACCGAAAAATATACAAATTTATCTTGAAGGGGGTTCTAGGGGGTGTTTTTCTAAGCTTGGTGGAGGTCTAGGGAGGAAACTAAAAAAATATATAAATAAATGAATGAATGCACCAAATAAACGGTCAGTCTCCCCTTAACCTCTAAACCTCACAAACGACTAGAATTGTCGAGCTAATATGTCTACCATTTGGGAAGGGTCACCCACGGAATAGGTGTGGAAATTTTCAGCTCATTTGGGCTAGCCCAAATGCTAGAAATGTTTTGATTATCGAATGTTAACTATGAAAGCTCTCGTGTGATACCGGCTTTAGCAATATACTGTATATAAGAGTGTTTCTGAGGCTACGATTTCCCGGCAATATAAATACGTGCCAAGGGTCTTGTATTAATCAACTAAGTGCGATAGACCCCCTACTCCCTCATGTTTAGCCTCATTACTTTTGAGACTTTAAAACGTTCGCTCCCTTAGTTTTTCAATTCTAAGAACCTCTCACCCCATTATTTTGTTAAAATTTAAACCTGCTGTGCTATTCAAGTGTCAATATTTTCTTGGCGAGCGATAGCAAGCTGCAATTTAGGAGGAACCGAAAAGTGTACAAATGTATCTCGCAATGGGGAGGGGGGGGGGGGGTCAAATCTTGGGGGTGATTTTTTAAACTGTAGGGAGAAAAAAAAAAAATCTAGTTCGTCTAAATATAGCCTATACCCCTTAGTAATATATAGAAGTAACACTACATCTCTCTTATAGCAATGTAACGTGTGAGGCTATAGCTATATATATATACAATACATAGTTATATCCAGGCAGTATACTCGGAGGGTCTTGCATCAATCAGCCGAGTGCAAAAGACGATGATGGGGGATGTCAAAACCTCTTAGACGATCGTGACTTTATAACACACACACGCTATCGGGGGAGAGAGAGGGAGTGTGTTTAACGTGATTCATCTACCACTCTACCGTATGGTGAAGAATATAATTGATATATCTATATATATATATATATATATATATATATATATATATATATATATATATAGATAGATAGATAGATGTATACAGATGGATAGATAAATTGATATATAGATAGATTAAGAGAGAGAGAGAGAGAGAGAGAGAGAGAGAGAGAGAGAGAGAGAGAGAGAGAGAGAGAGAGAGAGAGAGAGAGAGATAGATAGAGAGAGAGAGATAGAGCGAGTCTCTTTCTCATGCAAGCAATTGTACACGCCCACACTGCGCAACGCATTGACAATTACGCATACGCATATATTTACATAATGAACACACACTCAACACACATACACACACACACCCACACCCACATACACAAACACCACTATGACTCATATGGTGTGAGTGTTGTAAGTCAATCAATGAGTGTGTTGATTGATTCTCTGGACACGCTTATAATGATGTTAATTCATGATGTGTGTGTGCGTGTGTGTGTGGTAAAGTAGGAATTACAAATGTACAGATGTGAGTATATACGTTTATGTGTAAATGGCTTATGCTGAGAGAGAGAGAGAGAGAGAGAGAGAGAGAGAGAGAGAGAGAGAGAGAGAGAGAGAGAGAGAGAGAGAGAGAGAGAGAGAGAGAGAGAGAGAGAGAGACTGACTTTACCCCTCTATCCATCATCATCTGTGCCTTCATTATAAATAAAATATCCACGCCAAGATATTAGACAAAATCCAATACAACTTCAGAAATTGAGGATGCGCGTTTCTATCTGACCATTGAAGCAATACATTATTGGGGATGATAATAAAATCTCCGTTGAATGTGTAACTAAGGGCAAATCATTAAGGTATTGATATGGATTGTGAATATAGCATAATAATGTCAGTATGTTGAATGAGCTTAGCAGTTTCAATTTAGTGAGAGGGAAGAGATCTTGGAGCAGTGTGTGTGTGTGTGTGTGTGTGTGTGTGTGTGTGTGTGTGTGTGTGTGTGTGTGTGTGTGTGTGTGTACAAAGATATTTTTATCTTTCAAAGACTTGTTTTTAATTGTTCAAAGTTGTCTCTTGTAGCCCAAGTAGAGCTGAAGAAAACGGGTTGTAAATTTGACTGTTTACTCTGTCTGTACATGTACATTATCATCTGACTGTGTTCTGTAGTTATGCAACGAATCCCTAATCCCCCTCGTCAAATATTGCCCATGTGTTTTACCATTATTGTCAGACTGTATATTATGTACATTTATATTATTATCTGAATATTGCTTGTAGGTATGAAGTGAATCCCTAATCCCCTGCCTCAATTGTTGATTGTGCCTCTTATCATTACTGCCATACTATGTACTCTGACTATACATATATATTATCATCTGACTATTCCAGTAGTTATGAAGTGAATCCCTAATCCCCACCGTCACGTGTAGCTCATGATTATTCCGGACTATGTAATCTGACTATAAATCTGTATTATCAGCTGGATGTTTTTGTAGTTATGAAGTGAATCCCTAATCCCACGTGTTGCTCATGCGTCTTATCGCTCCCCTTGTGGGAATAACTCGGCTTATCGGTATCTTCGCTGCGTCATCCTCACACCTACGGTACAGTTGGTAGAGTAAATACTATAGCTATGTCTGCCAGATGTTGAATAAGGTATTTTAATGCAGATTTGTTTTTGAAAGACCCCCCCGCTATAACTAAATTGAGGCTGGTAGAAGTGGAATCTAGCACATATAAGACTCGAATTAATTGAGAATCTTTCAAATCTTTCACTTACGTAATTCACCATCTGTCAGGCATATTACAGTTTAGTGTATGTTAAGCATAGTGGTAAATGTGAAACAGTATATTTGACAAACTGTACCCCCCCCCCCCCACCACCACCACCACCCTCCTCAAAGAAAACCATATATATTCTACCCTACATTATACAATCATCAGTGTACATGTATACCTCGTCATACATTTCAGATATATTATTTTCGTTTGCACATTTTCCTTAATCCACTACGATTTTATTTTGTCTGTATTGGTTTAGTCCATCCCTCGCCCGTCTCTGGCCAACAAGACCTCATGAAACCCTGCCCGCCATCACACACACACACACACACACACACACACACACACAGACACACACACACACACACACTGCCTGCCAACAAACAGAGTAAAACCAACAAACCCGAGGGCCTCATTGGGGGTCTAGTGTTTCAGGCCAGCAGAAGGGATCATAAACCTCCTCCACCACCACCTCCACCACCATAGGCCTAACCTTTCTGGGAGGCCTACACTCATCCACCCGTCACCTCTACATGATGGGTGGACAAGCGAAATAGGTTTACTTTAATTCGTACATAATATTGAAGTCTTGATCATAAACCCCCACCTCCACCACCAACTCCACCACCGTAAACTTAAAATAGGCAGGCTTACACTCATCTATAACTAACTTGAATTTGAGGTGTTGAAAGTCGAAGCACAATTTAATTCTATACAGTATATATCGTAAAGATAAGTCTAATGTCTTGACCTCACGTGGAGATGTATTACAGCTATGGACACTTCAAAAGGAGTAAAAGGGTGAAATATAGTTAGACGCAGAAAGGGTGAAATATAGTTAGACGCAGAAAGGGTGAAATATAGTTAGACGCAGAAAGGGTGAAATATAGTTAGACGCAGAAAGGGTGAAATATAGTTAGACGCAGAAAGGGTGAAATATAGTTAGACGCAGAAAGGGTGAAATATAGTTAGACGCAGAAAGGGTGAAATATAGTTAGACGCAGAAAGGGTGAAATATAGTTAGACGCAGAAAGGGTGAAATATAGTTAGACGCAGAAAGGGTGAAATATAGTTAGACGCAGAAAGGGTGAAATATAGTTAGACGCAGAAAGGGTGTAATATAGTTAGACGCAGAAAGGGTGTAATATAGTTAGACGCAGAAAGGGTGTGATAATCTCTCATCGGTTGTTGTGGTGACTACTCACTAAAACCTGATGTGGAAGTCAAATTACGATTAAATAATACGACACAGAATCAATGTAGAGGCCTGACTTGTACTTTCTTTACGTTAGTGAGAATTGATAATTGATGATTGCGAAGTAGGATGTATGTTATCAAGATGTACAATAAAAACTGGGTACTAATAACTGGAAAGAGAGAGAGTGAGTGTGTGTGTGCGTGTGAGATAGAGAGAGTGAGTGTATGTGTGTGTGTGTGTGTGTGTGAGAGAGAGATAGCACGGCAACACAACACGGGATTACTGGGCGCTATCAAAGATTCCGGGTCATGTTATCGTGAGGTGTTAAGGAGGTCGTGGAGGTGTCTGGGTATGTGTGTTTTCGGGGGGGGGGGGAGTGTCCATGTGCTGGAGACGTGATAATCATAACACACACACATCATTATCATCATTATAAATCATCATCAATCACGCATACACACACACACACACACACACACACACACACTGCATACTAAGGTAAACATGGTCACCGTCGTCCACTCAAGATCGTAGGTGAATAACACCATCCACAGAAGAACATGTATCCAAAAAAGAAGATGGATAGACAATCTCCCTTTCCGTATGAGAGAGAGAGAGAGAGAGAGAGAGAGAGAGAGAGAGAGAGAGAGAGAGAGAGAGAGAGAGAGAGAGAGAGAGAGAGAGAGAGAGAGAGAGAGAGAGAGAGAGAGAGAGAGAGAGAGAGAGAGAGAGAGAGAGAGAGAGAGAGAGAGAGAGAGAGAGAGAGAGAGAGAGAGAGAGAGAGAGAGAGAGAGATAACCAATCCGCAGCCTAAGCAACACGTAGCCCTTACCATGAGTAACGACGCAGCACGCTAATCCCCGGCTCTCGCCTGGCATTATTAATCATGTGAAAGACAAGATGCCAGACCCGACGATCAGTCAGAGGGCGACACAACAACACACACGCATGATATGATAACAATGCTGCCTTCACACACACACACACACACACACACACACACACACACACACACACACACACAAGACACAGCCGAAGAAAGGAACCACTTACAGACGTGTGAACAAGAAGATAATTACACAGAAGTGTTGCTAACATGATAATTAAATATAATTAATAAAAACATACAATACTTCTAAAGGCACATTGCATCAAGGAGAACACATCTATTTTTCGACCACACACTTACTCTTTTCATATTACGTAAATGATCTTTCGATCTAATGAGGTTCTTTGGAACAGCGATTATACTTTTTGGTAACTAAAATGGCATGATGTCTTAAAGTTTTAATTAAAGTTAAATTTGATTTGTTTAATCTTAATATCGGAGCGCACTTAAAAAAAAAAAAAAAAAAAAATCGCTGCTTGGCATAATCAGACAGAGAGGGTGATGTCACGTCGCATGCACCGTCAGGAGGCACCCCATGACAGCTGGCCCCGCCCCTGTCAGGTCCATCCGTGGCCGATCATTGTCATCCAAACATAAAAAGGTGGCATCAAGGCGGACTCACGCCAGAACTTTGTCGGGCGACTTTCGATCAGCGAGTATACGACAATATCCCCGAGATTCCTTAGTATCGCTATCGTAGGATATACCGTACAAGAAGGGGGTTGAACACTTACGAAACTGGAATCCCGAAGCTGCCAGACTAGAGGGGGTGAGAAAAATTAGTTGTGATGATGTGACGACTGCCCCATCACTCATCGTCCGCGGGGCCCCAGATGCCTGCTGGGGGAGGAGGGGGGGGGGGGGCAAGAGGGGTCGGGGCCGTTTGATAGTCCCGGGAACAAAAGGTGCCGACGACGGTGGTGGTGGGGGTCGGGGGAGTCATTAATGCCGTGTCAGAGGGCCCTGTCTTCTATGGTCGGGAGGACGATGGCGGTGGTCTGCCAGTGGAGATGATTGGGAGGAACTGAGAGAGCGGATAAGGGGGACTGGGAGATATACACTATAGTTAAATAGATAAAATATATAGATAGATACAGTATAGATAAATAGATACAATATATAGATAGATACAGTATAGATAAATAGATACAATATATAGATAGATACAGTATAGATAAATAGATACAGTATAGATAAATAGATACAATATATAGATAGATACAGTATAGATAAATAGATACAATATATAGATAGATACAGTATAGATAAATAGATAAAATATATAGATAGATACAATATATAGATAGATACAGTATAGTTAAATAGATACAGCATAGATAAATAGATAAAATATATAGATAGATACAATATATAGATAGATACAGTATAGATAAATAGATACAATATATAGATAGATACAGTATAGATAAATAGATACAATATATAGATAGATACAGTATAGATAAATAGATAAAATATATATATATATACATCATAGATACATAGATAAATATATAGATAGATACAATATATAGATAGATACAGTATAGATAAATAGATAAAATATATAGATAGATACAGTATAGATAAATAGATACAATATATAGATAGATACAGTATAGATAAATAGATAAAATATATAGATAGATACAGCATAGATAAATAGATAAAATATATAGATAGATACAATATATAGATAGATACAGTATAGATAAATAGATACAATATATAGATAGATACAGTATAGATAAATAGATACAATATATAGATAGATACAGTATAGATAAATAGATAAAATATATAGATAGATAGATACAGTATAGATAAATAGATACAATATATAGATAGATACAGTATAGATAAATAGATACAATATATAGATAGATACAGTATAGATAAATAGATAAAATATATAGATAGATAGATACAGTATAGATAAATAGATAAAATATATAGATATATAGACAGTGACACATACTAATATATATCGGATGTATTTACACATATACATAATGTGTGAGTATCTTTTGCTTCTTCATCTAAATTACATATATATTTTTTATTAAGATAAATTGTATTAATGTGTGTGTGTGTGTGTGTGTGTGTGTGTGTGTTCGGAGTCTTAATTAACCCTCTGACGGTTTTGACGTAATTTGACAGAATACCCTGGCTATAATTAGACGATTATATAAAGCTTAGGAAGGATCAGTGTGAATGAAAAGGATTAAGACTATCTCAATCAAACCCTCTTGACTTCCACATACCCTTCCTAATCTGAATAAAAGCATCTAATACTAGCAATAAAACAGACAAGAAGTGCGTCATAGATCCTCGGAGAGTTAAGGGGACACTGACTGCTTTTTTGGCCTATAAATACATTCATTCATAAATTCTTAGTTTCCTCGCTAGACATCCCTCAAACTTAGAAAAACATCCCCTAGACACCCCCCCCCCCCCCCCCCCTAAGATAATTTTGTAAATGTTTCTACCATTTTTCGGTAGAAAAAATTCCGGCCGAAGGCCGGTTCCTCTTACAATTACAGGCTCGCTATCGCTCGCCAGAAAAAAATCGACACCTAAATGACACGATAGGTCTTAAAATGTATAACGAAATGGGACGAAATGTCTTAAAATCGTCAAACAAATGGGCCGAACGTCTAAACACGGGAGAAAGGGGACCAGAAAAACTACCGTCTCCCCTTAAGGTGCATTTTACGACTGTGCATATCTTCGTGCGCTTGCTTACCCACTCTGCATGACCTAATTAATCCGAGGCTCTGTCCTATGTTCTCTTGTTTGGAGGGCTCATTGTTTTATTCGGCAGCCTGTCCTTTGGATTTTTATTTACTTGCAGAAATAACAAAATATAAGCGTGGGCGTTTGTGATGCTCTCTCTCTTCTCTCTCTCTCTCTCTCTTCTCTCTTCTCTCTTCTCTCTCTCTCTCTCTCTCTCTCTCTCTCTCTCTCTCTCTCTCTCTCTCTCTCTCTCTCTCTCTCTCTCTCTCTCTCTCTCTCTCTCTCTCTCTCTCTCTCTCTCTCTCTCTTAAATACTTTCTCAGCTATTATACTTATGCACACAGAACACCCTCCCCCCCCCCTCATTTACACACAGACACACACATACACGCACTCAATAACACACCCGAAACATACACATACACACTGACACACAAACAAAAACACTCGCTCTCTTTTTCTCTCGCATGCCATTTTACAAGCTGCCACAATCACCCCCCCCCCCCCCACCTACACCTACACACACCCACAGCAGACACAACAAGCCCCACACAGACCCCCCGGTTGCACAAAGGTTATCACGATGGCTAGGCTGCGGACGTTCCTTTATGATAGATCGACCAAACAAAAGACGCTCGGGACATCACTATCGATGTATGGCCAAACACAAATTTTGTTTGGAGACTATAAGCGTGGATGATAAACAAAGACGAAGACTAAATATAAGGTACACGTGATTTATATAGTTAAAATAGGACTTCAGAGGCTATCAACCCTTCTGGATTATATAGCCAGCACACTGTAAGTCAAGAATAGCGTCAGGACTGGAGCCCCTTTTCGAGAACTCCAGACCCTTCCGTGATTTAGATACAGTTCTTGGTATACACATAAATTTACCTTAATTCCAATCTTTAAACCTTAAAACAAAAGAATGAATACAAGTTAAAACAATATATGAGCCACGATAACAGCCGAACCAGAGAAACAATAGTGGTCTGGTGTTTGGCGTGTGTGTGTGTGTGTTTTTTTTTTTTTTTTTTTTTTTTTTTTTTTTATCTATAAAACAAAATAGGTGTATACGTTGACACAGACACAAAGGACCACGATAACTGCAGAAGAATAAAATAAAATAGTCTGGTACTTGTCATTCTGTGTGTGTTGTTTATGCACGTTACCTACAAACCAATAGGCATACATGTTGAATCAAACACAAAAGAACCACGATAACTGCAGAAGGATAAGAGAAACAATAGTGGTCTAGTAAAGAACAGAAGCACGATCACTGCAGAAGGCTAAAAGAAACAAAACAAAAGTTTAGTGGATCAAGGAAACAAAAATAGTCTATTAAACAAATGAAGCACGATCACTGCATAAGGCTAAAAGAAACAGAAGTGGTCTAGAGAATAAAAGAAACATAAGGGGTCTAGTGGATAAAAGAAACAGAAGTGGTCTAGAGAATAAAAGAAACAAGGGGTCTAGTGGATAAAAGAAACATAAGGGGTCTAGTGGATAAAAGAAACATAAGGGGTCTAGTGGATAAAAGAAACATAAGGGGTCTAGTGGATAAAAGAAACATAAGGGGTCTAGTGGATAAAAGAAACATAAGGGGTCTAGTGGATAAAAGAAACAGAAGGGGTCTAGTGGATAAAAGAAACATAAGGGGTCTAGTGGATAAAAGAAACATAAGGGGTCTAGTGGATAAAAGAAACATAAGGGGTCTAGTGGATAAAAGAAACATAAGGGGTCTAGTGGATAAAAGAAACATAAGGGGTCTAGTGGATAAAAGAAACATAAGGGGTCTAGTGGATAAAAGAAACATAAGGGGTCTAGTGGATAAAAGAAACATAAGGGGTCTAGTGGATAAAAGAAACATAAGGGGTCTAGTGGATAAAAGAAACATTAGGGGTCTAGTGGATAAAAGAAACATAAGGGGTCTAGTGGATAAAAGAAACATAAGGGGTCTAGTGGATAAAAGAAACATAAGGGGTCTAGTGGATAAAAGAAACATAAGGGGTCTAGTGGATAAAAGAAACATAAGGGGTCTAGTGGATAAAAGAAACATAAGGGGTCTAGTGGATAAAAGAAACATAAGGGGTCTAGTGGATAAAAGAAACATAAGGGGTCTAGTGGATAAAAGAAACATAAGGGGTCTAGTGGATAAAAGAAACATAAGGGGTCTAGTGGATAAAAGAAACATAAGGGGTCTAGTGGATAAAAGAAACATAAGGGGTCTAGAGAATAAAAGAAACATAAGGGGTCTAGTGGATAAAAGAAACATAACGGGTCTAGTGGATAAAAGAAACATAAGGGGTCTAGTGGATAAAAGAAACATAAGGGGTCTAGTGGATAAAAGAAATTAAAGTGAGCTAGTGGATCAAACAAACAAAAATTATCTAATCAACAAAAGTATCACTGTAGAAGAATAAAAGAAACAAAAAAGTGGTCTAGTGGACACAACAATGGTCTAGTAGCCTAAATGAAAAGCAACACGATCACTGCAGAAGCCTAAAAGAAACCAAATTTATCTAGTAAACCAAAGCATTACGATCACTGCAGAAGCCTAAAAGAAACAAATTTGTGTATTGTTCTCGGGGCGTTCCATGTTTGTGTTGCAAGTTATCAGTAAATCAATAGGCATTTACCACGAAACATAAACAAAAGAACCACGATAACTGCAGAAGAATAAGAGAAACAAAAGTGGTCTAATGGGAAGAAATACAAGTGGTCTAGTTTTATACCACGAAACATAAACAAAAGAGCCACGATAACTGCAGAAGAAGAAGAGAAACAAAAGTGGTATAATGGAAATAAATAAAAGTGGTCTATAATTCTCGGGGCGTTCCATGTTAGTGATGCAGTTTGAGGCATAGCGAGCAAGGCAAGTGAGCACCCCCCCCCCCTTTCCATCACCCGGGATTGTGGTGGGCCCGGTGACAGCTGTTTGCCAACCCATCCAAGGCGAGAAGCTGCACCCCGCCTCAATGTTTGGGACTCTGCAGCTGACGACATCCTTGGTAGGGGGGGGGGGGGAGGGAGGGGGTTGCTTCACTTTCTGGGTTGGTTGGTTGCTTCACTCTCTGGGGGGGGGTTGGGGTTGGTGGAGGTTGTCTTGGGGTACAATATTGAGTGTAGTGTGTTCATTCTAAGTAGTCCAAAAAGCGACTATATTAATCCAGAAAACATCCTTGGTGGGTGGTTGCTTGCTTGCTTACTTCACTCTGGGGGGTGTTTGGGGGAGTTTAACTTGGGGTGCACTATTGTGTATAGTCTGTTCATTTTGGGTAGGCCAAATATCTTGACCACTAACTAACCTCTATAACTCAAAAACGCCCAACCCCGAAAGGAGTTGAAATAGGGGAGCTATCCCCCCGCCAGGGCCTTTCCTAGCTGATGCTGAGATGATTGGGTTCTAGTCATGTGGTGATGGGCTGGTCAATCCGAGTGAGAACTGAGCGATCTCTGCCATACCCATAGCTTACTCTGACTGTTCCTTTTACTTATATATCTTCTAGATCTCAAGTGGCGGCGTCTTTTCCGTGGATTGACCTCCCTACTGCCAACCTAGAAGTTGGCAGATTGGGAGCCAAAGCGTTACATTTTTCCCTTACCCCTCAACTTTCCCTTCATAATTGCTGAGGGGCACAGGGCCTTGGGTGGTTTCCCGGGCGTTTCCGCACCTTCCTCAGCTCCCTGCCTTGGAGTGGCTTCGGTCACCCGGGCTTTGTTAGTGGTAAGCAGGGAGGATTTTGTGGGGGCGCTCATTTATGGCCTTGGCCTTGCTCGAGACCTTGGGGCTGTTCGGCCAGACAGCCTGGGGAACAACAACAACAACAACAACAACTCAAAAACGACTACGGTAATCCAGCTGATATTTCTACCATTTAAGATGAGTCAACCAGGCAATAGGTATGGAAATGTACAGCCCATTTGCTCTAGCCCTTTTCTGAGCTACAGCTGTTAGGTTTCACAATTTCTGACCTACCTATTTGGAACAAGGTTTAGTAAATACCCACATCGACAATTTATTGGGGCGTGGGAAGGGAATCAACTCGAATCTGTGGATTTTCTATTAGTGGTGTAATAGCTATATGACGTAAGCAAGATATGTAATCCTAAATGTTATCCTTACGAAAGCGTTGATAAACTACGTCTTTCACGAGCACCTTAGATTGACACATGGGAAAATTACGTATCGCTGTCCTCAGGTATATACTGTATACTCTCAAGTAAACTCTAATTTTGTTTGTTCTATTAAAAAGTGTTATTACTGGTTACTGTTGAAATTGATTGTATTATTTATTATATTTGCATTAGTTTTTGGCTATGAGGTTTATTGGTTCAGGTAAACTCAGGTAAACCCGTGTATACCATATCAAGGTTTATTATCATCGTGGCTGTGAGGTAGGTAGGTGAACGGCAGGTAGAATAGCTCCACTCAGGTAAACCCTATCACCTGTGCTGGCTTCTTTTGACCGACTCCGCTCAATATTTACGAGGGCATACTACGGCATATTTAGAGCAGGCGTGTTGATGGTGCTGCGCCTTCATATACTGTACTTCAGCACCTTTAGCACCTTCAGACTTCAGCACTTTATATATTTCAGCACCCTATCACTTCAGCATATTTAGAGCAGACGTGTTGATGACTGAGGTGGTGCTATTTCATACTTCAGCACCGTTAGCACCTTCATACTTCAGCACTTTTATATTTCAGCACCCTATTACTTAAGCATATTCAGAATAGGTGTGTTGATGACTGGGGTGGTGCTGAGCCTTAGTACTTCAGCACTTTTATACTGTTGCGCATTCACACTTCAGCACCTTCATACTTCAGCCCTTTTAGCACCTTAAGGGGTCACCATTTTTGTTTTTATCTTTCTCTCCTTTTCTCTCTTCCCCTGGCTTGTATCCATTCGGCCCAATTCAGCCAACTGTTTTAAGACGTTTTTCCCCATCCAGGTGTCGATTTCTTCCTGGCGAGCGTTAGCGAGCCAGCATTGTATGGAAATATCTGGCTTCGCCGGAGAAATTTTGCTATCGAAAAATTTACAAATTTAGCTTGCTGTCAAAACAAAAATATATATATGCTGGCTCGCTACCGCTTGCCAGGAAAATATTGACACCTGAATGGGGGTAAACGTCTTAAAACAGTAGGCTGAATGGGGCCGAATGGATACAATCCAAAGAGAGAGGGAGAGAAAGAGAAAACAAGCGAGGTGGGATCCCTTAATATTGTAGCACCTCCATACTTCAGCACCTTCACACTTCAGCACCTTCACACTTCAGCACCTTTACACTCCAGCACTTCTGCAGATCAGCACTTTCGCGTTTCTTGTTTATTGGGTTTCTGATATAATGTGTTTTACGCGAACTATCCATAACTAATATTTCAAGTAGAAATTCACTGTCTTATCAACTTATCAATGATCCTAATAAAAAAAAAAAAACACGGATTTTTTTTTTGGGGGGGGGTATTGCATCAGTGATAGTAAAATCACTTAAATATACGTTATGTTTTTACACACACACACACACTTTAACATACAACATTTACATCCAGTTTATTAATGTTTATCTTTTTTTAATACATAACCATTCAACCCAATATTAATTCGTTATACTTGTGCTTCGTTCATTGATAAATGACGCTAATTATGTTAAGTAATATGATTGGAGTTCATTGCGTTATTGAAGTCCCTCGATTTTTACCGATACACCTTAAAATAATTGTGAATTTCTTTATTGAAGGTTAAAGATTGAGTTGAAGTATAAACAATATACGTTTTATTTCATGTTCATGCTTGAAGCTTAAGGGGAGATTTCCACTTGAGGGACTTTTTTCTTGACCCCTTTCTCCCTCATGTCTAGCCCCATTGTTTTTTGAGATTTTAAGATGTTTGCCCCATTAGTTTGGTGATTTTAAGATTTTCCGCCCCATTCTGTCAATTTTAAGACATTTCGTGCCATTTAGGTATCGAGTTTTTCCTGGCGAGCGATAGCGAGCCTGTAATTTAAGAGTAACCGGCCTTCGGCCGGGACATTTTTCTACCGAAAAATGTACAAATTTATCTTGAAAGGGGGTCAAGGGGGTGAAATTTTAAGATTGCTGGAGAAGTAGGAAACAAACTAAAAACCTCCCCTTAAATATTGCCTTTAGTTGAAATGCGTGGTGTTTTTTGCAAGATTAGACAGACTGTATATAATAAGATGATAATTAAAATGAATTAACTTAAAAAAAAAAAAAAATCAATCCATACAAAATAAATATATAAGTAAATATATATATAAATAAATATATATATCCCCCCCCCCTCCCCCCCTTCTTTATATACCTGGGCTGAGGTTGAACAGGTTGGTATGGAAGGTAAGGTAGAGGAGTGATAGCGGATTATATCTTAATAATTGATACAGAGCTGGGGATTAATAACTTTGTCCTGGGGTGCCATATGCTATACCTGTTAGGATTACTTGGGAGAGAGAGAGGGAGAGAGAGTGTGTGTGTGTATGTGTGTGTGTGTGTGTGTCGTTAGACCCAGAAAAGTTGGAATATGTTCATCTTATATTAAGCTACTAATGTTATGTGACGTGTTTTTAGTACTTGAGAGAGAGAGAGAGAGAGAGAGAGAGAGAGAGAGAGAGAGAGTATATATATTAGTGAGAGTAGAGCCACAATCATCATCAACAATCAATATATCCCCCACAATCAATGTTAGTTCAATAACACCAAGAGTCATTACATAGGGCAGAGTGGTTGTGACGTCACTGGCAGAATATTCCACTGGCTCTGGGTGGAAGCGTATTTCACTTCTCGTCTAATGCCAGTTAGAATATTTGTAAATTACTAATAATAGCTTTGAATGTTTATATAATTATCTTAACTACGAGTGGTTATTAAGGACTTAATTAATGAGTACCTTATGATAATAGAATCAAATGAGTGGTTAAAGTCAAGGCTGTTGGATTTGCATACTCATAAAAACAAGGCGAAACACTAATTAACCCCTTCCATACCGCGACGTCTTTTTCATATTCTTCTAGCTATATTTAGAGGCTTGTGTGCAGCTTAAGAAGGATCTGTGGTAGTCAAAATGGTTAAGTGAGATAGTTCGAAGCCGTTTAGTAGCTGGAGGCCCTTTTGAAACTGAATAAAATCGTCTAATAGTAGCCAGAATAGAATTAAAAGGACGTCTCCGGTACAGAAGGGGTTAAAGACTTATACCTTGTTCATTATAGGTAGGTCACAAAGCACAACCACGACTTCAGTAATTGAGTTGTTATTTATACCATTTAGGACGAGTCAGCCATGGAAGAGGTGTGAACATGTACAGCCCATTTGCTCTAGCCCGTTTGGAGTTACGGAGGTTAGGGGTCACGATCTCCGGCCTGCAGTAGATAACCACACTTCCATTTTATAATCTCGACATTGATTTTGCAATTTAAACAACGTGCAGTATTATATGGAAAAATTGACCAAAGCGAAATGAGCGCCGTGGCCAAGTGCAATATGTGTCATGCCTTTCGGTGTGAGTATCGTAGGGTTCGAATCCTTGGAGTACCACATGTATTCATTAGTTTCATATATGTCATTAACCCCTTCCTAAGCTGAATAAAATCGTCTAATACTTGCCAGAGTATAATTAATAAGACGTCGCCGGTACGGAAGGGGTTAATTCGGTTTATTTGTAAGTTAATTAGTGGGTTGGTGATAGTATGCCTTATACGTGTAGTTGTAATAGTTAATGCTCATAAGATGGTGAAGACTGGTATTTTTGCCTATCGCCCGAGTGTGTCAAGGGGATAGTACTCGCTTTTTCTGGACCCCCTTCTCCCTCATGTTTAGCATATTTGTTTAGCAATTTTAAGACGTTTGTTCCGTTAGTTTGGCGATTTTGAGACCTTTCGCCCCATTACTTTGTCAATATTAAAACCTTTCGTGACATTTACGTGTCGATGTTTTCCTGGCGAGCGATAGCGAGCCTGTAATTTTAGAAGGAACCGGCCTTCGGCCAGGAAATTTTTCTACCGAAAAATGTACAAATTAATCTTGATATGGGGTCGAGGAGTGTTTATTTAAGCTTGATGGAGGTCTAGCGAGGAAACCAACTGATAAAGGAATATATGGGGTCGAGGAGTGTTTATTTAAGCTTGATGGAGGTCTAGCGAGGAAACCAACTGATAAAGGAATATATGGGGTCGAGGAGTGTTTATTTAAGCTTGATGGAGGTCTAGCGAGGAAACCAACTGATAAAGGAATATATGGGGTCGAGGAGTGTTTATTTAAGCTTGATGGAGGTCTAGCGAGGAAACCAACTGATAAAGGAATATATGGGGTCGAGGAGTGTTTATTTAAGCTTGATGGAGGTCTAGCGAGGAAACCAACTGATAAAGGAATATATGGGGTCGAGGAGTTTATTTAAGCTTGATGGAGGTCTAGCGAGGAAACCAACTGATAAAGGAATATATGGGGTCGAGGAGTGTTTATTTAAGCTTGATGGAGGTCTAGCGAGGAAACCAACTGATAAAGGAATATATGGGGTCGAGGAGTGTTTATTTAAGCTTGATGGAGGTCTAGCGAGGAAACCAACTGATAAAGGAATATATGGGGTCGAGGAGTGTTTATTTAAGCTTGATGGAGGTCTAGCGAGGGAAACCAACTGATAAAGGAATATATGGGGTCGAGGAGTGTTTATTTAAGCTTGATGGAGGTCTAGCGAGGAAACCAACTGATAAAGGAATATATGGGGTCGAGGAGTGTTTATTTAAGCTTGATGGAGGTCTAGCGAGGAAACCAACTGATAAAGGAATATATGGGGTCGAGGAGTGTTTATTTAAGCTTGATGGAGGTCTAGCGAGGAAACCAACTGATAAAGGAATATATGGGGTCGAGGAGTGTTTATTTAAGCTTGATGGAGGTCTAGCGAGGAAACCAACTGATAAAGGAATATATACATAAATAGACCCCCCAAAACGAACACTACCCCCTTAATCTCCCCCCTTGAGCGAAGTGAGACTAAACCGATGAGTTACGAGGGAGCCGGGAGTATTTAATTCCGTGTTGTGTAATCAAGAGGGGTAATATTGGCACTTTTACTAACAATGCTACCTCTCTCTCTTTCATTCTCTCTCTCTCTCTCTCTCTCTCTCTCTCTCTCTCTCTCTCTCTCTCTCTCTCTCTCTCTCTCTCTCTTTTTCTCTCTCTCTCTCGCTCTCTCTTTCTTTCTAGTAATTAGTCCCATATGTTCGCCTCTTTCGAATATTTATCTCCATGTTGCGTTTCACTCACTCCCACTCTCTCTCTCTCTCCCCTTCCACCGTAGAACTTAACCAAATGATGCGGTCTGTCCCTCCGTCGACGCCAATTACGGTATTAGCGGAAAGGGCACGTGATTAGCGCCACATACGGCAGACGATGTGTTCAGAGGGTTTCCATTTCATTTTCGATCGGTTTATCTGTCTGTTTGTCTGTCTGTCTAGCTATCTGTCTATTTATTTATCTATCTATCTATCCATATATATTTATTTATCTATCTGGTTTTGTCGGAGTCAGATTGGTGAGGTAAATTTGATCCCATTAATTGCTAGAATTGTCTATGATCGTCTAAAAATGTCTACTGTTAGCCAAAATAAAATAAAATAAATATAAAATAGATAAGATAAATAAAATATATAAATAAATTCATTAAGTTATTAGTTGAATTAAAATGAAGTAATAATATCCAGGATGAAATGATAACAAAAGCTTACTATAATTGAAGGTGTTAAATTAGCCAGGTAGTTTGAAATTATGAAAAATATTAAAGCATTATCGACAGTCACAGATTCGAGCAATGTAAATAATTGAATATACCGGTAGCCTGAAATGTAATTATAATATTCGATACATGGCCAACGAATAAAATTGTGTTTACTTTCTTGATGCAATGTCTGTCTATAGAATATTATCTACTTTGAGAATTGAGACATATTGGCTATTATTTGTTATTATGTTTTGTCCACCAACCAACTTCACTTCTCAACTCAATTAATGAAAGCAACAAATACATGTGGCACTCCAAGGCCTCGAACCTAGGATACTCGCACCGAAATTCCGTAAATCTATAACTTATATATTCCAGTGTATTATCAACAATGTATTTATTCAGGTATATCAATTTCTTAACCAATGTTCCCACAAAGTAATTATATTCATATTTATAGTGAAAATAATACTCATGATATTGAATCCCGCAAACATGGGACCATAACACCAAGTATAGAACCTAGTAATAAGCATAATCCAAACACATCTGGTACTTAACCCCTTGAAGCTCTGACACGTTTTAGCAGTTTATTTTGGCTATCGTTAATCGATTTTATGCAGCTTAGGAAGGATCTGTGGGTATTAAAAGGGTAAATAATATCTCAATCAACCCTTTGACTTCTGTATACCGTTACTAATCTGAATAAAATCGTCTGATAGTAGCTAGAAACCAGAACAGAAACGCGTATTGGAGCTTCAAAGGGTTAAAAACGACTATAGTAATTGAGCTAATATGTCTCCCGTTTAGGAAGAGTCAGCCAGGGTATAGGTGTGGAAATTTACAGCCCATTTTCTCTAGCCATTTTTGAGTTACAGAGGTTTGTGGTCAGGATTTCTGGCCTACCTATAATGAATGGATTATAAGTATTTCCATAACATGACGCTCACATTATTACTACTACAAACATATTGATATTATTCCAATGTTCATATTCCGTTTTATCTTAGATTACTTACGCATTTCCTTACCTCCCTGTTATTTACTTATATTCTTACCAAACTATTACAAAATTCCCCAAATATTGTTGTGTTACTTTATAGAATTGTGCATGTAATCTTACTAAAGCATTTTAAAATTGTGTGTGTCTTCAGTAATTATTTGTCTTTAAAGTTTAACCACTAGCAAGTGTTAGTACTAACAATACAATCATGGCACCAGCTACAACATAATGATAACAGAATATGAAAATTATCAGCGGAGTCAACCCGGTAATCGATATAGTAAGAGTTTAATACCCAGATTCCCGGCTTCCGCTATCGTGTGGTGCAGATCCTCTACGCGGAAATCAATAATTAGTCGTGCTACATCGATAACTGGTCTGACTGACTAATTTGGACTTTATGAGTTTTAGACAAATTATTAAAGGTGGGGCTCATGGTTTGAGGTAAACATGGAATGATAATCGCCAAGCTGTACATAATTATCTTGCAAAATGCAATGGCACTGAAATAATTATTAACAATGGTATACAGGATTTTGTGGATCGTCTATACCAGGCCTGTGACATCACACCAGTATAAGTCCACCATCCAGTCTAGAATAAGGATACTGGTGTGACGTCACTATGACGTCACAGGCCCGGTATAGACGATCCGCAAAATCCTTATACCATTGTTAATAAACATTTCAGTGACATTGCATTTTACAAGATAATTATATGCAGGTTGGCGATTATTTGTCCATGTTTACCTCAACCCATGAGCCCCACCTTTAACTAAGGTCGAGCGTTTTTCCAGCCAATTTTGTGTTTGTAAATCGGATCTGACAACTTCTGAAATATATATTTATAAAAAAAGAAAAAAGAAATGTGTGCCTATTATTTAGTTGCCGATACGAGTGCAAAGTTGTCTCAAAATGTATTATACAAAATTCGGTTACCTGTAAATATCTACGCTCCATTTAGTTGCCAGTATAGTGCAAAATTGTCTCAAAATGCACTCTGATCTCACAGCTTCTGATATACTATACCGTTATATGAATTATGTTCCCTATAATGCACTCTGATCTCACAGCTTCTGATATACTATACCGTTATATGAATTATGTTCCCTATAATGCACTCTGATCTCACAGCTTCTGATATACTATACCGTTATATGAATTATGTTCCCTATAATTATCTACGCTCAACTCAGTTACCGATACGAGTGCAAAATGTCTCAAAATATATAATGTAGCGGATCAAATGTTGCTGACAAATTATAGTTATCCTTGCTATAGATCTACCTTGAAATGGCTTATGGGGAGATGGTTCACTTTTGGGGGGGATTTTTGCATGTATTCATTATTTTTCTAGTTTCCTCCCTAGACCTCCATCAAATTTAAAAAAACATCCATTAGATCCCCCTTCTAGATTCATTTGTGAACTTTTCGGTAGAAAAATGTCCCGGCCGAAGGCCGGTTCTTCCAATACTACAGGCTCACTGGTCAACCCTATGAGAGTCTCGTCATGTGACTCAGTGGTATGGTTAAACTACGGTAATAAAAAAAAAAAAAAATATATATATATATATATATATATATACAGGCTCACTATCGTTCGCCAGGGGAAAAATCGACACCTAAATAGCACGAAAGGTCTAAATATTGACGAAGAAATGAGGCGAAAGGTCTTAAAATCGACTAACTAATGGGGCAAACATCTTAACATCTCAAAACTAATGGGGCTAAACATTAGGGAGAAGGGGGTCCAGAAAAACGGTCTGCCTCACCTTAATCTCTGGGTCTTGTCAACATTAATATTATTTTTGATTTGCATTATTAATCGCTCGTTTTATTTTAACCGTTGCAAAACATGTGAACACCTTTCAATATATCTAAAGTTGGTGATCGCAAATATTAGTAGCTCAGGATATAATGTAAACCCATCGCTAAACTAATTATCTGTATTTATGTGATCGATATCTGTAATCCAAGCCCCGCTTTCTCTCTCGTCTTGGTGTTAGAATGTTCGCGATGTCAATAATGAGGAATACTTACAACGCCTCAGAACAATAGAATTGCAAATGTTATATCAATTTGGCCTAGTCAATAGATTTCATTAAGGTTATTTATTTTTATCATATATACCGGTATATATATATATATATATATATCTATATATATATATATATATATATATATATATATACCGGTATATATATATATCAAAATATACACCTAAATGGCACGAAAGGTCTTTATAAAAATGGGGCATTAACTCTAAAAATCGCCAAAATAATGGAACGAACGTCTTAAAATCTCAAAATTAATGGAGCTAATCATGAGAGAGAAGGCGGTCCAGAAAACAAAGAAACTCCCCTTAACCAACCATGAAGCCAATTTAAGCCTGTGCTTAATTAATTGTCGAGTTGGGTGTCACTCCCCGCAAGCCGGGAGTACTTAAGACTTAATTAAGGGGGTAGTGCTTGGTTTTTGGTATATATATACAGTATATAATTATAATTATTAATGTATTGTTGAGTTTCCTCGCTAGACCTCCATCAAGCTTAGATAAACACCCCCTAGACCCGTTTTCAAGATAAATTTGTAAATTTTTCGGTAGAACATTTTCCCGGCCACAGGCCGGTGCCTTCTAAAGTTAGAAGCTAACTATCGCTCGCCAGGAAAAAATCTACACCTAAAGGGCACGAAAGGTCTTAATGTTAAAAACAAAAATGAGGCGAAAGGTCTCAAAATCGCCAAACTAACTAAACGAACGTCTTATAACCTCAAAATGAATATGCTAAACATGAGGGAGAAGGGTGTCCAGAAAAAGCGAGTACTACCCTCTTAAGACTAAATTAATTAAAGGTTAATTTGATTACACGCTATTCTTCTCATTAAGTCACGGCGTTCTTAGACACGAATTACCTTTATGGCATTCTTTATTATACCTGGGTAATGTGTAATAAGGCGAGACTATTTAACCCTTTGAGAATCATGACGCGTTTTGACAGTGTATTCATGGCTACCATTAGACGATATTATACAGCTTAAGAAGGATCTGGGGGAATTATATTATTTTCGTCTTGGTGTTAAAGGGTTCGCGATTTTAATGGAGAGTACCCACGACGTCTCAGCACGATCCGATTACACACGATTAAAAGATATTATTGTTATTGAGTGAGTAACCGCGTCGTCAAAACTCTGAACTGACTTTTTCATTTTTCGCACACACATACTCAATCTCTCTCTATCTCTCTCTCTCTCTTCTTCTTCTTCTTTGCTATCCTTTCCTTTCACTGTCCCTAATTCTCGGGTTAGCTATCTCTACTAGAATTAAGTCCTGACCACCTCGCTGGGATCGTAAGGTCTGTGTGGTCAGTGTATCTATGTAAATCTCTCTCTCTCTCTCTCGTGTTTATTTTCCTCTGTGTTTATGTGAAGTCAAGTATGATAAGTCAATGTTTATGAGGGAGTGCGCGGGGGTACATAGGCGTTTATTGGGGGTGACCGGTCAACTCAACCAGTAGCTCTCAACCAATACGGTTAGGTTAGGTTAGGTTAGTACTATATTTTGGCACTGGTTTGGTTGGTCTGGGTTAATTTGGCACTGGTTGAGAGCTACTGGATGAAATGGTCTACTGGTTGAGATGAGATGGAGCCGTTTATGGGACCAGTGCGTTTATTGTATCTGGATATATTTATAATTAGTTAAGGGAGGTCACCTGCTGTTTTGTTTATCTTTTGTTTTACTCTCCCTCTGGCTTGTATCCATTCGGCCCCATTCAGCCTACTGTTTTAAGACGTTTATCCCCATCTAGGTGTCGATTTTTTCCTGGCGAGCGACAGCGAGCCAATATTGTTTGGAGACATTTTTCTATCAAAAAATGTACAATATTAGCCTGCTGTCAAAACATTCAAAACAAACATGCTGGCTCGCTACCGCTCACCAGGAAATTTGTTACACATACAGTACATGGGGGTAAACGTCTTAAAACAGTAGGCTGAATGGGGCCGAATGGATACAAGCCAGAGAAAAGGAGAGAGAAAAAGCAGGTCACCCCCATTAATTAATGAAGAGAGAGAGAGAGAGAGAGAGAGAGAGAGAGAGGCAGAGAGAGAGAGACTAACTAATAAGATGTGAGGAAGTGTGAAATGTATTAGATTAATTGTGTAGTATTACGTGATAATATTCCTAGATATTATTATTAAGTATTCAGTAGACCATAATTCATATTGATACAAAATAACATACCCATATTTAAGGGGAGGTTTTTAGTTTGTTTCCTACTCCTCCAGCAATCTAAAAATGTCACCCCCTTGACCCCCTTTCAAGATAAATTTGTACATTTTTCAGTAGAAAAATTTCCCGGCCGAAGGCCGGTTCCCCTAAATTACAGGCTCGCTATCGCTCGCCAGGAAAAAATCGACACCTAAATGGCACGAATGGTCTTAAAATTGACAGAAATGGGGTGAGGGTTCTTAAAATCGCCAAACTAATGGGGCAAGCGTCTTTAAATCTCACAAGCAATGGGGCTAAACATGAGGGAGAGAAAGAGGTTCAGAAAAAAATCCTCCAGGTGGAAATCTCCCCTTAAAGATATAGGTTAAGACCCAAGGTGTGACTGGAGGTAATAACGGACGTGTGACAATAATAATAATAACAGTGCCCGTAATGCAGTAACGATAAATAACGAACACTCACATTAACTTCCGTCATTACCCGAGCGGCGCCACCACGGGATAAATAACACATAACCCTACTACAAGATATATATAGGAGATTTCCACTTGAGGGACTTTTTTCTTGACCCCTTTCTCCCTCATGTCTAGCCTCATTGCTTTTGAGATTTTAAGACGTTTGCCCTACTAGTTTGGTGATTTTAAGAATTTCCGCCCCATTCTGTCAATTTTAAGACATTTCGTGGCATTTAGGTATCGATTCTATCCTGGCGAGCGATAGCGAGCCTGTAATTTAAGAATAACCGGCCTTTGGCCGGTAAATTTTTCTACCGAAAAATGTACAAATTTATCTTAAAAGGGGGTCAAGGGGGTGAAATTTTAAGATTGCTGGAGGAGTAGGAAACAAACTAAAAACCTCCTCTTAAGATATAGGTGTGACTGAAGGTAATTAATAACGAGCGTGTGACAATAATAACAGTAGCCGTAATTCAGTAACGATAAATAACGAACACTCACGCCGTAATTATCTGGACGAACAAAGATAATATAGTGTACTTGTGGAATATATAATGAAGTCGATTAATGAAAGAGGTGATAATATGTCTCGGTATGTGTTTTTATTCTTGGTATAATGATTTGGTTACAGTAACTTAATATAACTACTTATGTAAAATCCTTCAAAATCCAGACAATAAATATTATAAGTCAAGTGTTACAGATATATATATATATATATATATATATATATATATATATATATATATATATATATATATATATATATATATATATTATATTCTAAGCAGTAGTTTACATGTGCTAGCTTAAGCGCATATACTGATTGTTACCGATTTGTTAATACTGTGTCATATTAACTCTATTATTCGTGTATTATTATGGTGACAAGTGTTTTAAGCCGTAGATGAAATTAGTAATATTTTGTCAAACTCATAACTTCAAGAGTGCGTATTCAATTTACCATAATAAATGTCACGATTCCTAAAAAATGATGTTCCAAATGAGTCAACCAGACGAATGTTAGCCTCGTTGAGTTAATTAGTGTTTCCCGTGTAATATATGAACCTGTATGGTATGATTGATCACTATCATAATATATGAACCTGTATGGTATGATTGATCACTATCATAATATATGAACCTGTATGGTATGATTGATCACTATCATAATATATGAACCTGTATGGTATGATTGATCACTATCATAATATATGAACCTGTATGGTATGATTGATCACTATCATAATATATGAACCTGTATGGTATGATTGATCACTATCATAATATATGAACCTGTATGGTATGATTGATCACTATCATAATATTATTTAATGTATTTAGATTTATACGATATAGAACCAGAGCGAGACACTACGCCAAAACCATATGTAACAGATATTACTCATATATATGCTTTCATTAAGGGGAGGTATTTAGTTTGTTCCCTACTTTTTCATCAAGCTTAAAATTACACCCCCTAGACCCCCTTTCAAGGTAAATTTGTACATTTTTCGGTAGAAAAATGTCCCGGCCGGAGGCCGGTTGCTCTTAAATTACAGGCTCGCTATCGCTCGCCAGGAAAAAATCGACACCTTAACGGCACGAAAGGTCTTAAAATTGACAGAAATGGGGCAAAATGTCTTAAAATATCCAAACTACTAGGGCGAAGGTCTTAAAATCTCAAAAGCAATGGGACTAAACATGAGGTAGAAAGGGGTCCAGAAAAAAATCCCTCGAGTGGAAATCTCCCCTTAATTTCATTGGAGGTGTTTGGTGGTGAAATTAATACAAAATTAGATCATAAGGGTTTCAATCGTTTACTTGTTCAAATTAACACACAATGCTCGATCGAAACTATTTGTATGTGTACCGAATAATTGATGATATTATATTTGAACATGAATTTATAAATACACGTAATCTACCTTTGACATCTACTATTTCTTTCCCATATTGTAAATACTAACACAAACTATGACCATATTATTTTCAGTTAGATTTGGTATGCACGTCTAGGTTCAACACCACGCAAATCGATTATATATATATATTACTTTTGCTAGGGTACAGTTGCCCACATTAGTTAGGTTCCCCGTCGTGATCTTATGTATGCAGTAAAATAGCATGCATGAATTGCGAGTGTGGTTTCTTTTATTTTTCAGTTGATTAATGATGGTTCACTTTTTGGACGTTTTTTGCATGTATTCATTATTTTTCCAGTTTCCTCCCTAGACCTCCATCAAATTAAACAAAAAAACATCCATTAGATCCCCCTTCTAGATTAATTTGTACATTTTTCGGCAGAAAATGTCCCGGCCGAAGGCCGTTTCTTCCAACATTACAGGCTCACTATCGTTCGCCAGGGAAAAAATCGACACCTAAATAGCACGAAAGGTCTAAACATTGACAACGAAATGGGGCGAAAGGTATTAAAAATTGCCAAACTAATGGGCCGAATGTCATACAATCTGAAAACTAATGGGGCTAAACACGCGGAAGAAGGGGGGCCAGAAAAACGGCCCATCTCCCCTTAACCACAGCTGCATAGGAAACTACACTCGTAATTCACTCATGCGCAATATGTATAATTATATGTATAAGATCTCGGAGTGGGCAACTGTTCCTATTGCTATATATAATGGTGTACATCTTAACAACGACCTTCCTTTCTTTAGTTAGAAGCTTATTATTCGTTAAAATAAACTGCTACAATATTACTTTTTATTGTACAACATACATTCACTATTGAGTGTTGCAACTTATATCGTAAGTTAGATTTTAAGTGCTCATTTAGTTTGCTTTAACACATAAATCGATTATCATTCGTATAACATATTTTCTTTTATTTTTTATCATCGGAGTCAGTGCTCTGGTTAAACTATTATTACTACCTTTGTATTATGTAAGAATATATTATATTATTATTTGATGTCAACTCGCAATTGCGCATAGAGTAAACTTGCTATTTTTTCCAAATCTAACGAAACCGTTTTAAACATTTAGAACCTTTTAAGTTTTCGATCATCTACCTTTAAATTAGTCCATACCTGTATTTACATAAATAAACTTTTTTCGTGAACGATTAACATTATTCTCAAATATATCAAATATTTTAATAATGGTTTATGTGTCCATTAACTAGTGTATATATAAATGTTGACTCGTACCCAATACTCATCACTATAAAAGTACCTAATACCCATCACTGCCCCAAATAGCTGATGACGACGGGCTAACGACGGATCACGCAACACACAACAAAGGAGGTACGCTTTCCTAATTATCGCCCACACATTAATGCAATCCATTCTCTCAGTATCGAACACTACGAAATTCTCGATTATTTTCATGTAGAAGTCTATGTTAATTAATCCTTTTGTACCAATAAACACTTTTAACAATTACAGCTACTATCAGACGAGTTGGATTTGGCCAGATAGTAATTAGAAGCAATTAAGCAAAATGGAAACGAAGAGTCAGACGAAGATGCCCACTTACCCAAATTGTCCTGGGGAGGTGGGAAGAGCAGGGATGTCATGGCCTCTGCTTCAGTGGCTCAGGGTATAAGCCTTCGGAGGCCAGGAATCTCTTGTTGGTCTCTTATTCTTCGTCGCACAACGGATTTATAACAATTCTCGCAGCCCCAATGTTCGCTATCTCACTATGGCACTACACGTCAGTCAAGTCAAAGAAGCAGCACAGAAGTGTAAAAACCGTATAAGCAGGACGCGGCAGGACACAATTGCGCCACGTCCTTCCAGCCCCACAGTCGCGAATGAATCTCGGCTGAAGAAACTCGTCTTGGGCTCATCTCCCGCGCAAGGGGGCGGAGCGACGCGGCGAGGGGTGGAGTCTAGAGGGCTTTGGGGCCGCGAGGAACACCCAATCAGCGGCCTCGAGACAACCCCCGCCGCTATCGCCTTACCAGCATGTAAAACCACCTCTATATTGAAGTTGATGCCTAATGGAAAGGGGCGGAAATCACGTACTTGGGTGTTCATAACCAAGTCCCGCGTGTGAGGCCCGGGGATTGCCGAGGAGTTTACGGACGACGACCCTCTTCTCTCCTCCTCTTCTTCGTAAACACCATCCTCGCGATCCCTTTTCGGTTTCTTTGTCTAGTTCTCCCTATCCGCTCTGCCTTTCCTTCCCCTCGTTCCGACCATCACGCCTCTCTCTCTCTCCTTCCATTCTCTCTCTTATCCCCTCATTCCTGACTCTCTCTCGCTCTCATCCGTAGCAATCTCTTTCTCTTCTTTATCCTCTCACCTCCTCTTATTATACTATGTAACTCTGGTATCCATCTACATGTTCCTCGCCTCTGTACTCTTTATTTTGTGTAGATCTGTATCGTTTGTACCCTATCCGCCCTGCCTCTCCTCTCTCCCCTCTTCCCGACTCTCAATCTCTCTCTCTCCCTCATCCCCACCCCCAATCTCTCTCTATCCGCTTTGCCTCTCTATCTCCCATCTTCCCGACCCCCAATCTCTCTCTCCTTCCTCTCTCTATCTCCCATCTTCCCGACCCCCAATCTCTCTCTCCTTCCTCTCTCTAAATCCCCTCTTCCCGACCCCCAATCTCTCTCTCCTTCCCCTCTTCCTGACCCCCAATCTCTCTCCATCCCCTCTTCCCGTCCTCCAATATCTCTCTCCTTCCCCTCTTCCCGACCCCCAATATCTCTGTCCATCCCTCAATCTCTCTCTCCTTTCCCTCTCTCCATTCCCCTCATCGCTGGCTCTCTCCTATCCTTTACCCTTAGTCTCCCCTCACTGAATTTCGAGACTGACTATTCTTCTTTGTTTTTCTCGCTCTCCTTTTTGTCTCCCCTCTTTCGATTTCTTGACTCTCTCTCTCTCTCCTTTTTGTCTCCCCTCTTTCTATTTCCTGAATCTCTTTCTCTTTCCCCTCGACCTGACTCTTTTTCCCTCCCCCCCCCTCTCTCTCTCTCTCTCTCTCTCTCTCTCTCTCTCTCTCTCTCTCTCTCCATCCTAGCACATTACAAGAGGCGCGAGTAATGTGTCCTCAAGAGCCTTGCCTACGCAGAGAGGACAACTCCCTAGGACGCCATTTTGAGGCACACTGACACGCCGTATTAAACTTGCATAATATTTGATAACTAGAAAAATACTCCTATCGTGCATATGACTCGTAACAATCTCCGCTTATGTCTTGATAACTTAACAAAACATACATAACATTTATGAACAATCTGATTGGAATGAAGATGTGCAATGTTGATACCGGTAGTGGTTTTAAATGGCCTACACAATCGTCATCGGTTATATTAGTGTTGACCGAAAACATTATATTCCTTGTTTACATCAACAATAATTACGAAAATGGTTTGATGGTAGCGGTTTGTAAGATTGATAATGAACAGGGTGTAGACTCCTATATACAGTACTGATGGGGGATTGTTGGCAGGGTGTCTATCAGTTTAACTATATTCCTATCCTCCATATATCTATCTTTCACTGTCTATCAATGAATATGTCTATCTGTCCTCCCCTTATATTGATCACAGTCTGTCAATCAGTCTATCTATTGTCTCCCCTTATATCTATCAGCCAATTAATCTATTTGTCCATCTCCCCTTATCTAGCTATCACAATGTATCAATCAATTTGTCTGTCTATCCATCTATCTACCAATCAGTTAATATATCTATCCATCTCCCTACATCTATTTACCAATCAGTCAATATATCTATCCATCTCCAAACCTCTATCAATCCCTCCTACTAACAGAACCCCCACACTGTCGTTCTGTGTTGGTATGCTTCAGAAGGTTTGGTAATGGATTGTGCTCCTCTCCCCGCAGTCTTCAGCAGCCTCGTTATAAAGTCTGGGTGGGCTTGGTGGGAGGGGGGGGGGGGGGGTGCTTGTTGGGGGCATCTCACGGACCATTACCCAAGGGCTTCACCAGCGGCACGCAGGAGGAGGGGGAGGAGAGAAAGGGAGTGGTGGGGGAGGAGAGGGAGAGAAAGGAGGTGGTGGGGAGAGAGGGAGGAGAGGGAGAGAAAGGAGGTGGTGGGGAGAGAGGGAGGAGGGGGGAGGAGAGGGAGAGAAAGGAGGTGGTGGGGAGAGAGGGAGGAGGGGGGAGGAGAGGGAGAGAAAGGAGGTGGTGGGGAGAGAGGGAGGAGGGGGGAGAAAGGAAGTAGTGGGGAGAGAACGGGAGGGGGGAGATAGCTGTAGGAGGAGTGGAGGGGATTGCAGCAGGAAGGGGGAGGGCGAGGAGGATATGCCTGCAGAATTGGGAAGAGAATGGAATGAGGAGAGGGAATTGCAGTAGGTGGAGGGCGGGGAGGAGAGAGAGAGAGAAGAAGAAGGATAAGATAGGGGGAAGAATGCAGAAAAAGGAATTTGGAATATAACTGAGCTGGGCGGAGATAAAAATCACAGGTACAGTACAAAGGAGTACAAAGGAAATCAAGCAACAACAGGTCTAGTGACCCTTCTAGGTTGCTTGTCCTCCAAAACACTGAGGATCAAGTGTCCAAACAGTGGTTTAGAGTGGGTAAGGGAACATTGGAAAGGGAATTACTGCCCTGGAACTAATGTCCGTGGCAGGATTAGGAAGTTAGTAGAGGACAGATGGGTTAGTAACTGAGGGGGGATAAAATAATGTTATTCATTTACAAACGCAGTCAGTCGCGGGTTTAATAAGAGATATTTGTCTAGGCGGAGTTTAAATGAATCAACGGTGATGCAGTCTATAACGTTTCGGGGAAGCCCATTCCACAAGTTGACAACTCGATTGAAGAAGAAATTCTTAGATTCGTGCGAGTTAAAAGATTTACCAATCATTTTGCAACCGTTTCCCCGCGTGTAATTAGATTGGTCGATAGTGAAGTACTTACTACAGTTCATATTGTCGATGCCTTTGATGATTTTGAACACTTGAATTAAGTCACCTCTTAATCTGCGCTGGGTTAAAGGAAATAGATTTAATTCTCTAAGACGCTCTTCGTATGGTTTGTTCTTTAGGCTAGGTATCATTTTGGTAACTCTACGTTGAACTCGTTCTAGCTTGTTTATATCTTTTGGTAATAAGGGCACCAGGATTGAACGCAGTATTCCAGAAGAGGGCGGACTAAGGAATTGTAAAGGGTTAGGATAACTTCTTTGGATTTATGCTCAAATGACCTGCCTATAAAGCCAATTATTTTGTTTGCCTTCTTAACAACTTCTGAACATTGTTGACTCGGTTTTAGGTTACTCGATATTGTTACTCCCAGATCGGTTTCTCTGTTTACATTCTTAAGCTGAGTGCCATTCATCGAATAGTTTGCTTTCTCATTTAGGTATCCGACATGTAGTACTTTACATTTATCCGCATTGAAACTCATTTGCCAAATTTGGGCCCAACATGACAATTTAGCTAGATTGTGTGTTGCATATCGTCAACTTGTTCTTTTGAGAGTACGCTATTTGCAATTTTTGTATCGTCAGCAAATTTTGAGATTGTACAGGTGAGACCCTCATCTATGTCGTTGATGTAAATTAGAAAGAGAATTGGTCCTAGTACCGATCCCTGGGGTACCCCGCTACTTACATTGGTCCATTTAGATGCCTTACCGTTTATGACTACCCTTTGCTTTCTGTTGCTGAGCCAATTTTCTATCCATTTCAACACACCGTCTTGTATTCCATGCGCTTTTAGTTTTAGCAGTAAACGTTTGTGGGGAACTTTGTCAAAGGCCTTTGAAAATCAAGGTATATAATATCTACAGCTTTACTCTCATCGTAGAGGTTGAGGATATCGTGGAAGAAGTCTAAGAGGTTTGTTAAACAGGAAAAAAAATTACGAAAGCCGTGTTAAGTTTAAGTATGTTATTTTCCTCTAAGTGATTTACGAGTCTGTCTCGTATGACCGTTTCTAGCATTTTACAAACAACTGAGGTTAAGCTAATTGGACGATAGTTACTGGGTAGGGATTTGCTGCCTTTTTTTAATATAGGTGTTACGTTGGCTAGCTTCCACTGATCAGGCATAGTTCCAGACTGCAAGGATTTATTGAATAGTAATGTCAGTGGTTTGGAGAGCTCATCCTTAGCTTCCTTTAGAACTCTAGGCGAGATTGTATCAGGTCCTGGCGTTTTATTTACCTTGAGTTTATCTAAACAATTCAATACTTCTCTCTCTGTAACGGTGATATTGCTTAGAACATCTGAATTATCAATCTGAATCGGCGATGGTGTAGGGATATCACTGAGGTCTTCTGTTGTAAAAACTGATGCAAAGAAGGTATTGAGGGCATTACTCATTTGTACTTCGTCTTTGGTGTATTCTCCATTTTCATCGACTAACGGTCCAACAGTTGAAGTAACTACTTTTTTCTTTCTGATATAACTATAGAATTCTTTCGGGTTTGTTTTACTTTGATTCGCAATATGTAACTCTAAGGTCTTTTTACTCTGCTTAATTAACTTTTTGGCTTTGCGGTCGTAGCTCTACAAATTTCACCCGTTCTTCGTCATTTTGTGAGGATTTTAATCTATCATTAGCAAATTTTTTAGCAAGCAGGCAGTTTGAAATATCTTTATTCCACCATTTGGGCTTATTATTATGGCCTGGACGCCGTATTTTCGATGGTATGCAGTCTTGCACTGCTTTTAGGTAAGTGGTTTCGAATAACTTCCAAGATGTATTTATGTCGATATTGTTAATTAAAAAGCTCCAGTCAGTTTCTTTAAACATAGCTCTAAGTTTATGGAAGTTTGCTTTCTTGAAATTAGGGACTTTTTCGATGCTACTATTTGGTTCGTTACTAGTAAACTTTAAAGTGAAAGTTATCGTACGATGGTCGCTGTTACTGAATTCATCACCAACATTCAAATTCTCTATCAATTCTTCTTTTGTTGCAAGTACAATGTCAAGAACGTTATTACCACGGGTCGGCGTTCGAACAAATTGATAAAGCGAACTCTCTTGCAAGTTCATATACAAGTCATGTCCGGAGTGTGAAGTAAGAGTATCGCCCCACTTGGTCACAGGTAAATTAAAGTCGCCAAAAATTACGGTATCTTGTGAGTTACTTACATCTGCAATTTGTTCGTAAATAGGTAGAGGGGACGTAGCTATAGAGATGGTGGTGGATCAGAGAGAGAGAGAGAGAGAGGGAGAAGGATTTATGAGCGATCAGAGAGACTAAAATGGGAGAGAGGTGGAAGCAAAGAATACAAGCTAAAAGTGGGAACGAAGTAGATATGTGAGTGAGGGGAAGCAACAGACCGAGAGAGAGAGGCGGGGGTGGCAGGAAGAGGGAGAGAAAAAATATATACTGAAATGGATGAGAAACGCAAGAAAAGAGTTGAAAGGGAAAGAGGGGACAAGGATACAGATATGAGAGAGAGAGAGAGAGAGGGTGGGTGGGTATAGCCAGGAGCGGTGGATCATTCAATATTTGCAACGAACCGAACGCCCTCCTCTTC
Source organism: Paralithodes platypus (assembly GCA_032716605.1). Classification (NCBI taxonomy): domain Eukaryota; kingdom Metazoa; phylum Arthropoda; class Malacostraca; order Decapoda; family Lithodidae; genus Paralithodes; species Paralithodes platypus. Next base: position 3,375,392 of record CM064529.1, read on the forward strand.
CTCCTCCTCCTCCTCCTCCTCACCCTCTTCCTTCTCCACCCTCCTCCTCTTCCCCCACCACCTCCTCCTCCACTCTACCAGTTCTCCCCGCCACCTTACACGCTCACCAGCCTAACATCTCTCTCGATCCAGGTGTAGATTTTCGTTTACTGTATGTTTTTCGTTTCTTTGTATTCCTCTTCTTGATAGGGAAATAACAGGTTGCCAGTATTTGATAAATGGATATTAATCATGGTATAAGGTACTGGACCTTTAAGGGGAGATCTCCACTTGAGGGACTTTTTTCTTGACCCCTTTCTCCCTCATGTCTAGCCCCATTGTTTTTGAGATTTTAAGACGTTTGCCCCATTAGTTTGGTGATTTTTAAGATACTTCCGCCCCATTCTGTCAATTTTAAGACCTTTCGTGCCATTTAGGTGTCGATTTTATCCTGGCGAGCGATAGCGAGCCTGTAATTTAAGAGTAATCGACCTTCGGCCGGGACATTTTTCTACCGAAAAATTTACAAATTTATCTTGAAAGGGGGTCAAGGGGGTGAAATTTTAAGATTGCTGGAGGAGTAGGAAACAAACTAGAAACCTCCCCTTAACTGTCTTGATGGTGTAATAGTTAGAGCGTTTATGTTCTGTGTTTGGATCCCGGGAGGATTACATGCTCTCTTTATTTTCCTTTGTTGATTATTGATGTTAAGAGCGAACAGTTATTAATCTCTAATGCTCTATGCCATCCCTTCTTTTGACTTGCCTTAAAGAGGGCCACTCTATTAATTATACAATCGTGAGCATTAATGGCGACGCACCCTATTGCAACAGTATCGAACACAAACCAAACAATACAATCCTTTATTTCAGAACTTTACTTTAAAGGTTTATAGATTTTAATTGGTGTAACTAAATATCTGCCCATGACTGCACATGCTCGTTGTTGATATTTTGGAGTGGGGAAGACTATTATACTTTTGTTGTATTTATTGTAAAGCTGAACGATATATTTTCAACCATACGTTTAGTAAATCATAATGAATAATACTCGCTACAGAAAACGCTACCTTTTGACCGCATCTTCCACTTACAACAACAAATAAACACACATTAAAATGCATGGCAACTATACAACAACGAAACATTTTAGTATGGTCGCTTCCTCGAAACTAGGGGTGTATTTACCATAGAGTTTATATAAGCATTTGTCTCTCAATAGGTGACTTCACAGATGGGATTTTGTGTTCGAGTCACGTGATAAGTGGGTTGCAACAAGGCACATTCAGCTCATTCAAAAGCTTACATTTTCTCAACAACTTAAATTTTGCATATCATTGATGTGTTATGCGATGAATGCCAAAATAGTGGTGCTCTCAAAAATATATTCAATGTAACACTTTTAAAATGTGTACAAGTTTTGATACAGATACATTTTCTATTATGGACACTGGAATTTGACAATGTACAGTGAACATTAGAAGCCCCCGTGCCCACCTCAAGACGTCTCACCTTGACACCGACACCAATCATTACAAATTGATTGATAGTATGTCAGTAATTATGGAGTGGCTTTTAAGATGGAGTACCGGTATATTTTTTACTGATTGGCCTCTATTAATGACTGTGATTATTTTGGGATAATATTACTGACTGGCTGTCGTATGAAAGAAGAAGAAGATGAAGAAGAATATGATGATTATGATTAGTTAGTTAAAAGAGAACTTCAGAGGCTATCAACCCTATTGGATTATTAAGCCAGCACACTGCAAGTCAAGAATAACGTCAGGACTGGAGCGTCTATGCAAGAACTCCAGTCCCTTGATTATGATGATGAGGAGGAGGGAGAGGAGGAGGAGGAGGAGGAGAAGGAGAGAGAAATGAAGCAGTTGTCTTCTCCCTGTGTTGTATGGGGTACCTCTCTGTGTAGCGTCTCCGGCCATCGGGAATCAATGGTTATTACCGCTGTGCCCGACTACAAAACATCGGGGGTGGCATGCTGACTGTGTACACCCCCCCCCCCCCCTACTACCCAACCCCCAGCCCCTTGAGAGAGAGAAAGAGAGAGAGAGAGAGATGTAAGGAGCAGCCACCATTACAGTAAGAGTTGTTTAGGATTCCTCACCATATATACATTCGGCAATTCTGGCATGGGAAATATATAAATATTTAGTTTTTATAAAAAACAATATTTATTTAGTTGTTCATGTCTATTTAGACTAATTAGATATTCACGCTCAACTACACATGTCTTTGTTTATATGTTAATGTCACTATAATCGTCTAATGCAATCTAAATTAAACATAATACAAAATCTAACGTAAACCCATTGATTGATTATTAAGGCGACAAAATGGCGCCCAAAAAGTAAGTTGACTGCTCTCTCTTACTGCAGGATCCCTGGCCAGAATAAGTTGCCGTAAACACCTGCCCGTGTGACGCCGCTTTTACGCGTACGAACACAACTCTACGGCTTACGCACTGCCCAATACGCCTGTCGTTGATTATGTGCAGTTTTATTTATTTTGAAGCTTATTATTGTCATCTGTTTACATATATTTAAAATTGAATTATATAATTTGGCTGTATTTATTATTGTGTTCAACTTAATGATGAATAACTACCTGATAACCCAGTAAGTTAATATTATTCCCAGTAACATTAACAACCCTGGCTGGACAGCCTTTATCTCTCTCACTCTCACTCTCTCTCTCTCTCTCTCTCTCTCTCTCTCTCTCTCTCTCTCTCTCTCTCTCTCTCTCTCTCTCTCTCTCTCTCTCTCTCTGTATATAATATATATATATATATATATATATATATATATATATATATATATATATATATATATATATATATATAAATATATATATATATATATATGTGTGTATATTATGTACAATCCACTGTAGACGTTTAATTTATCATCTAAAATTCTAAATGACCGGGCCCTGTGAAGGCCTGTGAAACGGTGTATATAACGTATCTCGTTAACTTTTAATGGTGCGCGCGCTCTCTCTCTCTCTCTCTCTCTCTCTCTCTCTCTCTCTCTCTCTCTCCTTAAGAAAATTATGAAGTAGATGAAAGGAAACGTAATTAAATATTGAACGAGAAAATCCTAGTACCATTTCTAACAATAATTGTGTGGAAGCACGTATGATTTTGTTTTAAGAAATGAACACTTTTACTTGATAGAAAATTATATATTCTTAAAAGAAAAAATACAGGTTTATTGAATTATTGAGCTACTTATCTTATATATTTAATTACGTTTCTTAGCATTTATATTATGCCGGTTATTAAGCCATTCAAGATATGAGGAGGCTTTCTTCCGTTTATTCTGCCTATTAAGAGACGATTTTATTCAGATTAGGAAGGGTATATACTGTAGAAGTCAGAGGGTTAGTTAAGGGGAGATCTCCACTTGAGGGATTTTTTTCTTGACCCCTTTCTCCCTCATCTTTAGCCCCATTGCTTTTGATATTATCAAATGTTTGCCCCATTAGTTTAGCGATTTTAAGAACTTTCACCCCATATTAAGACCTTTCGTGCCATTTAGGTGTCGATTTTATCCTGGCGAGCGATAGCGAGCCTGTAATTTAAGAGGAACCGGGTAATTTTTCTACCGAAAAATGTACAAATTTATCTTGAAAGGGACTCAAGGAGGTGTAATTTTAAGGTTGATGGAGGTCTAGGGAACAAACTAAAAACCTCCCCTTAAGAGAGTCTTTACCCTTGTAATTTACACAGATCCTTATTAAAACGTCAAAATGCGTCATAATCTTTTAAGGGTTAATTTAGAATGACTTTGCTCATCTACGATCCATGAGAGAATTCCAAATCCGAGTAAAATCTACTAATGTTAGCCAAAATATAGAGAACAATGTAATGCTGAGTGTTAATAAATGTGTTTATGTTTATTTAAGCTAATTTCTACTCATGTTCTGTTGCACGTCTCTTTGTTTACGTGTTTATGCCACTACAAGTTAATTAGTCGTGACATCTTAACCCCTTCAGACTCATATGACGCAGAGGTTGCCAGATTAGCAATAAGAAATTTGATGTTTAATTGTATGTTTATGTTTTATTTTACAGTCCAGTTTATGTGGCCACTAGTTTGTTCTGTTTGGTAGATAGTAAACACATACATTATCATCAATTAAACTGTCTTGATAGCGTCATGCATAAGTGCGCGGAATGTCGATGTGCGTATCCTAGGTTCGAGTCCTTGGAGTGCCACATGTATTTGTTGATTTCATTAATTGAGTTTAGAGGTGAAGTTGGTTGGTGGGAAAAAAAACATAATAATACACAAGTGTACGTTTAACAGACACGTATTAACAGACACACATATTAACAGACACACGTATTAACAGACACACGTATTAACAGACACACGTATTAACAGACACACATATTAACAGACACACGTATTAACAGACACGTATTAACAGACACACGTATTAACAGACACACATATTAACAGACACACGTATTAACAGACACACATATTAACAGACACGTATTAACAGGCACGTATTAACAGACACGTATTAACAGACACATATTAACAGACACGTATTAACAGACACACGTATTAACAGACACACGTATAAACAGACACATATTAACAGACACACGTATTAACAGACACACGTATTAACAGACACACGTATTAACAGACACACGTATTAACAGACACACGTATTAACAAACACGTATTAACAGACACACGTATTAACAGACACACGTATTAACAGACACACGTATTAACAGACACACGTATTAACAGACACACGTATTAACAGACGCACGTATTAACAAACACACGTATTAACAGACACACGTATTAACAGACACGTATTAACAGACGCACGTATTAACAGACACACGTATTAACAGACACGTATTAACAGACACACGTATTAACAGACACGTATTAACAAACACACGTATTCCAATAATGATAACTAGAGAGGCATTTGGTAGAGCGCATACCTCCGCCTACGCATCCTGTCTGCCACCCAAATTTCATGATAAATCTCTGGATCGCCTCCTGCATTGAATATATTCTCCCTTAGCGCATTAACTATCTGCTGCCCACCACAGTTTGTGAAAATCGGTTTATAACTTTGTGAGATATCTTGTTTACAGACAAATGGAGGTGAAAACATTACCCCTCTCTCTCTCTCTCTCTCTCTCTCTCTCTCTCTCTCTCTCTCTCTCTCTCTCTCTCTCTCTCACTCACTTCCACCCCCCACAGCTTCAATCTCCTTCCATTTTTGTTCCTTTCTCTCTAACTTTCATCTCAATTATTTTTATCGCTCACGTTTTGCTCTCTCTCTCTCTCTCCCCCTCTCTCTCTCTCTCTCTCTCTCTCTCTCTCTCTCTCTCTCTCTCTCTCTCTCTCTCTCTCTCTTTCTCTCTCGTTCTCTCTCTCTCTCTCTCTCCCTCTTGTTCCCACCTTTATTGTACATATATATTTTGTCTCTTTTTCAGTATATCTCTTCCTTTTTTAAGCCCCATGAGGTTTGAGAATTCAAGATGTCCGCCCCATTAGTTTGGCGATTTTAAGACCGTTCACTCCAATTCTTTGTCAATGTTAAGACCTTTCGTGCCATGTAGGTGCATGTTTGGTTCCTGGCGAGTGATAGCGACACTACACTTTAGGAAGGAACTGGCCTCTCCGGCCGGGACATTTTTGCTGCGAATAATTTAAAAATTATCTTGAAGGGGGGTCTTGGGAGGATTTTTTAAAGCTTGATGGAATGAGAGAGAGAGAGAGAGAGAGAGAGAGAGAGAGAGAGAGAGAGAGAGGATGAAAGAGGTGAGAGAGAGAGAGAGAGAGAGAGAGAGAGAGAGAGAGAGAGAGAGAAAAAAAAAACTCACTGACACTAATTTACTTTGACTTTAGCTGGCTATGTGTTACATTAGCTGATATAATTAATCAAATACGTTTTAGCTGGTGGGTATGGCAACCTCATTATGAAGATATCAGTGGATGAGCAATGATCATTCAATATAATATCATGCCCAGCAAAATAAACAGTTATTGTTAATATAAAGACTGACTAATAGCGTTATCAGTGGGATCTTTTCTACTTGCTATATTTAATGAGGTACAGTCGCGCTAATAAGTGATGTCTCGGCACCAAGTATGTTTTGATCAATAATTAGTATCAGCAATATCTAAGCTTCATTTCTTCATATCGAGTGAAATATACAAACATGTTTCTACACTTACCCACCCTAATCAACATCTGACAGACATTAATACAGCACAGAGCAAGCCAAACGTAATGACAGCTGGGACATGACTTATTAGCGCCACCGTACAGTTGTGGACATATGCTCGAAATTATCCTGTGTTTTTGATTATGCAAGTAATACATACATACGACCAGTTTATATATACTAGTTAATAAAGTAATGCAATTGCCAATTTGTAAATTTATGCACAAGGAAGTTTATTCCTAAATTGATCGTAAAAGTTTTAATTGCATAATAAAAATCATAGGGTGGTTAAGAACATATGTTCACGACTGTACACATTAAATATAATGTGACTATTTTGTTGTTGTATTGTTTTCTATATTTATGAAGAAGACAAAAAGGCAGGTTGCCTGTAACGAGTGTCTCCCCCAAAGCCAAAAGAGTGACAGAGCTAAAATCAAGGGACGTTGGGGTCAAAATGCCTGGACACACACAGTTTAAAGCAGTTTAAGTCACAGGATGAAGGAAAGATTAATTGAGGGAGAGTTCCAAAGTTCAATTGTTGAGTAAAAGAGAGATTGACAAACATTGCCAATTCTTACTCATTAACCCCTTCTGTACCGCGACGTCTTTTTCATTTTATTCTAGCGATATTTAGACGATTTGTGGCAGTTTAAGAAGGATCTATGGTAGTATAAAGGGTTAAGTGAGATAGGTCGAAGCCTGTCTATTGCTGGAGGCCCATTTTAAACGGAATAAAATCGTCTAAAATAATAGCCAGAATAAAATTATAAAGACGTTGCCGGTAAAGAAGGGGATAATAATTATAGAGTACCTAACCGATTTATGAAAGCAATAATATCAGATGTGAGTGGGTCTTTAAGGGGAGATTGCCACTTGAGGGATTTTTTTCTTGACCCCTTTCTCCCTCATGGTTAGCCCCATTGCTTTTGATATTATAAGACGTTCGCCCCATTAGTTTGGCGATTTTAAGAACTTTCGCCCCATTTCTGTAAATTTTAAGACTTTTCGTGCCATTTAGGTGTCGATTTTTTTCCTGGCGAGCGATAGCGAGCCTGTAATTTAAGAGGAACCGGCCTCTGGCCGGGACATTTTTCTACCGAAAAATTTACAAATTTATCTTGAAAGGAGGTCTAGGGGCTGTAATGTTAAGCTTGATGGAAGTCTAGCAAACTAACTAAAAACCTCCCCTTAAGTCGATGCTATACCACAAAATGAGCGATGCTTGCTTAATTAGGTGTGAAGTAATTAATCACTCGTTAGTACCTCCCAGCGTGCCAACCATACCGTGACCCAGCCGTTACCTTTGACACGTGACCCCCAATGACCCCTCTGCCCACACGACCTCTGAACCCTGACCCCCCCATAGCTCATCCTGTCTGACACCTAGCAAACAGTTTCACGCATCGCACACACACACACCTCATGATACCACACACACACACACATACATTCATCCATACACACACACAAACACACACACACACACACACACACACACACACACACACACACACACACACACACACAGCCCGTAGCCTAGTAGGTAGAGCTCTCGTCTCACACACGAGGGGTCGGGGGTTCAATCCCCGGCCGGGCGGAGACAAATTGGGCTTGTCTCCTTTCATGTGTTAGCCTCAGTTCACCTAGCTGTAAATAGGTACCTGGAATAAGTGGACGACGTTGTGACGTCCCATCTGGGGTTGGCAAAAATGGTACAATGGGTATCATAATGGTTCACCTAAGCTGATGGCTACCTAAGCCTTCGTTTCCGATGTCGCCAATTGGCTAAAAATACAGACTACACACACATCCACAGCCATTCCAACGATACATATAACACCTACACATATAGGAGGCGGGAAATAACGAACATGCTCACTCCCGCAATACAACTAGAGAATACAACTAGAGAATACAACTAGAGAATACACACACACACACACACACGCACACACATATTCATCCATCCATCCATTCATTTATTCATTCATTCATACATTCACACTCTCTATCTCTCTCTCTCTCTCTCTCTCTCACATGGACACACCCATTTGCTCCATACGCATGCGCAGGGAACGCTTATAAGCACTGATTTCGTAGGCCTCAGATATATGGCTCGACACCACCGCCCTCTGTTTCACGCGCGTCTACAGTATGTGTGACCTCGCTAATCTGGTCACGTGCCCCGGCTGTGCTTGACCTTGATGGATCACCTGTTGACCTGACCTGACCTGAGACAAGACGGGTTGTATTTCATGAATGGAGAGGTCAGAAGAGAGACGACACTTGAGTTACGTCATCAGTACAATTGACACTTTAGGATTATGACGCGATTTGGCTAATATTAGACGTTTTTTTATGCAGTTTAGGAAGGACCTCTAGGAATCAAAAGGGTACAAACTGTCTCCATGACACCAAAAAGCGACACCTAAATGGCACGAAGGATCATAATATTGAAAAAAATGGGGCAAAAGGTCTTAAAATCGACAAAATAATGGTGCGAGTTTATTATATTGTATTATGTGGAAAGACCCATCCCAAGCTGAATATAATCGTCTTGTAATATGTGTGAAATGAAATCTACAGTATATAGAATACTAAAAAAAAAAAGATATTAGTGATTTCTTTTTAATCTCCGATGTTTCACAATTTCGTTTTATGAGGGTAGTGTATTGTAAGTATATCTATAAGTGTCTTTTTCTCTTGCTTCATCATTTTAAGTGGACTGCATGATGTTTTCAGATGCTATGTATTCCTAGTAGTAATACACACACTCTCTCTCTCTCTCTCTCTCTCTCTCTCTCTCTCTCTCTCTCTCTCTCTCTCTCTCTCTCTCTCTCTCTCTCTCTCTCTCTCTTTAAGCCACCGAACTTAATCACATCACTCCAACTTTTTCTTCTAAATTATTCCTTTTTCCTCTCTTTCCTACCCCCCCCCCCCTCTCCTCCCCCCAGCTCCTCTCCTTCAATCCTTCCGACTCCTTGACTAAGAACTCTGTAAAAGGAAGGCTCTTTAAACCGGCTCCTCTCTCTGCCTCGACCTTTTCTCTTGACCTCTTTCTGTATCGCTATAAACGCCTGAATTTCTCTTCGTTTGACTTTCTTTTCCTCCCCCCCCCCCTCTCTCTCTCTCTCTCTCTCAGATACACACACACGCACACACTCATTCCCCTCATTCTGCCTCTCCCCCACTCTCCCCACCCCCACTACCTACTCTCACACACTACCCCCTTCCTCCTCCTTCCTTCCATCCCACCCTTTCCCCTCCTCCCTCAATCTGTCTCTCCCCTATTTTCCCCATCCCCACCACCGACTTTCACCCCTCCCCTTCCCCTCCCCTCTCACTCTGTGTCTCCCCTTACTCTTCCCACCTACCCCCCACCAACTCCCACACTCCCCCCATCCCTTCCTTCCTTCCATCCCACCCCTTCCCCTCCTCCATCACTCTGTCTCTCCCCTACTCTCCCCACCCCCACTACCTATACCCACCCTCCCTCCACTCCTCCCCCGCCTCACCTCTCGCCCATTCTTCAGCTCTGAATGTGGTGGTGGTGGGAGGTGGTGGGTGTGCAGAGGAGAGAGAGAGAGCCCCCCACCCTCCCCTCCCCGCACTGGTTGCAAAGGATCCCTAGATTTGGTTACACGCATCGCTGACGTCTCTGGAAGCACGCCCCTCCTCCCACCCACCCATCCCCCCCTCGCCGTCATTAAAACGTAAGGTTCAGTGCTCTTATACTGCCGCTGCTGCTCTTACTCCTGCCTGGTTCACTCGCTCTCTTTACCTGGCTCTTTACTTGGCTCTATACCTGGCTCTACTACTCTGGCTCTATTCTTGGCTCTATACCTGGCTCTACTATTCTGGCTCTTTCCTTTGCACTATACCTGGCTCTACTACTCTGGCTCTTTACTTGGCTCTATACCTGGCTCTACTACTCTGGCTCTATTCTTGGCTCTATACCTGGCTCTACTATTCTGGCTCTTTCCTTTGCACTATACCTGGCTCTACTACTCTGGCTCTTTACTTGGCTCTATACCTGGCTCTATACCTGGCTCTACTACTCTGGCTCTATACCTGGCTCTACTATTCTGGCTCTTTCCTTTGCACTATACCTGGCTCTACTACTCTGGCTCTTTTCTTGGCTCTATACCTGGCTCTACTACTCTGGCTCTATTCTTGGCTCTATACCTGGCTCTACTATTCTGGCTCTTTCCTTTGCACTATACCTGGCTCTACTACTCTGGCTCTTTTCTTGGCTCTATACCTGGCTCTCTATAGGTTTGTTTTTCTTTGCATTTGATTAGTTTTGTCTCTTTTTTGGGCTCTATACCTGGCTCTACTACTCTCGCTCTTTTATCGGCACTATACCTGGCTAATACTCTGGTTCTTTTTTGGGCTCTATACCTGGCTCTACTACTCTCGCTCTTTTATCGGCACTATACCTGGCTAATACTCTGGCTCTTTTTTGGGCTCTATACCTGGCTCTATGTAGGCTTTTTCCTTAACATTTTCCTAGCTTTGGCTCTATATGTGTATTTTCTTTGACGTGTTAATAGCTTTGGTTCTCCTGTATTTGTTTCATCCTGACATTCTACTAGCTCTGTATTTGTTATTGGCGCTATACCTACAGTAGCTCTACTACTCTGACTCTTTTCTTGGCACTATATCAGGCTCTATATGTGTTTTCCTAACATTTCCCTGGCTCTATTCTTGGTACTATACTTGACTCTATGTGATCTTTTCCTTGACATTTGACTAGCTCTCTATCTTGGCACTATACTTGGCTCTATATGTGTTTTTCTGATATTTTACTTACCGGTAGCTCTTTGCTTGGCACTATACCTGGCTCTATGTAGGTTTTTCTGCCTTGATATTTTACTATAGCTCTTTACGCTTCTGTTGCAATTAAGAGCTCAATTTTTATAGTGTACAGTTGCCCATATAAGTTCTGTTCCTCTCCGTGATCTTATACATGGCAATATAATATGTGTCCATGGTTGAATTGCGGGTGAAGTTTCTTAGGCAGTGGTTAACTCATCTGAATATACTCGGTTTCATTTCATCTGACGGTAAATTGAATCCCTTAGCTCCTGATTTATCGGTACTTAATGGACAAATATGAAACCCGTACTATGTCTCTGCATCATATTAAGACCAAGTTAATATAATTAGCACCATATGTCACTGCCAAATCTTCAAAATAACTGAGAAATCTTGATGGGAGCTTTGCAATTTACCGTCATTTGAAAAGAAACAGATTATAGTCAACTGATAATTAGAAGAAACCATACCCTCCATTCATGCATGCTATTTTACTTGCATAAATAAGATCACGACGAGGAACGGAACTTATATGGGCAACTATACATGCATTTAAAGGGGGTCACCGGCTGTTTTTTATCTCTCTCTCTCCTTTTCTCTCTTTCCCTGGCTTGTATCCATTCGGCCCCATTCAGCCAACTGTTTGAAGAAGTTTATCCCTATCCAGGTGTCAATTTCTTCCTGGCGAGCGAAAGTGAGCCAGCATTGTATGGAGAAATCCGGCTTCGCCGGAGACATTTTTCTATCGAAAAATGTACAAATTTAGCTTGCTGTCAAAACTAAAATATATATATGCTGGCTCGCTACCTCTCGCCAGGAAAATATTAACACCTGAATGGAGGTAAACGTCTAAATTAAAACAGTAGACTGAATGGGGCCGAATGGATACAAGCCAAAGAGAGAGGTAGAGAAAGAGAAAAAGGGGGGTGGGCTCCCATAACATTCCCATTCATTTATCACCACCCCAGAACATCCCATAACATCCCATAACATCCCAACCATCAACATCCCTCCCTAAACATTTCCCAGTACCGGTGATGTCCTTTTCTTTATATTTTGACGACTATTAGATTATTTTGTTCAGCTTAGACAGACCTCTAGACATGAAAAGGAACAGAATATCTCAATTAACTATTTTTTACTCCCCCGATCCTTTTTAAGCTGCACAAAATCGTCTAAATATAACTAGCATTAAATAAAAAAGGACATCATCGGTACAGAAAGGGTTAATTAGCATCTCCTATAGTCTGTTCATTTTGGCGAGTCTAAAAATCGCCACTCAACCTCCGACCTCTGTAACTCAAAAGGGCTATAACAAATGGCTCATAAATTGCTACACCTAATCCCTGGCTGACTCTTCCCAACTGATAGAGAAATTTACTCGATTACTCTCGCTCTTTTTTAGTTACGTAGGTTAAGGATCACAATTTCTGCCCTACCTATAGTGAATAATCTAGCTGATATGTTTACCATTTGGGAAGAGTCTGACAATTATTTAGCGAGGAAGTTTACAGCCCGTTTGCACCAGCCTTCTCTGAGCTCCAAGAGGAAAGGCTTCACTATTTATACACTCGTCACAATTAATAGACCAGCATCAGTAGTAGTAGTAGTTTTCTTCACTATCATTATTATCGCCTCTCTCTCTCTCTCTCTCTCTCTCTCTCTCTCTCTCTCTCTCTCTCTCTCTCTCTCTCTCTCTCTCTCTCTCTCTCTCTCTCTCTCTCTCTCTCTCTCTCTCTCTCTCTCTCTCTCTCTCTCTCTCTCTCTCTCTCTCTCTCTCTCTTCACCATATTATATCCTACAGTAATTAAAGGCCTCCATATGATGTGTTCCGCAGCCATCACCTCACACCCCTTACCCAACACCCAGACTTCTCTTTTCGGTCACGGGTTTTAGAATTTATTTTATGGTGTAATAGGAGAGAGAGAGAGAGAGAGAGAGAGAGAGAGAGAGAGAGAGAGAGAGAGAGAGAGAGAGAGAGAGAGAGAGAGAGAGAGAGAGAGAGAGAGAGAGAGAGTACAAAAGAGTGCAAAGGAACTCAAGCAACAACAGATCCAGCGACCCCTCAAGGTTGCTTGCCCTCCAAAACACTGATGGTCCAGTGTCCAAACAAGAGAGAGAGAGAGAGAGAGAGAGGGGGTACTATCTTTGTATGAATAGTATGCGTACGGTTCGTTATGCACACTCGGATGCCATAGTTTCTAGCCTAACCATAAGTAATCGTGGACCCATTATGTTTTTCTTTATGCAACTATAACCATCTGGGTTGATCTTAGGATATAGCTTGTTTTTATATATATAACATAATTATATAGTAGTGTAGTTGATGTACAACAATATATATTCATAAATTGGTTTCCAGAGATATACTTCCATAATTAGAAATAGGTGAAGTCCACGAATATGTATGAGTGAGCTAGAGACTATGGCATCCGAGTGTACCGTAAATCTGAAATAATGTACTAAATAACATCAATCCCAATCCCTAACATATGTAATTCTAGAGCAAATGGGCTGTCATTTTCCACACCTATTCCCTGGCTGACTCTTCCCAAATGGTAGATATAACAGCTCAAATGCTGAAGTAAATTTTTGAGTTATGAGAGGTAGGGTTCGAGCTTTCTGGCCTATCTATAATGAACAGGGTATAGAAATGGTTCATCATAAAGGGGACGGTGACAACTTCTGAATCTCACCATGGTGGCTTATTCTGGCTCTGGCTTGGTAATCATGTTTGTATAATTATAAAGAGAGATTGTGGAATGTTATTGTTATGTTGTAAAGTGTTATTACCTCCACCATTGAAGTTGGACGGAGGTTAGGTTTTCGTCTCTGATTATGTGTCTGTACAACAAGGTATCTCACAAAGTTATGAACCGATTTTCACGAAATTTGGTGAGTAGATAAGGTATGCCCTATGAACTGATTTTCACGATATTTGGTGGGTAGATAAGATTTTTCGCCAAGGAAGAATTTATTCAATTTAGGAGGCGATTCGGAGATTTTCATGAAATTTGGTGGGCAGATAGGATATGCTCCAAGGAAGAAGTAATTCACTTTGGGAGGCGACCCGGATCATATCCTGGAACCCAGATCCCGAAGAAAACTTTGGCTTATGATATCAATGATAAAGAACCAGCCAGCGTAGGTGGAGGTATGCGCTCCACCGAGTGCCCCTCTAGTTATGCGTGTATACTGTAACTAGTATAATCATGTGTGACAGATTGGTCATCGAGGACTAATATGAATGAAGCTTTGACACACAATCACCCAAATGACCTCCTTCCGCAAGTTTAATTTTCATTTTTAACAGCTGCTTACGTCGGAGTATCAAAAGACATACAAACAAATCTAACACAATAAATATATTGCCGGTAATACTAAAGCAAGCAAACAAAGCCAAACGTAGGATGAAGTGTAGTAAAAAAGACATATTATTACTCTCAGAGCAATTTCTTGATTACAGTGAGATAATGCTAATATGCATATTTTCAAATTACATGCATCTGATCTCGTACTTTAAAAACTCAGTCTTAATGAATTTTGTAGCCTTCATTTGCTTGTCAAATTCTCTTTTGCCTGTCAGTTAAAAACAAATCCCATAGGGCTAGATGGGTGATGGAGAAGGTTGGGGACATGGTGTGGGGGAGGCGGGGGGAAGGGGCGGCAAAACCAAGGGAAAACACTTCGGAGTATTATATAAAGTAATTGGGATATTTGCTTTTCTTGGTAGCAACATCAGAGAGAGAGAGAGAGGGAGTGAGTGAGTTATCGTGGGTGCGTGCATGGTTGTATGTGTGTGTAAAAGAGAGAGAGAGAGAGAGGTGTAAAACATGCTCAGAGGGGGGGGGGGGGAATAGGGAGGGGTATCACGTGACAGTTCCTATTTGCATACAGGCCTTCCCAAGACCCACCCCAAATTGGGTTACCCCCTACTCACCCGGATGAATTTTTAGCTTCCACCTCCGCCCGCCTGCATTCTGTGGGCGTTCCGGGGGAGCGGGGAAGGGGGGGGGGGGGGAAGATGTTGAAGGTGGAGATGTTGCGGGATGTGGTAGATGTCCTGGGGGAGGTGTTGAAGCTGGAGATGTTGTGGGGGTGTTGTAAGATGTGGTAGGTGTCTTGGGGGAGGAGGGGGAAGATGTTTAATGTCGAGATGTTGTGGGATGTTGTAAGATGCGGTAGATGTCCTGATGAGGGGAGGTGGTGGTGGGGGAGAGATATTGAAGGTAGGGATGTTGTGGGATATTTAAAGATGTGGTAGGTGTCCTGGGGAAGGGAGGTGGTGGTGGGGGAGATTTTGAAGTTGGATATGTTGTGGGGGTGTTGTAGGATGTGGTAGGTATCCTGGCATAGGGGGGTGGGAGTCTGGGGGGTGTTGGGGGAGAGATGTTGAAGGTTGAGATGATGTGGGATGTTGGTGAATGTTGCAGGATGTTTTGGGATACCGCGGGGAATTTTGAAAGGGGTCCTGGGAGATGGAAAGTGTCTGGGTAGTGTTAATGGAGGGATGTTGAAGGTTGGGATTTTGTGTAATGTTTTGTAAACTATTTGAATGCTGCAGGATGTTGTAAGTTATTTATGGGGGTCTCGATGGATGGGGGGTGGCAGGGGACGGATGTTGAAGATTGGGATGTTGTTTGGTGTTGTACGATGTTCTGAGATGTTGTGGGTTGTTATAAGCTAGGGTAGGTATCTTGGGGGATGGAGGTGTCTGGATGATTTTAAGGGAGGGATGTTGAAAGTAAATATGTTGCAGGGTGTCACTCGTTTGACTCTGGGGGAGACACTCGTTACAGCCAACCTGCCTTTTATATCCTTCATACACATAGAACAAGAGTTAAGTTGTGATATATTGCAATAAGTTTGGGGATGATGCAAGGTGTTCAGCATTGTAAGATATGTCATGTTGCGAACCTTGCCCTCCTATTGTTGAGTCTAAGAGAGGTTGTTGAATATTTGATCTACAGCTAATGTCATTGTTGTGTCTGGATGTGGTGTTAGGGAGAGATGTTGAATGTTGGGATGGGGTGGGATGTTATTGGAAGCCATGAGTGTACATTGATGTCCATAGAATATAACTACCTTAAGGGGGGATGGACCGGTTTTCTGGACCACTTTCTCCCTCATGTTTAGCCCCATTAGTTTTCAGATGTTAAGATGTTTGCCCCATTAGTTAGTCGATTTTAAGACCTTTCGCCCCATTTCTTCGTCAATATTCAGGTGTCGATTTTTCCCTGGCGAACGTAAGTGAGCCTGTAATGTTGGAAGAATCGGCCTTCGGCCGGGAAATTTACAAATTAATCTACAGTAGAAGGGGGATCTAATGGATGTTTTTTTTTAATTTGATGGAGGTCTAGGGAGGAAACTAGAAAAATAATGAATACATGCAAAAATCGCCCAAAAAGTTAACCATCTCCCCTTAAGGGGAGATTTCCACTTGAGGGATTTTTTTCTGGACCCGTTTCACCCTCATGTTTAGCCCCATTGCTTTTGAGATTTTAAGACGTTCGCCCTAGTAGTTTTGACATTTTAAGACATTTTGCCCCATTTCTGTCAATTTTAAGACCTTTCGTACCATTAAGGTGTCGATTTTTTCCTGACGAGCGATAGCGAGCCTGTAATTTAAGAGCAACCGGCCTCCGGCCGGGACATTTTTCTACCGAAAAATGTACAAATTTATCTTGAAAGGGGGTCTAGGGGGTGTAATTTTAAGCTTGATGAAAACGTAGGGAACAAACTAAATACCTCCCTTTAACCCTTTCAGTACTGGTGCCGTCCTTTTAGCTTTATTCGGGCTACTATTGGACGATTGTAATTAGTTTACAAAGGGCCTCCAGTAATTAACAGACTTCGAACTATCTCACTTAACCCTGTTTACTACCACAAAACCTTCTCAAACGGCAAAAAATCGTCTAAATATAGCAAGCATATAATGAAAAAGACGTCGCCGGTACAGAAGGGGTTAAGGGTGTGTGTGTGTGTTTGTGTTTGTTCGTGATAATCTGAAAAGGATGTTAACCCTATTCAGTGCAGGGTAGGCCTATTTGGAACCTCCCTCTTTTACTCCATTAGTTTGGAGATTTTAAACTGTTTCATCTCATTAGTTTGGTGATTATAAGACGCTTCACCCCAATAAGTTGTCGATATTTCCTGGTCGAGCGATAGCGAGCCTGGAATTTGGGTGATGCTAGTGATATTGCTGGTCACGTCCATTGTATATTTCGCCCACCATTTATTTAACTTAATTTGTATATGGCTATCTTGAATTAATAATCAAGCAATGAATAAATAAATAAATCTTCCTCTTCATCTATTAATCTTTGTGTATGTCTATCTACATTACTATTTTTGTTTTCATGTATCTAATTGCCATGGACTGTTTGGAGTTAATGATTGTAAAGTATTGTAAAACTATGTAAAATGTTCATGTCAATAAAAAGTGTTGAATTGAATTGAAAAGTAATAGAACAGAAAGTGTGAATAGAAACCATAATATAGTTACGATGATGATGATAGTGGCACTGTTGTCCAAGAAGGGGTGCCGAGTGCCAGTGACCTTTTGGCTGTTAGTGGTCATAAATCTTTGAGTAGTGCCACGTTTATTGTATACCTCGTGCACTACCACTGTTGTATCTATCTATATATCTGTCTGTCTATCTATATATCTATCGGTCTGTCTGTCTATCTATCTATCTATCTATCTATCTTGCTCTCCACTGTATATATGACAAGGTAGAGTAGAGTGCCAGCTGTGACCTTTTGGCTGTTAGTGGTGATAAATCTTTTAGTAGTGCCACTCCTCCTCTGCCACCTTTATATCTAGTTGTCTATATATTTATTTGTCTATCTATCCATCCATCCATCTATTTCCTTATCTGTCTATTCATCAATTTATCTATCTTTCTAGCTATCAATATATTCTCTAATTATCTTCCCCAGTCTCTATGTATCTATAAATTTGTCTACATATATATAAGGTGGCGTATAGTGCCAGTGACCTTTTAGTTGTTAGTGGTGATAAATCTTACAGTAGTGCCACCAATATAAAAGGGCTACCTCAGCACCTTTATATCTCTACGTATCTGTTTCTTTATCCACAACTCAGCCCCCAACTGCTCCACATATCAGCCCCACACCTTCACCTCAATTCATCCCCATATCAGCCCCACACCTCCACTACAACTCAGCCCCACACCTCCACCACAACTCGCCCCCATAACTTAGCCCCATACCTCCACATTCAGCCCCACACCTCAACACTTAACAGCCCCGTCACAAATCAGCCCCCTCACAAATCATCCCTCTCACAATTCAGCCCCCTCACAAATCACCCCATCACAATTCAACCCCATCACAAATCAACCCCCTCACAATTCAGCCCCCTCTCAAATCAGCCCCCCTCATATATCAGCTCCCTTACAAATCAGCCCCTTCAAAAATCACCCCCTCACAAATCAGCCTCCTCACCACTCAGCCCCCTCACAATCCAGCCCTGACAAATCAGTCCCTTCACAAATCAGCCCCCTCACAAATCAGCCCTCTCACAAATCAGTCCCCTCACGATTCAGCCCCCTCACCACTCAGCCCCCTCACAAATCAGCCCCCTCACAATTGAGCCGCCTCATAAATCACCCCTCTCACAATTCAACCCCCTCACAAATCACTGCTCTTACAATTCAGACATCTCATAAAAGTCCCTCACAAATCAGCCCCCTCACAATTCAGCCCCCTCACAATTCAGCCGCATCACAAATCAGCCCTCTCACAATTCAGCCCTCTCACAAATCAACCCTCTCACAATTGAGCCCCCTCACCACTCAGCCCCACACCTCCCCCACAACCACTCATTGACCGACACCCGTAAATTGTCTCATATTAGGGGTGTTGGCCATTCTTTCACCTCTCTGATGAACGAGGCCGCAGTTGTTATAAGGGAATTTGTGGGTGATATGAAGGGCGTGAAGTGGGGTAGTTGATTGTTTGGAACTTGTAGGTATATACGTACACACACACACACACACACACACACACACACACACACACACACACACACACACACACAGCCCGTAGCCTAGTAGGTAGAGCTCTCGTCTCACACACGAGGGGTCGGGGGTTCAATCCCCGGCCGGGCAGAGACAAATTGGGCTTGTCTCCTTTCATGTGTTAGCCTCAGTTCACCTAGCTGTAAATAGGTACCTGGAATAAGTGGACGACGTTGTGACGTCCCATCTGGGGTTGGCAAAAATGGTACAAGGCGAGATGGGTATCATGTGGTTCACCTAAGCTGATGGCTACCTAAGCCTTCGGGCGAGACGGTACCGTCTATAGTGAGAATGGTACCATACAGATCCACCCTAAGCCTTCGTTTCCGATGTCGCCAATTGGCTAAAAATACAGACTACACACACATCCACAGCCATTCCAACGATACATATAACACCTACACATATAGGAGGCGGGAAATAACGAGCATGCTCACTCCCGCAATACAACTAGAGTAAGTAACTAGAGTAAGTACACACACACACGCACACACAAACAAAAAACACACACACACGCACATACCGCATAATTTACATATAGCCTTGATATAGCCGTATTAGTTGCGTAAAGGAAGCCAGAACTATACAAAGGAACTACACTCTATCATCACTTACATTAACTTGGGTATAGGCGTATTAGTTGAGTAAGAAAGACAATGGACAAAACACTATACAAAAGATTCACCCCATTAGTTTGTCGATTTTAAGAACTTTTGCCCCATGTCTTTGTCAATATTAAAACCTTTCGTGCCATCTAGGTGTCAATTTTCTCCTGGCGAACGAAAGGCCACGTTTCGTGTTCTAGAATGTATATAATCAGTAGCCCAATGAAAATCGTCATTAGGCTTTAGGCAGATTACAAAATAATATACATTGACTACATAGTATTTTTATTTTATTTTATTTTTTGGGGGGAGCCTTATGGAGAGTATTACCCTCTTCTAATGCCCATTTAATGTATATCATCATTCGATTAATCCGTCGTCTACCACATATTAACTTATGGAATATTTTATAATTACATGAATATTGTTTGCATATGTTCGATTTAGATAAGCCTTACCCGAATCGGATTGTATTTGATGAACATTATACCATAATGCAATAGATCGTTTATCAGCTATGTCCACACTAACTCATTCGATATAGAAGAGCACTACATTAGGCAAGACTGTATTAAAGCGGTGGCGGCGATTGTTTTGTTTACGTTAGGGGTGTGGGGAGACCGGGGAGAGCACTGAGAATAGAGAGGGATGGGTGTGTGAGGGGATGGGGGCGAAGGAGAAGGATGGGTTTGTGGGGGGTGGGTTGGGGGGAGGGACGCGTGGGGGGGGGGAGGGGGGTTGCAGGGAGAAAGGTCGTGTGTGGGGGTCGGGAAAGGGATGGGTGTGTCGGGTGAAGATGGGGGAAAGGGGGGGGGGGGGGGACGTTATGGAGGGTGAAGGAGAAGGGATGGGGGGGAGGGGGGAGTTACAAGAAGGAGGGACGTGTGTGGGGGTGGAGGAGGAGTGGGGATGGTGGGGGGGGGGGGGGGGGGAGTTACAAAGAGGAGGAGGTAGGGAGGGGGGAAGGAGTTACAAAGAGGAGGGACGGACAAACAGATACATCATGTGACTCCGCCAATTACCGGGTCTTGGGTCAACACTGTGATGGTAGTCTTGGTCTGGGGGATACTTACTTACTCACTTACTTAATTACTTACATACCTACTTACTTACTTACCTACTTACTTACTTACCTACCTACCTACTTACTCACTTAATTACTTACATACCTACTTACTTACATACTTACTTACTTACTCACTTACTTACTTAAATACCTACTTAATTACTTACCTACTTACTTACTCACTTAATTACTTACATACCTACTTAATTACTTACCTACCTACATATTCATAAACATTCATGCAGACATATATAGTTTTTTATATATATACAGTATACTCCCGGCTGGAAGTAATATATATATATATATATATATATACTCATCACCTCGGAGCTACGTAGTAAACAATACGACAGCAAGAAGCGCAAGACACAAATAGGTAATAAAGAGAATAACCCCAAGACCAAGAAGAGGCCCCGGGCGACTTAGGGCACGTGACTACTGGGCATAAACACTATATAATGAAAGACTGCCACGGTAAAGAGGAAGTGGATGGTAAAATAGAGTGAAGTGGATGATAAATTATAACGTAGTGGATGAGGATATATAATGACCAGATAAGAAGGTGGATTATTAGGTGAAGGGAAGATTTGAGAGGACGAGGATGAGAGCTAATGTGGATAAATGAAGAGAAGGTGGATTATTAGGTGAAGGGAAGATTTGAGAGGACGATGATGATAACTAATGTGGATAAATGTGGAGTAACGGACCAACAAAGACGTAGGAATATATATACTGTAACTTTGCAATTGAAAAAGGATGACAATTGGAATAATAATGTAGTTAATGTCTAGTGAAATTTGAAAGGACGATGGTAAAGTTTAACCCCTTCTTTACCGATGGCGTCTTTTTAACTTTATTCTGGCTACTCTTATATGATTTTCTTCAGTTTTACAAGGGCCTCCAGCAATTAACAGGCTTCGAACCAAATCACCTAATCCATTTTACTACCACAGCTCCTTCTGAAACTGCACATATCGTCTAAATGTAACAAAACTACAACTGAAATTGAAAACAACTTCGCCGGTACAGAGGGTCATAATTATAAACCTACAAAGATGTAAGGGGAGGTACTGTAAATTTGAAAGCTAAAAAATTAGGCATAAGTGGAATAATAATTTAGTTAATAAAGTTAGTAAAGTGGAAATATTAGAGAGGACGATGATGGGAGCTAATGGAAAGGTGGGGAGGGGGTTAATGGATGAGCAAAAACGTAGGGAATAACTTTGAAAAATAACTAACCACTATACTCCGTTTCACAAACACACAAATAATAAATAACAAAGAAACAGGAATAGAGTGGTAGAATAAATAACAAACAGGAATAGTGTTTGAATAAATAACAAAGAAACAGGAATAGAGCTTTGAATAAATAACAAATAAACAGGAATAATGGTAGAATAAATAACAAAGAAACAGGGATAGATTGGTAGAATAAATTACAAAGAAACGGGAACAGTGGTAGAATAAATAATAAAGACAGAAATAGAGTGGTAGAATAAATAACAAATAAACAGGAATAGAATAAATAACAAAGAAACAGGAATAAATTGTTTGAATAAATAACAAGGAAACAGGAACAGAGTGGTAGAATATATAAAGACAGGAATAGTGTTTGAATAAATAACAAAGAAACAGGAATAGATTGTTTGAATAAATAACAAGGAAACAGGAACAGAGTGGTAGAATAAATAAAAACACAGGAATAGTGTTTGAATAAATAACAAAGAAACAGGCATAGATTGGTAGAATAAATAACAAAGCAACAGGAACAGAGTGGTAGAATAAATAACAAATAAACAGGAATAGATTGTTTGCATAAATAACAAAGCAACGGGAATAGACTTTGAATAATGTGTGTTATGAAGCGAAAGGGATACTGATTTAAAAGGGAAAATAAATACCCTGTTAATTATAAGTAGACTAGACATCTTGACCACAAACCTCCGTAACTCAAAAACGACTAGAGTAATCGAGCAAATTATTCTACCCTTTGGGGGAGTGTCAATTGGTAATTACAGTAGGTGTGGAGAATTACAGCCCGTTTTCTCCAGCCTATCCCGAGCTACAATGAGTTTATGAGTATAGATAAAAAATAGTAGGTAGATGTGACGAATGTTAAGGGGGCCCACCTCGCTTTTTTTCTCTTTCTCTCCCTCTCTCTCCCTCTCTCTTTGGCTTGTATCCATTCGGCCCCATTCAGCCTACTGTTTTAAGACGTTTACCCCTATCCAGGTGTCAATATTTTCCTGGTGAGTGGTAGCGAGCCAGCATATATATATTTTGGTTTTGACAGCGAGCTAAATTTGTACAGTTTTCGATAGAAAAATGTCTCCAGCGAAGCCGGATTTCTCCATACAATGCTGGCTCGCTATCGCTCGCCAGGAAGAAATCGACACCTGGATGGGGATAAACGTCTTAGAGCAGTTGGCTGAATTGGGCCGAATGGATACAAGCCAGGGAAAGAGAGAAAAAGAGAGAAAGGTAAAAAAATACCCGGTGACCCCCCTTAAGTGAAGGGTCGATACTGGTTGCTCTTTTACTGTTGTCACTTACTCATGTATCCTTCTCTCTCTCTCACTCACTCACTCACTCACTCACTCACTCACTCTCTCTCACTCTCACTCTCTCTCTCTCTCTCTCTCTCTCTCTCTCTCTCCAGCATTATCCTCGCCTCTCTCCCCACCTCCCTTTCCTTCCTGCCAACCCTCCCCTGTCCATTACCTTAATCCCCTCTCTTCTCCTCCATATATTTAACCCCATCCTCCATTAAGGGTAGGGTTTATTTATTAGTTGATTGTTTATATATATATATATTATTATATATTATTTATTACTTATTATATAATATATATATATATATATATATATAATATATATTATATATATAGATATATATTATTTATTACTTATTATATATTTATTTATTTGTTATTGTTTACTTTCCTCCCTAGACCTCCATCAAGCTTAGTAAATTATCCTCAAGATCCTCCTTTGAGATAAATGTATACATTTTTCTGTTGAAAAATGTCGCGGCCGAAGGCTCATTCCTCCAAAATATAGGCTCGCTATCGCTCACAAGGAAAGAAATCCACACCTAAATGGCACGAAAGGTCTTGATATTGATAACAAAAATAGGACGAAAGGTCTTTAAAGCGCCAAACTAATGGGGTGAACGTCTTAAACTCTCAAAACTAATGAGGCTAAACATAAGGGAGAAGAGAGGCCAGAAAAAGCACCTCCCCCCCCCAAATTACCGTTGCTTTATTCTCCATAATTCTATATTTTTGTTTTGTTACACTAACTATCTCATTCGTTACCTCATGCTTTCTATCTCGTTCGCTCATTCTCAGCTCTCCCCTCTGATATTTCGTTTTATTTTCCATATGCATTATTTCTATTCCACCTTCTCTCCTCTTTCTTTACTTTATATATTTCCCCTCGGTGTATACAAACTGGAAATTATAGTATATGAGTAAGATTGTAGACTAATTATTGATTTCCACCATGTACTCAGTCTCTCACATTATATAACTCCCAGACACTCCCGCAGCTCTTCCCCCACACATATTTTATTCACACCTACATACCCCCCATACATACATCCTTCACATACCTATCACCCTGTCCACAAACCTACATAACCCATCCCCACACATTCTATACCTCCCTGATAACCCCAACACACATACATACATTCTTCACATACCTACCACACACCTACATACCCCATAGACACCCCAACACATACATTCTTTCCATGCCTCCCCCCTCCCGCCACAGTTAACCCCCTCCCCACTTCCCCCACACATACATTCTTCCCCCCACACACCCACACTCCTTCCCCTAAAAAAACACACTCCTCCCCCCCCCCCACACACAGTCCCCCTTACATACATTCTTGCCATACCGACCACACACCATACATACCCACCATAGTCCCCCCACACCCCACACCACAGACACACTGCCACATACACTCTTGCATACGCCCTAACCTCCCCCCCCCCTCCCAACACCCCCACACCACAGCCACACTCCCCTACTGCAAGCTGTGATAACAAAATTGGCGGGGTAGGGTAGGGCGGGCGGTCTTTGGTGTTATTTAGTACGGAAGCGGCACGTGGCGGACCTGAGTGCTGCCTGTCCCTGTCTCCTACCTTCCCTTCCCTGCATCACTAGGGCTTCATGGTGGCTTCTATTTACGTGCACCTTTGGCTTCGGTCTGACTTCAATCTGGCTTCACTTTTATTTCAGTCTTCCCTTATTCTGGTTTCTGTATTTATTTATATATTTATTATATATATATATATATATATATATATATATATATATATATATATATATATATATATATATATATATTAGTCTGGTTCTCACACAGACTCCCCTGCGTGTTCTGTCTCGAAGCCGTCCCGCATCCCTCGAGCTTCTTTACAGGTTCACTTTGGCTTTGATATGAGTCTATATTGACTTTACCTTTGTTTCTTTCTGGCATAACTTAGCTGCTTTCTGGCTTCACTTTCGATTTATATTTGTAAAACTTTAGTTCCACTGTTGTTTCATTCTGGCTTCACTTTGGATTGACTCTTGTTTTATAATAGTTTCACTTTTGATTCACTCTGGCTTCACATTGGATTCGTTCTTGTTTTACTTTAGTGTCGCTCTTTCACACTGACTTAACTCTGACTTCACTTTGAATTCACAGGCAGAGCTGCCTGTAGGAAGTTCCCCCACCCCCTTCTTAAGTTGAAAGAATAATAGAGAATCAAATTCAAGGTGCGAATTGAACACAGGATTTTGTACTCTTTCTGATTATATTGTATTATTTATTTATCTCCAGTTTTGTCTCAAGCATAATTCTGTTTTCAATTTTTTCTCAATTAAGCACTACTTCATTATAACGTTTCATTGACTTCAGCCAAATCATTATTATTGCTCGATCTCCTTACCGGTTGTATTCACATAGTAATAACTTCTCTATCTTCACGTATATCATTCTTACTTTCATTCTTATTAATCTAACTTCAGTACTAACCCCTCAATACTATCATCATTCTACCCAAGCGCGCACACACACACACACACACACACACACACACACACACACACACACACACACACACACACACACAAACTCACACATTCACACACACACACACACACACACACACACACACACACACACACACACACACACATCTTGTCACTGTCACACTTTGTTGGGTGTTATAAAGGATAATATAGTCAGTACTTTGTTATGCTGTGGGCCAGAAAGTGTTGATGTACGGCCCACACGCACACATAAGGTCAGTACACACACACACACACACACACACACACACACACACACATACAAACACACACACACAAACACATACACACACACAAACCCCCACACACACACACACACACACAAACAAACACATACACACATACGAACCCACACACACAAACCCACACACACACAAACACATACACACACACACAAACCCACACACACACACACAAACACATACACACACACAAACACATACACACACACACACACACATAATATTATATATCCTTTCACTTTATACAAAATCCATACATCTTCCCACTGTGCAATATATATGCCCACCCCTTTTCCCCCCACTCCTACACCAAAAATAACCCCCCCACCCATCCACATTCACTCCCCCCCCCCCCCCCCCCCCACAAAGCCCACACCCACCCAGAACCCACACCCACCCACCTAACCCCTCCCCACCCACCTATCCCCTCCCCACCAACCCCCACACCTCAAGTTTACACCTAGATCGCTGTATATTCCCACGCCTCCCCCCCCTCCCCCTCCCTCCTCGCGTGACACCACCGCCCGCGTATCACCCACATTATCCAGCCATCGATCTCTGGGCCCGGGGAGAGTAAACAGTCCGGGGGGCGGGGGACTGGGGACGGAGGACTGATGACTGGGGGCGGGGGACTGGGGACTGGGGGCGGGGGGCTCCTGTAGGGGTACTGTCTGATGGGGGTTATGTGGGGGAGTGTGTATTCCAGGTTACTATTTTTTTAACATCGTTCCTAACACCAAGTGAAATTAATGAATGCATGTGATTCTCCCAGGATTCAAACCTAGGATATCACATACAAAACTTACACGCCCTAACCATTACACCATCAAGACAGATATTTGTACAATGTCTTAAGGGAGCCCACCTCGCCTTTTTTCTCTTTCTCTCCCTCTCTCTTTGGCTTGTATCTATTCGGCCCCATTCAACCTACTGTTTTAAGACGTTTAACCCCACCCAGGTGTCAATATTTCCCCAGCATGTATATTTTATTGTTTTGACAGCAAGCTAAATTTGTAAATTTTTCATAGAAAAATGTCTCCGGCGAAGCCGGATTTCTCCATACAATGCTGGCTGGCTATCGCTCGCCATGAAGAAATCGACACCTGTATGGGGATAAACGTCTTAAAACAGTTGGCTGAATGGGGCCGAATGGCTACAAGCCAGCCAAAGAGAGAGGGAGAGAAAGAGAAAAAATGCGAGGTGGGCTCCCTTAAGGTGTGGAAGATGGGTGAGTGGTGACAGCATAGTTGGAAAATTATACAGAATTACTCCGTCCATAATTCCACCCGCATTCCTAACTCTTTCATTCCCTCCACTCCATTCCAACACGCCCACATATAGTCATCCCGCCCACACACCCACGCCTCAACTTAAGGGGAGATGAGTTCCCCTTCTCTCTCATGTTAAGCCTCATTAGTTTTCAGATTTTAAGACGTTCGTTCCATGAGTAGGCGATGTTAAGACCTTTCACCCCATTTCTTTGTGACTATCAAGACCTTTCATGCCATTTAGGTGTAGAAAATGTTCCTGGCGAGCGATAGCGAGCCTGTAATTTTAGGAGGAACCGTCATTCGGATATATATATAAATGATGAAATAAATACGCTCATCCCCTTAACACCCGTGTCTGGATCTTCCCACAACCAAATATTATGACCCACCTGATCATAATACACTGAGGAATACGTTGCAAGGTAACTATATGATACTGTAGTTTAGCTATATTGGCGCGCGAATGTGTGCGTGCGTGTTCGATCGAAATATTTGCGTGTGAGTTGTCTTCGTAAGAGTTGCGTGCGTGTGATGCTGCTGCCCCCCCCCCCCCCCCCCGAGACAACACGTGTACCTCCTTCCCCCTAATACCCCCCCCCCCCTCCCTCTCTCTCTCTCTCACACACACACCACTTTACTAGATAACTGTGAGGGGTCTAGTTATAACACAGGTAGATCAATATTAGGCCCGAGCGTTATGAATAATTATAGGGACCACTTTAGAGTTTTATAGGGTGTGGGGGTGACCAGAGGGATTAGTTATAGTGACTGGAGAGAGAGAGAGAGAGAGAGAGAGAGAGTTGTCAAGCTTTATTTCAGTGTCTTAACAAATACAAATACAATGACAAGGCAATATTGTCTTGTTCACAGCCCACTTTATAACCCCCCCCCCCCTCCCCCCACACACACACACAAACTGTTAATAATAATAAAATAATAATACAAATAATATTATAATAATATAATAGTAATAATGATAATATTAATAAAGATAACAATAATAATAATAATAATCATCATCATCATCATCATCATCATAATCATAACAGCAACAACGCCGATCATTCATTAGCTTCCATGTTCGTCACAGGTAAAAGGGAAAGGTAGGAACAACAGAACAGGAGATAATGTGATAAAGAGGACAATAACAAGAAATAGAGAATAACTGAACCAAAGAGAATACCAGACGATGGAATAATAAAAAGAGAACAAGAGCACAAAGGAGAATTTAAGGGAGCCCACCTCGCTTTTTTCTCCTTCTCTCCCTCTCTCTTTGGCTTGTATCCATTCGGCCCCATTCAGCCTACTGTTTTAAGACGTTTACCCCCATCCAGGTGTCAATATTTTACTTGCGAGCGGTAGTGAGCCAGCATATATATATTTTTGTTTTGACAGCAAGCTAAATTTGTAAATTTTTCGATAGAAAAAATTTCCGGCGAAGCCGGATATCTCCATACAATGCTGGCTCGCTTTCGCTCGCCAGGAAGAAATCGACACCTAGATGGGGATAAAAGTCTTAAAACAGTTGGCTGAATGGGGCCGAATGGATACAAGCCAGGGAAAGAGAGACACGGAGAGAAAGATAAAAAAAAAAGCCGGTAACCCCCCTTAAGAGAAAGTGGAAAACAAGATAAAGGGAGGGGAGAGGCAGTGGAGGGGATAGAAGAAGAAGAAGAAGAAGAAGAAGTAAGAACAGGGGAAAAACGAAGGCTGGAGAACAAGGGGAATATTGGAGAAGAGAGAACAAGGGAAAAGAGGAGAGGGAACTATTGGAAAATGCATATAACAAGGGTCGGGGGGGAGTCTGGAAGGTAAAATGAGGATACAGTAACATGGAAGATTGTACGAAATGGATGATATCGAATTTAACACAAGAAAGATGGGCACTAGTGAGAAGTTTTTAAGATAACTATACTCTGTTTCATTTCATCTGACGGTAAATTGAATCCCTTAGCAGCTAATTTCTCGATACTTAATGGAAAAATATGAAACCACTGTGTCTCTGCATCCTATTAAAACCAAGTTTATGTAATTAGCACAATATTTCACAACAAAATCTTCAAAATAACTGTGAAATCTTGATGGGAACTTTGCAATTTACCGTCAGATAAAATGAAACCGACTATAGGAGAGAAAGAGAAATTCAGAAATTATACCAGAGAGAGAGAGAGAGAGAGAGAGAATATATATGAAGATAATAAATATAAAAGGGGTAGGCCTACATGCAAGAGGGAGTCAGGGAAAAGGGAAAGAATAAACTGAGAAGGGATAAATAAAATAAAAGTGAAGTAGGATTTGATGACGTGAATTTCGGACTATACGGAAATTTGGTTTTTAGACATCAAAATTTGGCTGAAAAGGAACTATAATAAGTTTATGTTATACACTTTAATCATTTGAAGCATATATGGGTGCGTTGCGATATGTGTTCTTGACTGTACCTTATAGCTCGAAACTCATAGGTAGCCAATTAACCCCTTCTGTACCGTCGACGTCTTTATTACTTGATTTCAGCTACATTTAGACCAGTTTGTGAAGCTTAGGAAGGATATATGGTAGCTGAAAGGATTGATTGAGAGCCTGTAGCCTTTAATTGGCAGACGTTCTTCCTAAGCTGTATAAAATCGTGTAATAGTTACCAGGATATATTTGGAGAGGACGTCACCGGTACTGAATAAAGGGAGAATAAGGAAGGGTGAGAAACAAGAACAATTCATAGACGTTATAGTACCTAAACCAGCGATCTACTATGGTACTATATATATATATATACCGGTATATATATATATATATAAATTATATATATACCGGTATACATATATATATATATATATATATATATATATATATATATATATATATATATATATATATATATATATATATACCGGTATATATAATTATTATTTATTTTTTTATTTTATTTTTTATTGATTTATGTTTTGTTTTTGTTTTTGTTCATGTATTTATTTATTTATTTACTATTATTATTATTATTATTTGTATGTGTATGAAGGAGACAAAAGGCAGGCTGCCTGTATGTCTCCCCCAAAGCCGAAAGAGTGACGGAGAGCCAAATTCAAGGGACGTTGGGGTCAAAGTACACCTGGACACACGACACTTAAAACAGTCTAAGTCATAGGATGAAGGAAAGATTGATTGCTGAAGATAATTTAATGTCAGCAACACCGCCGCCAAATTATAGGAAATTATAGAAAATAGAATAAGAGGGCGAACAATCGACATAGTATTCAGAATGAGAAGAGAA
This sequence comes from Paralithodes platypus, assembly GCA_032716605.1. NCBI lineage: Eukaryota > Metazoa > Arthropoda > Malacostraca > Decapoda > Lithodidae > Paralithodes > Paralithodes platypus. Next base: position 3,406,014 of record CM064529.1, read on the forward strand.
GGGAAGTTGCAAGTGTGAATGTAAGATAAATTAGTAGGGTGAAATTATAGAGGCAAATTGATGGTGAAGTGAAATGAGGTAAGCATACAGACAGAGATAATTGGAAGAACAGAATAAAGGGAAAACACTAACAGAGGATACAAAGAAGGAAGGGGAGGAGACTAGAATAAAGGAAAATACGAAGAGTGGAAGGGAGAAGTGGAAGAATAGGATTAAAGAAGAGCATAAGAGAGGACATGGAGAAGGAAAGGGGGAAGTGGAAGAATAGGATTAAAGAAGAGTAAAGAGAGAAAATGGAGAAAGGAAAGGGGGAAGTGGAAGAATAGGATTAAAGACGAGTATAAGAAGGAAAGGGGGAAGTGGAAGAATATAATTAAAGAAGAGTATAAGAGAGGTAATTGAAGAGGTAAGAGGAAGAGGGTAGAACAAAGGGAGGAGGGACTACGGTACTGGGCCATTTACCAGCGGCGGCACCACCAAATGGGAGGATAATTGTCCGTAGAGTTTACCTGGGGGTGTTTAGGTGCTTCTTGCGTGTGGGGGAGTAAGTGGCTGGGGGGGGGGGGGGGGGGGAGAAGGGGAAGAAAGGATGGGCGGGAGGTAGAAGGGTATGGGAAAGGGAGGGAGGGAAGGGGAAGGGGAAGAGTAGAGAGGGGAGGGAGGGAGTGGAGTGGGGAGAGAGGAGGAGGGCGAGGGAGGCAGAAGGGGGAGAGAAGGGTATGGGAAAGGGAGGGCGATCGAGGATAAGGGAAGGGTCACACGAGCGCTTTTTCCGTCAATTTTCTATGAGCAAGTTTTGTTTAGCATTTCGGGAATTGGTGGCACTGCTATCGGCAAAGCAAACTCATGAAATACTATATAAGTATTAGACAAATAATTAATGAGAAGATTCGGTTTAGTTCGAGATAGCTTCGAAACTATAAGGTCACGATTTACATCCTAGAGTGTACTGCATGCATTAATCTATCTATCTATCTATAGCCTGACGCCGTGATCCCCGAAGGGGTGGCCACGAACGAACCGCCCCCATGCACCTCTGTCCCCAGTTAGTCGACGCCCCTCCCCCCAACCAGCACCGCCTTCGTTCATGTACTTCCTCACTCCATCCTTCCACCTCTCATTCGGTCTACCTCCCGCTCTCTGTCCCTCCACCTCGCTCTCGTACACCCTCTTAGTCATTCTCTCGCTTTCCATGCGTTCCATATGGCCGAACCATCTCAAGTTGTTCCTTTTCACACTTTCCAGCACATCTACCTCCACACCACACCTCCTTCTTACTTCCTCATTAGTCTGTCTATCCCTCCATGTAACTCCGCACGCACTCCTTAAGTAATTAATTTCCACTGCTCTCACTCTTGGTCTGAGTCTCTCACCCAACGTCCATGCTTCGCTTCCGTAAGTCAGTGTCGGGATTACCATGTCATGCAAGGACTTCTTCACTTCCATACTGACCACCCTATTTCTTGTTACTGCTTTTATCGTTCCTACAACCCTCTTCCCCTGTTGTACTCTCTCCCGCACTTCTTCATCCATAGTCCCATCTTTACTCAACACACTGCCCAGATACTTAAAGGGTTGACGATCTCCATAGCCTGACCGTTCAGCTTCACCCCTTTCGAAGACCATAACCTTGCTCTTCCCGGCATTTACCTTCAAATTCCGTTTTTAGCACACTGTTCCAAACTCATTTACCAGACCCTGCAACTCCCATTCATTATCACTCATCAGAACTGTATCATCCGCAAACAGCAGTATAGGTAGCTTCCACTCAATTCCCTCCCTTTTCAGCGATACACCAACATCCACTGCTCTTGATAGTATTTCTTTCATGACTCCATCCATATAAAAATACAGTAAACAACCACGGGGACATCACACACCCCTCTTTCAAACCAACATTCAGGTCAAAGAACTCGCTCTGCTCACTCTCCA
>CM064529.1:3412945-3429159 GCA_032716605.1 Paralithodes platypus
ATTCACTGCTTCTTTCACTGCTGTTCTGCTTCCCATCCACTACCTACTGTTCCACCTACTCACTACTTCGTTGACTGCTTCACTGACTAACTGCTCCTTTTTCACTAATTCACCCATTCCTTAAGGTGCGTCCACACTGGCAACAACGTATTAAGTTGTTAATGATACAGTGTTGCAGACATGTTGGTACTACACATTATTACCAACATGTCTGCAACACTGCATCATTAACAACTTAAGGGGGGTGACCTGCTTTTTGTTCTGTCCTTTTCTATCTTTCTCTGGCTTGTATCCATTTCGCCCCATTCAGCCTACTGTTTTAAGACGTTTATCCCCATCCAGATGTCAATTTTTTACGGGTGAGCGGTAGCGAGCCAGCATATTTTTTATTTTTGTTTGACAGCAGGCTAAATTTGTACATTTTTAGATAGACAAATTTCTCCGGCGAAGCCGGATTTCTTCATATAATACTGGCTCGCTATCGCTCGCCAGGAAGAAATCGACACCTAGATGGGGATAAACGTCTTAAAATAGTTGGCTGAATGTGGCCGAATGGATACAAGCCAGAGAAAAAGAGAAAAGGACAGACATAACAAAAAGCAGGTCACCCCCCTTAAATCAGTAGTTTTTCTAATGCAATGGCATTTTTATTTGATAGAAACAAAAACATATTTTTTAAAGAGCATGCATATCTTAGTCTAACTCTAGACTATAACCCATCTTCTTACTCAAAATTATTAACGCCTTGAGGATTATGATGCGTTTTGACAGTTAATTTTGGCTATCATTAGACGATTTTATACAGCTTGAGAAGGATCTGTGGGAATTACAAGGGTAAAGAGTATCTAAATTAACCCTCTAACTTCCATATACACATCCTAATCAGGAACAAATCGTCTAATAATAGCCAAAAACAAATGAACAAATATGAATCATGATCCTCAAAGGATTAAAACACTATCCTTTGTCGGTAACTATTGTTCTACTGTACGGTCGAGGTTAATAAGTGTTGTCAGATATTTCACAAAGTTTCGGACACTGACTAATACTCTGAGGGATAAGCACTTTTCCCAGTAACTATAAAGGTACCAATTACACTCGTTGAGCGAAAACCACTGGAATCTATGACAACACTTAATAGCCCCGATTGTACCCACTGTAGTTGATAAAGCTATGTCCATAGCTCTGCTTATATTGAAGGAACTAGAATTAGTGACTGAATCAGCGAATGAACGAATTTATCAGTGAAACGAAACAATCAGTCAACGTGGCAGTTAACTAAAGGTGCGTCCACACTGCCAACAAAACATGTTGGCAACACACAACACGACATAGAAGGCAACAACGTATTAAGGGGGGTGACCTGCTTTTTGTTATTTCTGTCCTTTTCTCTCTTTCTCTGGCTTGTATCCATTCGGCCCCATTCAGCCAACTATTTTAAGACGTTTATCCCCATCTAGGTGTCGATTTCTTCCTGGCGAGCGATAGCGAGCCAGCATTATATGAAGAAATCCGTCTTCGCCGGAGACAAAATGTACAAATTTAGCCTGCTGTCAAACAAAAATAAAAAATATGCTGGCTCGCTACCGCTCACCAGTAAAAAATTGACACCTGGATGGGGATAAACGTCTTAAAACAGTAGGCTGAATGGGGCCAAATGGATACAAGCCAGAGAAAGAGAGAAAGGAGAGAAATAACAAAAAGCAAGTCATCCCCCCTTAAAAGAAATATTGACTGAGAAGAGATGTGAGCTATGCAAAATTATTCACTTCTATGTGGCTAAAAAATATATATATATATATTGCATAAGAAAGGCATTGGCTGTATATATTGTATTTACTAGTAAAGGTATTCATTGAGCAAGGTTATTGACTAACAAAGTTATTGAAGGAATATCATTATTGACTGAGGATTTGATAAAGAAGAAAAGTACAGTATATTATCTAACAAAGCTATTTACTAACCTGATTATTCACTTCTGCATCACAAATAACTTCAATGTTCTTTCAAACTATTTAATAACATGGTTCCATAGGGATTGGGCCCATACGGGATTGGGCCCATACGGGATTGGGCCCATACGGGATTGGGTCCACGGGATTGGAAACCTAACCTAACCTAACCTAAGTGGGCCCACCTTAATAACTAGATTATTCACTTATATAACACAAACAACTTCAATGTTCTTTCAAAGTTATATACTAACATAGATTATCCACTTCTACATCACTAACAGATTAAATGTTCTTTCTATTTTTAGGTAAGTGGCGTTCATCTCCATACCCTCCACTCCTCAAGGTAAGCCCACCTCGCTTTGTTTTCTCTTTCTTCTCCCTCTCTCTTTGGCTTGTATCCATTCGGCCCCATTCAGCCTACTGTTTTAATACGTTCGCACCCATCCAGGTGTCAACATTTTCCTGGTGAGCGGTAGCGAGCCAGCATATATATTTGTGTTTTGACAGCAAGTTAAATTTGTACATTTTTCGATAGAAAAATGTCTCCGGCGAAGCCGGATTTCTCCATACAATGCTGGCTCGCTATCGCTCGCCAAGAAGAAATCGACACCTGGATTGGAATAAATGTCTTAAAACAGTTGGCTGAATGGGGCCGAATAGATACAAGCTAGGGAAAGAGAGAAAAGGAGATAAATATAAAAAAGCCGGTGACCCCCCTCCAGGTAAGCGATGTGGATATATGTGATTATGATAATTATCTCGGTTTCTCTTCAGCTGGCAATTAATGAAATCCCTTAGCAGCTAATTTCTCGATCCTTAATGGCAAATTACGAAACTACTAGGTCTCTGCATCATATTAAGACCAGGTGTATACAAGCACCATCATAGTTCACGATAAAACCTTCAAATTAACCGAGCAATCTAGATGGGAACTTTGAAATTTACCGTCAGTTCCAAAGAATCAGACTATAATTTATCATATGGATAGGTTTGTTTAGTAGCTATGTTCCTTTGTATTTCAAGTTATTTAGGAGGTAGTTAGTTCTCTGTATTCCTTTATGGATGAAATTGTGTTTTATATCTAGTCTAAGCTAACCTGGCATTATTCTAGTGGTGTATTCATGTTTACTTTGAATTTAATTAAAGGTTAAATCCTGGAAGGGCTTGGCTATAGAAGAATCGTATTTGCATGCATTCAATTGTCCATATCGAGAGAGAGAGAGTGTGTGTGTGAGTAAGTGTGTAAGAGAGTGAGTGTGTGTGAGAAAGTCAGTGTGTGAGAGTGACAGTGAGAAAATGTGTGTGTGCGCGCGTATGTGTGTTATATTTTGTTCTATGTGGATGAGGGAGACAAAAAGGCAAACCTGCCTGTGACAAGTGCCTCCCCCAGTGGGTGGTGTGTAGGTGTGTGAGAGAGAGAGAGAGAATGTGTGTGTCTGTGTGTGAGTGTGTGTGTGACAGTGAGTGAGAGAGAGTAAACAGCCAAGTAACGATTTCGGGACAGCAACAAGAACACCGATAAAGACGTAATGAAGGACAATTATATACCTCTTCGACAATCAGAGCCCCCCCCCCCCCCCCCCCCGCTAATCAACAGTATCGGCTCTGTTTCAAATGATGGTGTTCGGTTCTTGCGAGTAGCCATTATCACGCCCTTAACGATGCATTAGTTATTAGTAATTTAGTGAGAGAGAGAGAGAGAGAGAGAGAGAGAGAGTGAGAGAGAGGAGAGAGAGATAGTGTATGGGGTGTGGATGACTTTAAGAGAGAGAGAGGGGGACAGTGAGGAGGTGAGACAGAGAGAGAGAGAGGAATAAGTGTGTGTGTGAAAGAGAAAGAGAGGTGTGTGGGTGGGTGGAGGACAGAGATAGAGCACGAGAGTGTGTGTGTGTGTGTGTGTGTGTGAGTGAGTGTGAGAGTGAGATAGAGAGAGTTGATTAGTAAGTGGGTGAGCGTATCGGGTATTGTTTCAAATGACAGAGTTCGGATCCCAGGTATATACTCATTATCACACTCCCCCCCACCGATTTATGAGCTCCATCCATAACTCATAATCATCCCACAAATCTTAGCGCCCGGGGTTCTGATTGAGTCATAAGGGGGGGGGGGGAGGGAGAGGGGGGGGGGGACGAGCTAATTATGACCCCCCATCTCTCGCTCACTCTCACTCTCCCTCTCTCTCTCTCTCTCTCTCTCTTTACCTACCTACCTACCCATTTTCCCTCCTCTCTCTATCTATCTATCTATCTATCTATCTATCTTACCTACCCATTTCCGTCCTCTCTCTCTCTCACTCTCTCTCTCGCGCTCTCTCTCTCTCTCTCTCTCCAACTCTCTCTCTCTCTCCCTCGCTCTCTCTCTCTCTCTCTCTCTCTCTTTCCCAGATAGGCACCAACTTAATGGCTGTCTTTAGGGGGAGTTTTGCTACCTACTTTTCGGCTTAGTTTTCCTTGTATGGCTTCTTCTTTATAACCTCAACAAAATACAGACATCGTTAGGAGTTTGTAAGCTCGTGGCATGATATATGATTGCAGAAGGCATGGTGGTAAATATGGCAGTGCGAACCCTCTGTTGTGGAATGTTGTGATGCCCACGATAACCTTTCAACACCATCTATCGATTCACCTTCAGGGTTGGGTACTCGCTATAGGCTGGAACCTTTGATTGGAAAATTGAAATATGTTAATTCTGACAGGTACTCAAGTTGACAGACAATGGGAAAAAAGATGAAGCCGCAATAAAACAGCAAGAAAAGTAAAGTAGAGGGAAGTATAGATGATAACAACCGAGGGATAGAAAACATTGTGGTTACCCTAAAGTAGACCCAAAATGGTGGTGCAACTCTCCACACATACTGTAGGGTCGTAGACCATTATGCTTTCCCCGCCCCCTTCCTTCCCCCCCCCCCCCCCTCCCCCTCAGCGTCGTACATCATCGGAAGTCGATCGGTTTCTTGTCATTCCGTTCACATTATAGAGAGAGGCGTTCACGGTAAGGGGGGGGGGGGGGGGGGGAGGGGGGTATAATCGCCTATGTGTAGCCTTAAGGGAGCCCACCTCGCTTCTTTCTTTTCTCTTTATCTCCCTCTCTCTCTTTGGCTTGTATTAATTTGGCCCCATTCAGCCTACTGTTTTAAGACGTTTTTCCCCCATCCAGGTGTCAATATTTTCCTGGCGAGCGGTAGCGAGCCAGCATATATATATTTTTGTTTTGACAGCAAGCTAAATTTGTACATTTTTCGATAGAAAAATGTCTCCGGCGAAGCCGGATTTCTCCAAACAATGCTGGCTCGCTATCGCTCGCCAGGAAGAAATTGACACCTGGATAGGGATAAACGTCTTAAAACATTTGGCTGAATGGGGCCGAATGGATACAAGCCAGGGAAAGAAAGAAAAGGAGAGAAAGATAAAAAAAAAAAAACAGGTGACCCCCCCCCCCCCCCTTAAGGGAAGATTTGTATTGATGTCTTCATTTATGTTATTTATATAGCCTATTGTGTTCTTTAATGTCCTCCTAAGACCTCCATCAAGCTTAAAAAACAATACCTCCAAGAGCTCCCCCCCCCCCCCTCCCCCTCCCCCTTCAAGATAAATTTGTAATTTGTTTTGGTATAAAAAATGTCCCGGCCGGTTCCTCCTTAATTACACGCTCCCTATCGCTCGCCATGAACAAATAGGCACCTAAATGGCACGAAAACGGGGGCTGTGTCCTTCTGTGTCCTGCTTGTAGCACGCCGGTTGGCAGGAGTTACGGCTAATAGTCTAAGGGGGCCCACCTCGCTTTTTTTTTCGCTTTTTCTCCCTCTCTCTTTGGCTTGTATTCATTCGGCCCCATTCAGCCTACTGTTTTAAGACGTTTACCCCCATCCAGGTGTCAATATTTCCTGACGAGCGGTAGCGAGCCAGCATATATATATTTTTGTTTTGACAGTAAGCTAAATTTGTAAATTTTTCGATAGAAAAATTACTACGGCGAAGCCGGATTTCTCCATACAATGCTGGTTTGCTATCGCTCGCCAGGATGAAACGACACCTGGATTGGGACACACATCTTAACACAGTTGGCTGAATGGGGCCGAATGGATACAAGTCAGAGAAAGAAAGAGAGAAAAGGAGAGAAAGATAAAAATGCAGGCGACCCCCCTTAACCCCTTCACTATCATGGTGCTGGATTTATCATATTATGGCGATCATTAGACGGTTTTATGTAGATTAGGAAGGATCTGTGAAAGTGTTAACAAAATTAGATACCCCTTTAATCTTTACAGATAACTTTTAAGCGGAATAAAAGTACTTAGTTTTTTTTTTTCTCGTTATAGTGGAGCAGATAAATGCAAAAATACCCCAAAATAGTTCAATTAATCATGCAAGCATAAAATTTGGCACAGACATTCTCAAAGGACCACTCTTTCATAAAAGGGCGTTAGCCACGCAAAAAATCCAAGATGGCTGCCTCTTTTTCCAAGATGGCTGCCATTCATTGGCCAATTGCATCATCTTCGAGAATATGGGTGTTACTGATGCATTTATCATGGTTTATAATCCCATTCAATCACCAATTTGTTCTTTAATAAAGCTATTTGAGTCACGCTTTCAATTCCATGTACTAAAACAAAGAGATGGCGTCCAATATGGCGGCCAAACGTAGTATTAATCTTATCTCAGCATCTGCCACTGGCCACAATGAATGCCTTTTTTTATCTACAGAGAGTTTTTGGGGTCATAGATTCTAATTGATCTAAAACTTTTCACAAAGGATGTAAACATTAGTAACACAGTGTTGGTATACTAATAGAGTGAATGTCAGTGCACAACCAGGGCACACTGGTGACTTCACTGCTGTGTAACTCAGCATGGGGTTCAGTGTCAGCTGATCTAGCTTTACTAATGCTGTACCTAGCTTTACTAACTCTATTGTAGTAGACTAGTATTAGGTGTAGTGCAGTTTAGATTAGTGTCCCAAATGCTGTCTAATAGCCCCATATCAATTAGCTAGTATAAAATAGTCAGTAGATAAAGTTAGACAGCCGCGCCTGAATTGACAGGGTGTGCCAGCGCGGGAGAGCCGAGCCAAGGGTAAGGGGGCTATACATGACTTGTTCATGGACTTACCCGGATGGTGTACAGATCACAAGGGACTTAAATGAGGAGGCAGACGGCCGCATCTTTGTCCATGCCAGATATCGCTGCAGGACAAGGGAGCAAATCTATCATAGTCAAAGCAATGACACAGATGTCCTTGTCATTGGCCTGAGTATGTTCCCAACTCTGCAAAGCATGGGTCTGCAGCAGCTGTGGCTCATATTTGGCCAAGGTCAGAGCCTTCGATGGATTGGCATTCACAACCTGCACAACTATGTTGGTCAAGAGAAGGCCAAAGGCATGTTGTTCTTCCATATTTTTACAGGTTGTGATGTGGTCTAAGCTTTTTAGAAATAAGGAAAGAAGACCGCTTGGCAGACATGGGACATTTTCCCAGAGGCAACTCCAGTATTTTCCAAACTGAGCCAGCACCTACCAACCATTGAGGATGATGACATGAAGATTCTAGAGAAGGTTGTGGTCCTCATGTATGACAGGTCCAGCACTGCAGATGGTGTGGATGAGGCTAGACTGGACTTGTTTGCCAGAAAGCAGAGACCCTATGAAGCCATCCCTCCAACCAGAGCAGCTCTGATTCAACACACTAAACGCGCAGCATATCAGGCAGGCTGTGTGTGGGCTCAGGCAATTCTGCGCCAGCCAGAAGCAGAGAGTCCAGCTGACTGGGGATGGGAGAAGATTGGCGAAGAATGGAAAGTCTTCTGAACAGCCAACTCTCCCATTGCAAAGAGTTGTGAACAGCTCACTAAGTGTGGCTGCAAGTCTAGCTGCCGTGGTAGGTGCAAATGCTACAGTCTTGGTCTCACTGAACAGCCTTGTGCAGTTGCAAATGTGAAGTGTAGTTTCTCTGTTATCCTGGATGCAGTGGTGAGTTCAAGTATAATTTCGACTGTCTTTTGCTAAAACTTTCATTAGATTTATGTATTTTTTGGTTCTGTAATAAAAACAAATTCATTTTGTCATATAAAATGTATTACTGGAATCTTTATTAGTCGCAAAGATACGAATGATATTAGTTTTGCGGGTGCAATTTTGGTTTGATTTAGCATTAAAAAAAATATTTTACAAAAATAGGAGACCTCTTTCAGACTCTATGACATATAAAGTAGGGTTTTGAATTGGAATAAGTTGTTTTACTTGAACTAGTTACAACTTACAAAGTAATTATTAGTAATTCTTAGTGTAGGCGGCGGCCATCTTGAAAAAATAGTAGCCATCTTGGATTTTTGCGTGGCTAACGCCCGTTTTTGAAAGAGTGGACTCTAATGAACATTTGTGCCAAATGTCATGCTTGCATGATTAAGTGAACTATTTTTGCACTTATCTGCCGCCCCTATTAAGGTAGACCCTTCAAAAGCCATACAATGTAGTGCGGTATTTATAGACAATTATAATATAGATATAAGTATATTACTATATATATATATATATTATTATACAGTTTCAAGATTATCAATATAAATATAGTCCACAACGTTCATTGGAAAGCTGTACTTTATCGGATTAATTCAGAGTAATTATTCCGAAAACCTGAGTCAAGCCAGCGCTATAGCCACCAATTTTGAATATGCCAACTTACGAATTTTGGAAGGATTCTCTCTCTCTCTCTCTCTAATGAACGCGTTAATAGAGGTAATCAGGGGCCGGAGGGGCAAGTAACGGAAGGGGCCGGAGTGGCAAGTAACGGAAGGGGCCGGACTGTCTCCCCCCCCCCCCCCCTCTTATGCTGTGTACCGCTTGTAATGACCCCGCTAATAAAGCTAATGAGGGGGCCGGAGTGGCAAGTGACGGAGGGGGCCGGAGTGACAAGTGACGGAAGGAGCCGGAGTGGCAAGTGACGGATGGGGGCCGGAGTGGCAAGTGACGGAGGGGGCCGGAGTGGCAAGTAACGGAAGGGGACGGGACTGTCATCCCCCCCCACCCCTCTTATGCTGTGTGCCGCTTGTAATGACCGCGCTAATAGAGGTAATGAGGGGGCCGGGAGTGGCAAGGTGACGGAGGGGGCCGGAGTAAGATGACAAGTGACGAAAGTGGCAAGTGACGGAAGGAGCCGGAGTGGCAAGTGACGGCATGGGGGCCGGAGTGTGCAAGTGACGGAGGGGGCCGGCAGTAGTCTTTGTAGTGGCAAGTGACGGAAGGGGCCGGACTGTCACCCCCCGTATGTAGTACCGGTACCACCGTAATCTTACCTCCCGATATGAGGTAATGAGGGGGCGCCGGAGAGTGGCAAGTGCCGGAGAGGGCCGGAAGTGCCTCATCTGATGAATAGTATTACGGGATCCGGTCAATATTGGATGGCTGGACCCTCATTAGACCCTCCGTCCCCGGCTGATGGTTTAAAGACGATTTTTTTGTATTGGTAGACTAAATAAATTGCATATACAGTATAATTCTATATATACCTATATAGTATATAGAATAAAGATTATACTATATATATATATAATATATAGTATATTATCATAATTCCTTATGTATTTACATAAATAATTCATAGGTTTGTAAACTCATTTATCTAATTTATTAATAATTTTACTAAAACATCTATTAGTCATTATACCAGAATATCTTGTTAGTGTCGGTATTAGTAGGTTTTCTGTTTACTAAAAACGTATTTATATTTTTCACAAATGTTTATTTTTCAAAACTAGAAAGGCGTGGCTTGTAGTTTAGAAAAGTATAGTGTTTTACGATCACTTTAGATAAAAAAAATAACAGTGTTTTGATGGGGTCATTGGAAAATATCTAAGTATGTGGTGGAGTAAGGGTACTCCAAATTATCGTCCCACATTAATTATATTGTAAACATGTTTAACGAACATATTTACTTGTTTATCAAATTTGCTAATACGGAAACTATATCGCTACATAAAGCAATACATATAATATATATATATCTATAATAGCTATATATATATATATATATGTATGTGAGATGAAAATAGCCATAGTCATGGAAGAGACAAGATGGGCAATTGAACCGAGTTGTAACATAATATTAATCATTATACTGTATGTGTATATATGCGGTCATATAGGACACCCTAATGATCTAGTTTACTTATAATTTATTGACTCAACCAAACAGATTTTAAGGGGGGCAACCTCGCTCTCCTTTATCTTTCTCTCCCTCTCTCTTTGGCTTGTATCCATTTGGACCCATTCAGCATACTGTTTTTAAGACGTTTAGCCACCCCCATCCATGGAGTCTATATTTTCCTGGCGAGCGGGCTAGCGAGTCAGCATATATATAGTTTGTTATACAGCTAGTTAAATTTGGTAAATTTTTGCGAATAGAAAAATTTATCCGGCGAAGCCGGATTGATCCATATAATGCTGGATCGCTTCGCTCGTCCAGGAAGAAATCGGGCACACATGGATATGGGGATAAACTGTCTTAAAACAGTTGACGTGAATGGGCCCGAATGGATACAAGCCAGAGAAAGAGAGAAAAGGACGAGAAAGAGAAAGAGAAAAAAAGCAGGTGACCCCACTTAACCAACACTTAGGCCTGAGTTGGTCTCGTCCATTGTCACTTGGAATAGTTTTAAAAGTCGAAATAGTGTTGCTAAGTAATCGCTTAAAGGTATAGTGGAACTTGTTGAATTTCTGCCTAGCTATCGAAAACATTAATTTGTAAGTAACCCTCCGTTCTTAACACTAATCATCAATTACAAACAACCAATGGTACTTGCATAAAATAATGAAATCATATGGTCCTCCCGGGATTCGAAACTCGGGAAGAACCACCACACCCAGAACAATAAGCACCTAAACCATTACCCCACCCAAAACAAAGATTGCAGGATCCCAGAAAGTTAGTTTTAAAAATTAATTTGAAGTTACGAAGTCACTTTACTCGTAAATTCGCAAAGTTTCAATCAAGAGGTGTTCAGTTATTTTGAAGATTGTGTAGTGGAAATTCATGTGGGCTAATAGTATATAGAAACGTGGTCTTAATGTGACCGCATGAGACATAGTAGTTTCATTATTTTCCCCATTTAAGTATCGAAGGAAATTAGATGCTAAGGGAGTGAATTGACCGCCAGAGGCTCAATGAACAGAAGTATAGTACGTTTATTGCCAGTTGACGGACGTAAGTATAATTAATTCGTAGCATTAATGGGTTGATAGTGTAATCGAATAATATACAACTACTATGTCTCTGTATCGGTGGAACAGGGTCCAAATCAAACCAGTAGACTCCATTTCAACCAGTTAGCTCTCAACCAGTACCAAATCAACCAATACGGTTAGGTTAGTTTAAGTTAGTCGTATATTTTGGCACTGGTTTGGTTGGTATGGGTTAATTTGGCACTGGTTGAGAGCTACTGCTTGAAATGGTCTCTACTGGTTGAGATGAGATGTATAATATGAATGGCAAGGTTGTTCACAATTTATCAACACATTACAGCTACCAAATCTTCTTGAACCCGATGTCAGTACCAGGGACGTCCTATCATCATATTCTGGGCAACCCTATCACACGATTTTAAGCAGCATTTAGGAAGGACCTCTAGCAATAAGGGAAAGGTTTCAAAAACTATCTCAACCAAACCCTTTTTTAATTACACAGATTCCTTCCTGCATTAAGCTGCATAATATCGTCTAAATATATATCTAGAATAAAATATAATCACACAGTCGCTGGTACTCAGAGGGTTAATAGCGCGAGTAACCAAGGACATGGCAATTTACCGCCAGTTAAAAATAAAACACACCGTCGCTGGCTACTCAGAGGGCTTAATAGCGAGTAACCAAGACATGCAATTTACCGCCAGTTTTAAACAATATATAGACTATAGTTGAACTCGCGGAATAGTCATTATTGGTGAGGAGTGACGAAAATATTGACGTATAGTTTGATTAATTGGGGTGATAATTAGTGGGTGGCCATAATTTAAGGGGGGGATGGCCCTAATTATTTGTTTATTAATTTATCTTTCATTATTTTTGTAGGCTTCCACCCTAGACCTCCATCAGCTTACAATAAAAACCCAAGCCCCCCCCCCCCCCCTTCAAGATAAATTTGTAAATTTTTCGATACAAAAATGGTCATTGGCCGAAGGCCGACTTTTGGCTCTGAATTACAGGCTCGCTTTCGCTCGCCATGAAAAAATCGACACCTAAATTGCATGGAAAGGTATGAATAATATGACACGGAAACGGGCGAAAAGTCTAAAGTCGCCAAAACTACTGGGCCGCACGAAACGTCTTTAACCATTTGAAAACTCTAAAGGGGCCTAAACATTCGAGGGAGAAAGGGGGCACCCAAAACACGAACCATCTCTCCCTTTAAGGTGATGAAGCCAGAGATATTGGTGCAGCAGAAACAGAAGGTCGCGGTGACACCAGATAAATTTTATTACAGGATTATCGTGAAATAGTCGATGATTAGCACTGGTGGGTTTTGTGTCGAGTGTGTTCCTTCCCACCGAGAGATGAATTGTTATTACCAGGATTATCGTGAATAGTCAGATGATTAGCTCTGGATGGGGTGCGACGAGTGGTGTGAACCGGACCATCTCAACCAGCCATAGACTATTTCCAACCCCGTAAGCTCTCAAACCAGTACCAAATACAACCAATACGGTGTAGGTTAGCACTATATTTTGGCACTGGGTCGGATGGTCTTGGTTGATTTGGCACTGGTTTGATGAGCTTACTGGTTGAGATGGTCTACGGGTTGAGATGTCCGGGAACCCCGTACAGAGTCGGTGGTTCCAAGATGGCGTACTTGTTGGGTACACTTAATCAGAGAGATTCGTGGACCTTTATGTAAAATTAATTTTGCCTGTCATTCAACTATGGTATTAAACTCTTGGGCCAATGTGAATCAAAGGAGTGTAGGACAGCCAAAATTTGAAAAATATTTTATAATTCTATTTATTGTACAAAAACAGAAAACGGTATACTAAACACTATACTCTGTTTCCAACGGATGGTAAATTGCTATCTCACCATTCTGATCGCTATGCTATAACTGTGATTGTGTAGCGAAATATGTTGCTAATGATGACAATTTGGCAATGATATGACCGCAGCACAGGATCATGTTGCAGTATCATATTTTCCCATTAAGCGTTTTTTTTGTTTTATCTTTCGCTCCTTTTATCTCTTTCCCTGGTGTGTATCCATTCGGCCCCAGTCAGCCAATTGTTTTAAGACGTTTATCCCCATTCAGGTGGTCGATTTCTTCCTGGGCGAGCGATAGCGAGCCAGCATTGTATGGAGAAATCCGGCTTCGCCGGAGACATTTTTCTATCGGAAAAAGTACAAAATTTGCTTGCTGTCAAAACAAAAAAAAATGTGCTTGCTCGCTACCGCTCGCCAGGAAAATATTGCGCTGGATGGGAGAAAAACTTCTTAAAAACAGTGAGGATGGAATGGGGCCGAATGGATAAAAGCCAAAGAGAGAGGGAGAGAAAGGAGAAAAAAAAAAGTGAGGTGGGCTCCATTAAGAATGAAGCAATCGGATGCTAAAGGATTCAATATACCATCATCTGTATAAAACATAGACTCTAGTACCACCGATAGAAGAGATAGATAAATTCGAAGTATATAGGACTAATATACACAAGACGCCCATAAAAATTACAGTAATACATAAATAAAGAGATACCAGACGACGGATCACCCATTCGTATCGCCTTCAGACTTCCGATCATTAGGAAGAGTTGGGTTAGGAATCACGCGATGAGAGGACATTATATATATATACTGTATATATACTGTGTGTGTGTGTGTATGAGATAGAGCAAGAAAGAAAAGAAAGGGAGGGTGAGAGAGTGTGGTGTGTGTCGATTGGTTTTAAGTGCGTTTGAAAAGGGAGGGTAGAGAGGAGAGTGTGTGTGGTGTGTGTCGAATTGTGTTTAACGTGCGTTTGTATGTCTCGTTTGCAATAAAGTACTTTGATAGAGGTATCGTAATTTAAATACTAGAACAGGTTTTTGTATTGGTCTGGTTTTTAGTAAAGTACAGTATAGGAAGTAGGGGTTCATACTTTATGAGAACATTTGGTGAGAGGTAATGAGGCGTTGGGAAGTAATGTGCGGGTCTACTGAGATAGGTACTCTCAAGGGTGTAGATACAAACACATACACACGCACACACAATCCACACATATATACACACAAGGTAGGGTTTATATGTGGTCTTCTAAGGCCCCATGCGCTGACGGCGAGCTAGAGAGTTAAAGTCCCCCAGAATCGTAAAGGGTCGGCAAGTCCCAATGAAGAGGATGGTATCGTGGTCAAGCTGCTCAACGATCAGATTGCGTTAGATACTAGTAATATAACCAGTGCATCTGCGTATTTACGATCGGGGGAACCCCAGGCACCTCACGGTCGCTAAAGGACGCAGGTGACCTGGTAGGTAAGGTAGAATAAGTATTGTACTGTACGAAAGTAAAGAAAAACTCCGTCACCTCACAGCTCCAAGTGAACAAAAAGCCAAAAACAAAATAATAATAATACAACTAATAATATATATTTATATTTCCTATTAATTACTATTATTATTATTATTCTAGTAGTAGTAGAAGTAGTAGTAGTAGTAGTAGTGTTGTGATTATTATTATACAGCCACACTGTACGCATTTACACATATACACCACACATACGCATACACACACACAACACCGTCTTAGCAGTATACAGTATGTGCATGACTTCATCAACGTCTAATTTATCAAGCACACCAAACACACACACACGCGCGCGCGCGCGGACATGATTGAATGTTCAGAAGCAATCAACCACACTGTGCCACTACCAGGCGGGGGAAGGTAATCGCCGCAGCATTTACAGGTGTATAAGGGGAAATACTGACATAGCTGAGGTAGACTGAACACACACAACCATACACACACACCCACACACGCACACACACTTAGTCGGGGCGCCTGCAAAGCGTTCTCAAAACCATTCCAAGGGTGTCAGCCCTATCAATACGATCAACAACCCACTCTTTTCAAAGCATCAAAAAAGTTGGACCTTTTCAATTTGACAAAAGGCTGAAACTGACTGGATGATATCATATCATCAGCACAATAGTTAGGGGTTAACAATTAGCCTAACATAACAACCGTACCTAACCTAACCTAGTAAGAATGGGGTTAAACATTAGCCTAACCTAACAACCTTACCTAACCTAACCTAGTAAGAATGGGGTTAACATTAGCCTAACCTAACAACCTTACCTAACCTAACCTAGTACGAATGGGGTTAACAGTTTTGATACATCGATGACTTCCAACTTTTGATGCAGTGAAGTGATATAAACTTTTTTACACATTGATATGATCTGGGAAAAAACGGTTTTTTGACAAAATGAAAAAAAAAACTGGCAAATTTGATGTACTGATAGCTGTGTGCAGATTTGCGAAATGGTAGGATCAGTTTGTGACGCTTTGAGGCTTCCCCCACTTAGTCGACTGTCAACCAATATACCCTGTTCCAAAGTAGGTAGTCCAGCAATCGCGAACGCTGTATCCTCTGTAACTCAAAAAGGGCTGGAGCAAATGGGCTGTACATTTTTACACCTATTCCTTGGCTGACCCTTCCCAAATGGTAAACAAAAATAGCTCGATTAGTCTAGCCATTTGTGAGTTATAGAGGTTCATGTTCAAGAGTTTTGGCCAATAAATTTGGCAACTACCCACACACTTATGTTTTTTTTGTTTTTTTTTTTTGTTTTTGTCCCATGACCACTACCATACACCACAATGTGATACACTCTTGCCCTTAGGGAGATCAGGCGGTAGTGTGCAGCATAATTGCTGGTTCGGCTCAATGGTTTAAGGAGGGGATTTAGTTTGCTCTCTAAACCTATATCTAAGCTTAAAAGAAGAAAAAAAAAACACAAGACCCCCAGCCCCCCCCCTCGATATAAATTTTTACATTTTAGGTAGAAAAATGTCCCGGCCGAAGCCTCTTCAAAAGACAGGCTCGCGATCGCTCGCCAGGAAAAAAAGCGACACCTAAATGGCCCGAAAGGTCTTAATATGGCAAAGGAATGGGGCAAAGCAAAGGTCTGAAAATCGCCAAACTAGCGAGGCGAATGTCTTGACATCTCATAATTAAGAGGGCTACACATGAGGGAGGAGGAGGACTCGAAAAACCAACTGCCTAACCTTAACTCATCACCACTACCCATC
>CM064529.1:3429259-3498072 GCA_032716605.1 Paralithodes platypus
ATCTCCGGGGGGGGGGGGGGTGAGGGGGGAGGGGACAAAATAAAATCGCTTACACACCTAATTTTGGGCACCCCTTTAGTAAGCATACCCAAGTATGGGCTCTCCAGCTTGAAAACGGATGGGAGTGGTTTGTGAAACAAACCGACAGAAAAGTGTCCTTTTATATAGATTATATCTATATATAATATAATATATATACATGTATATCTATATATATATAATATATATACTATATATCTATATATACTATATATGGGATCTCTTCAGATACATCAAACTACAGACCAATAGCTATAACTTCCACTCTTGGTAAAGTCTTTGAAATTATATTAAATAATCACATAATTAAGCATCTTGAGAATAATAAATTAATCAGTGATAGGCAATATGGTTTTAGCCGATGTCGATCAACTGCAGACATGCTTTGCCTTCTTACGCATAAAATTCAAACCAAGCTACAGGACCAACATGGTGGAAATACATACAATAGCAATGGATATATCAAAGGCATTTGATAGAGTCTGGCATCAATCCTTATTGGCGAAGATGTTCGCACTACGGCATTGCCATCATTAGTTCCACTAATTTCTATTATCTTCATAACAGAAAAATACGTGTAATGGTAGATGGCCTTTATTCTCAATTTCACTCAATAAATGATGGTGTTCTCCAGGGATCAGTTTTTGGCCCAATTCTGTTCCTACGTCATATCAATGATCTCATATATACACCTCATACTCCAATACATTCCTGAACGCAGATTGACTCAACACTCCACAGTACCTTCACCATTACCAATTTCTTTCACCCAAACCCGATTCTATGAATTCAAAAATAAAAACACTGCAATTTCTCTGAACCAGGACCTTTCTAGAATTAATGGATGGGGACAAAAGAATCTAGTTTCCTTTAATGCACCGAAAACCAAGTACATTCAATGTTCTAACCGACCAGAATCTCACTGACTCCCATATATTTTTTAAGGATTGTAAATATTCCAACTTCCCCTAGTATTGACATTCTCGGTTTGTAACATTAAATAATAACTTGAGCTGGACACATTATGTTAGAAGGCATTGCGAAGAATGCCTCTAAAAAACTGGGACTCATGTACAGAGTTCGAGAATTCTTCACGGACGAGCAGTTGGCCGTGAATATAAAAGTCATGTGCGTTCTCAGATGGATTACTGGTCACCTCTGTGGGGTGGAAGTGGAGTGGTTGCATTGAGGCAGTTAGAATAAATTAAAAATAAAGCTATTAGATTAATCAATAACCCTGCAATCACACAGGACCTTCCTTACATTATCCCTACGAAGAAACGTTGCATCCCTTGCATTATTCTACAGATATTTTCACAGCAATTGTTCCGAGGAACTGTGCTTCCATTGTGCCGCCTCTCCACATTCTTTACCCGTAGAACTAGGGAAGCTGAGAGCGCCCATGGAATGTACACTTTCTCCTCCACAATGCAGAAATTCTGCTTATCAGAATTCATTTAGGCCCCAGAGTACTAACTATTTGGAATTCCACTTCCCTCGAATTGCTTTCCACAAACTTACAATCTACAAATGTTTTAAATCCAGTTGTTACAAACATTTTATGAATGGAGGATGCCTTTAGGCACATGGACCTTTTTGGGACCTTTTTGTTTTATCTGTGTTTTTCCTTCCTCCGTTCATTGTCTCTTTAAAAAAAAAAAAATTTAATATATATATATAGATATATATATGTGTGTGTGTGGTTTCGTGTTGTGTGTGTAATGTGTTGTATTACAGTATGCAATATGTGTATTGTGTATGTGGGTGTTTGCGTTGTGAGCCTGAGAGAGACAGATTGTCAGCGGCTCTTAGTGTATATACTCAAAACATCTATAGAGCTGTGTGTCCTGGAATTATACCATATACATTCATTATAGACCACAAACAAATCCCACAGTGTCAACCCCACTTATAACACACACACACGGGCCACACACACACAAACGGGCCACACACACAATACACTCCCCCCACCAAAGGCAAATCCTCCAACTAAAGGAACATAATAAAACAACACACACACACACACCTGAATCCCAACAACTGGCAAACCCTCTCAGAGCTTACATACCAGGCAAGCAAGCAACCAACAACCATCGCAGTCACGGATCTAACTCACCACAACCACCTCTTCCACTTCTTCCACCTCCGCCACCTCTCTTACACGCCACTCCTGTACCTGTAATGTGAAATTAAACAGGTAACAAATCCGGCAGTTTAGGTTCAATGTACTTCCACCGCTATAGTGTGGAGGGATACACAGTGGCGCGTTGACAGTTTCGCCCCATATAAGCTCTCGCTGGGTGGGTGCCATTATCGAGAGACACTATATTACCGAAACGGATAATTGATTGTGGTTCTGGGAGGTGGTACTAGTGGTGGTGGTGGTGGTCGATGGGGGCCTGGCATGTTCACCGGGGGATAATGTTGGGCATGGAGAGTTGTGGAGGTGGAGGTGATGTGGTGCTGGTGGTGGTGGTGTGGTGCTTGTGTAGGTGGTGGTGGTAGTGTGGTACTTGTTGTGGTGGGATATTTAGTAGTGGTGATGGTAGGGGTTAGGGGTGGTTTGGCATGATCTTGGGTATGGAGAATTGTGGTGGTGGTGGAGTGGGTTGGGTTATATTGGTGGTGGTGGTGGGTATTTGTGGTAATGGTGTTGGTGGTGGGTGGGGTGGGTTTGGTTTGGTGTTGAGTGGGAATATGTCGGTCTTAGTTAGGGTGGGGTTGTATTGATAGTGATTTTGGTAGTGGTGATGATGGTGGTTGGGGGTGAGGTGGCTTTGGTGGTGGGGTGGGAGTTGTGATAGTGTTGGTGGTGATGGTGGATGGAAATAGGGTTTTTGGGGGAGCTTCCATCGTCAATTGACCACTTCCGAGTTTCAGGCTATAAGGAAGTTGGAGCCGAAAACATAAATATTAAACAGAAATGCCTTAATAATGTAGATTTCTGATAGATACAAAATATGTTGAATTGGGTTTGATGTGTATATAAATGTACTACAACCGTATTTTAAATGGCAATTGTGTTAAATATCGATGTATACAGCTCCAACTTCCTTGCAGCCTGAAACTCGCAAGTGGTCAATTCTCGATGGTCAAAGTATTATCCAGCAACATTTCTGAGATTTTTATTTTTCATTTTTTTGTTTTGGTATCGGGAACTGTACACTGATGGTAGATTGATTTAGGTGATACACTTTTCTGTCTCATAAGTTGCAGTCCCACAGTTTGCGATAAAAGCTGAGAGAAAAAAGGACTCGTTTAATACCGGCTTGAAGATAAAGAAAATGGAATAGAAAAAAGAAAAAGGAGGAAAAAGAAATAAAACACCAACAATTACAAAAACGACAAATTTAAAGTAAAGGAAGCAAACACGTATTTTCTAAGGAGAACGGAGAGAGAGAGAGAGATAGTGAGAGAGTGAGAGAGAGAGAGAGAGAGAGAGAGAGAGAGAGAGAGAGAGAGAGAGAAGGGACCATCAAAGAGCGAGAGTCACACCCTATCATTGGACAAACTACGTCGATAGACACAGACACACACATACATACATACACACACACACACACACACACACACACATACACACACATACACACACACTCATAAACACTTACACAAACACCACAGAGAGAGAGAGAGAGAGAAAGAAGAAATACAATAATAATACAGATATAGAATAGTCACAAAGGATAGGGAGAAAAAATGAGAGTTACAATAGTTACAATAGTCATAGAGAGAAAGAGAGAGAGAGAGTCAGTTGAGTGTGTCGGAGTGGAGGGTTGATACTGCTTCCCCTCCACTAGCTACTGATTCACTCTCTCACCTGCTCACTCACTGCTTCGTTGACTTCTTCACTCACTCACCCATTGCTTCGTTGACTGCTTTATTGACTCACTGTAGCATTCACTGCTTCTTTCACTGCTGTTCTGCTTCCCCTCCACTACCTACTGTTCCACCTACTCACTACTTCGTTGACTGCTTCACTGACTAACTGCTCCTTTTTCACTAATTCACCCATTCCTTAAGGTGCGTCCACACTGGCAACAACGTATTAAGTTGTTAATGATACAGTGTTGCAGACATGTTGGTACTACACATTATTACCAACATGTCTGCAACACTGCATCATTAACAACTTAAGGGGGGTGACCTGCTTTTTGTTCTGTCCTTTTCTATCTTTCTCTGGCTTGTATCCATTTCGCCCCATTCAGCCTACTGTTTTAAGACGTTTATCCCCATCCAGATGTCAATTTTTTACGGGTGAGCGGTAGCGAGCCAGCATATTTTTTATTTTTGTTTGACAGCAGGCTAAATTTGTACATTTTTAGATAGACAAATTTCTCCGGCGAAGCCGGATTTCTTCATATAATACTGGCTCGCTATCGCTCGCCAGGAAGAAATCGACACCTAGATGGGGATAAACGTCTTAAAATAGTTGGCTGAATGTGGCCGAATGGATACAAGCCAGAGAAAAAGAGAAAAGGACAGACATAACAAAAAGCAGGTCACCCCCCTTAAATCAGTAGTTTTTCTAATGCAATGGCATTTTTATTTGATAGAAACAAAAACATATTTTTTAAAGAGCATGCATATCTTAGTCTAACTCTAGACTATAACCCATCTTCTTACTCAAAATTATTAACGCTTGAGGATTATGATGCGTTTTGACAGTTAATTTTGGCTATCATTAGACGATTTTATACAGCTTGAGAAGGATCTGTGGGAATTACAAGGGTAAAGAGTATCTAAATTAACCCTCTAACTTCCATATACACATCCTAATCAGGAACAATCGTCTAATAATAGCCAAAAACAAATGAACAAATATGAATCATGATCCTCAAAGGATTAAAACACTATCCTTTGTCGGTAACTATTGTTCTACTGTACGGTCGAGGTTAATAAGTGTTGTCAGATATTTCACAAAGTTTCGGACACTGACTAATACTCTGAGGGATAAGCACTTTTCCCAGTAACTATAAAGGTACCAATTACACTCGTTGAGCGAAAACCACTGGAATCTATGACAACACTTAATAGCCCCGATTGTACCCACTGTAGTTGATAAAGCTATGTCCATAGCTCTGCTTATATTGAAGGAACTAGAATTAGTGACTGAATCAGCGAATGAACGAATTTATCAGTGAACGAAACAATCAGTCAACGTGGCAGTTAACTAAAGGTGCGTCCACACTGCCAACAAAACATGTTGGCAACACACAACACGACATAGAAGGCAACAACGTATTAAGGGGGGTGACCTGCTTTTTGTTATTTCTGTCCTTTTCTCTCTTTCTCTGGCTTGTATCCATTCGGCCCCATTCAGCCAACTATTTTAAGACGTTTATCCCCATCTAGGTGTCGATTTCTTCCTGGCGAGCGATAGCGAGCCAGCATTATATGAAGAAATCCGTCTTCGCCGGAGACAAAATGTACAAATTTAGCCTGCTGTCAAACAAAAATAAAAAATATGCTGGCTCGCTACCGCTCACCAGTAAAAATTGACACCTGGATGGGAATAAACGTCTTAAAACAGTAGGCTGAATGGGGCCAAATGGATACAAGCCAGAGAAAGAGAGAAAAGGACAGAAATAACAAAAAGCAAGTCATCCCCCCTTAAAAGAAATATTGACTGAGAAGAGATGTGAGCTATGCAAAATTATTCACTTCTATGTGGCTAAAAAATATATATATATATATTGCATAAGAAAGGCATTGGCTGTATATATTGTATTTACTAGTAAAGGTTATTCATTGAGCAAGGTTATTGACTAACAAAGTTATTGAAGGAATATCATTATTGACTGAGGATTTGATAAAGAAGAAAAGTACAGTATATTATCTAACAAAGCTATTTACTAACCTTGATTATTCACTTCTGCATCACAAATAACTTCAATGTTCTTTCAAACTATTTAATAACATGGTTCCATAGGGATTGGGCCCATACGGGACTGGGCCCATACGGGATTGGGCCCATACGGGATTGGGTCCACGGGATTGGAACCTAACCTAACCTAACCTAAGTGGGCCCACCTTAATAACTAGATTATTCACTTATATAACACAAACAACTTCAATGTTCTTTCAAAGTTATATACTAACATAGATTATCCACTTCTACATCACTAACAGATTAAATGTTCTTTCTATTTTTAGGTAAGTGGCGTTCATCTCCATACCCTCCACTCCTCAAGGTAAGCCCACCTCGCTTTGTTTTCTCTTTCTTCTCCCTCTCTCTTTGGCTTGTATCCATTCGGCCCCATTCAGCCTACTGTTTTAAGACGTTCGCACCCATCCAGGTGTCAATATTTTCCTGGTGAGCGGTAGCGAGCCAGCATATATATATTTGTGTTTTGACAGCAAGCTAAATTTGTACATTTTTCGATAGAAAAATTTCTCCGGCGAAGCCGGATTTCTCCATACAATGCTGGCTCGCTATCGCTCGCCAAGAAGAAATCGACACCTGGATTGGAATAAATGTCTTAAAACAGTTGGCTGAATGGGGCCGAATAGATACAAGCTAGGGAAAGAGAGAAAAGGAGATAAATATAAAAAAGCCGGTGACCCCCCTCCAGGTAAGCGATGTGGATATATGTGATTATGATAATTATCTCGGTTTCTCTTCAGCTGGCAATTAATGAAATCCCTTAGCAGCTAATTTCTCGATCCTTAATGGCCAATTACGAAACTACTATGTCTCTGCATCATATTAAGACCAGGTGTATACAAGCACCATCATAGTTCACGATAAAACCTTCAAATTAACCGAGCAATCTAGATGGGAACTTTGAAATTTACCGTCAGTTCCAAAGAATCAGACTATAATTTATCATATGGATAGGTTTGTTTAGTAGCTATGTTCCTTTGTATTTCAAGTTATTTAGGAGGTAGTTAGTTCTCTGTATTCCTTTATGGATGAAATTGTGTTTTATATCTAGTCTAAGCTAACCTGGCATTATTCTAGTGGTGTATTCATGTTTACTTTGAATTTAATTAAAGGTTAAATCCTGGAAGGGCTTGGCTATAGAAGAATCGTATTTGCATGCATTCAATTGTCCATATCGAGAGAGAGAGAGTGTGTGTGTGAGTAAGTGTGTAAGAGAGTGAGTGTGTGTGAGAAAGTCAGTGTGTGAGAGTGACAGTGAGAAAATGTGTGTGTGCGCGCGTATGTGTGTTATATTTTGTTCTATGTGGATGAGGGAGACAAAAGGCAAAGCTGCCTGTGACGAGTGCCTCCCCCAGTGGGTGTGTGTAGGTGTGAGAGAGAGAGAGAGAGAATGTGTGTGTGTGTGTGTGTGTGTGTGTGTGTGTGACAGTGAGTGAGAGAGAGTAACAGCCAAGTAACGATTTCGGGACAGCAACAAGAACACCGATAAAGACGTAATGAAGACAATTATATACCTCTTCGACAATCAGAGCCCCCCCCCCCCCCCCCGCTAATCAACAGTATCGGCTCTTGTTTCAAATGATGGTGTTCGGTTCTTGCGAGTAGCCATTATCACGCCCTTAACGATGCATTAGTTATTATGTAATTTAGTGAGAGAGAGAGAGAGAGAGAGAGAGAGAGAGAGAGAGAGAGAGAGAGATAGTGTATGGGTGTGGATGACTTTAAGAGAGAGAGAGAGGGGGACAGTGAGGAGGTGAGACAGAGAGAGAGAGAGAGAATAAGTGTGTGTGTGAAAGAGAAAGAGAGGTGTTTGGGTGGGTGGAGGACAGAGATAGAGCACGAGAGTGTGTGTGTGTGTGTGTGTGTGTGAGTGAGTGTGAGAGTGAGATAGAGAGAGTTGATTAGTAAGTGGGTGAGCGTATCGGGTATTGTTTCAAATGACAGAGTTCGGATCCCAGGTATATACTCATTATCACACTCCCCCCCACCGATTTATGAGCTCCATCCATAACTCATAATCATCCCACAAATCTTAGCGCCCGGGGTTCTGATTGGGTCATTAGGGGGTGGTGGGAGGGAGAGGGGGGGGGGGAGCTAATTATGACCCCCCATCTCTCTCTCTCTCTCTCTCTCTCTCTCTCTCTCTCTTTACCTACCCACCTACCCATTTTCCCTCCTCTCTCTCTCTATCTATCTATCTATCTATCTATCTTTACCTACCCATTTTCCGTCCTCTCTCTCTCTCTCTCTCTCTCTCTCTCTCTCTCTCTCTCTCTCTCTCTCTCTCTCTCTCTCTCTCTCTCTCTCTCTCTCTCTCTCTCTCTCTTTCCCAGATAGGCACCAACTTAATGGCTGTCTTTAGGGGGAGTTTTGCTACCTACTTTTCGGCTTCGTTTTCCTTGTATGGCTTCTTCTTTATAACCTCAACAAAATACAGACATCGTTAGGAGTTTGTAAGCTCGTGGCATGATATATGATTGCAGAAGGCATGGTGGTAAATATGGCAGTGCGAACCCTCTGTTGTGGAATGTTGTGATGCCCACGATAACCTTTCAACACCATCTATCGATTCACCTTCAGGGTTGGTTACTCGCTATAGGCTGGAACCTTTGATTGGAAAATTGAAATATGTTAATTCTGACAGGTACTCAAGTTGACAGACAATGGGAAAAAAGATGAAGCCGCAATAAAACAGCAAGAAAAGTAAAGTAGAGGGAAGTATAGATGATAACAACCGAGGGATAGAAAACATTGTGGTTACCCTAAAGAAGACCCAAAATGGTGGTGCAACTCTCCACACATACTGTAGAGTCGTAGACCATTATGCTTTCCTCGCCCCCTTGCTTCCCCCCCCCCCCCCCTCCCCCTCAGCGTCGTACATCATCGGAAGTCGATCGGTTTCTTGTCATTCCGTTCACATTATAGAGAGAGGCGTTCACGGTAAGGGGGGGGGGGGGGGAGGGGAGTATAATCGCCTATGTGAAGCCTTAAGGGAGCCCACCTCGCTATTTTTCTCTTTCTCTCCCTCTCTCTCTCTTTGGCTTGTATCAATTCGGCCCCATTCAGCCTACTGTTTTAAGACGTTTTCCCCCATCCAGGTGTCAATATTTTCCTGGCGAGCGGTAGCGAGCCAGCATATATATATTTTTGTTTTGACAGCAAGCTAAATTTGTACATTTTTCGATAGAAAAATGTCTCCGGCGAAGCCGGATTTCTCCAAACAATGCTGGCTCGCTATCGCTCGCCAGGAAGAAATTGACACCTGGATAGGGATAAACGTCTTAAAACATTTGGCTGAATGGGGCCGAATGGATACAAGCCAGGGAAAGAAAGAAAAGGAGAGAAAGATAGAAGAAGAATAAAAACAGGTGACCCCCCCCCCCCCTTAAGGGAAGATTTGTATTGATGTCTTCATTTATGTTATTTATATAGCCTATTGTGTTCTTTAATGTCCTCCTAAGACCTCCATCAAGCTTAAAAAACAATACCTCCAAGAGCTCCCCCCCCTCCCCCCCTCCCCCTCCCCCTTCAAGATAAATTTGTAATTTGTTTTGGTATAAAAAATGTCCCGGCCGGTTCCTCCTTAATTACACGCTCCCTATCGCTCGCCATGAACAAATAGGCACCTAAATGGCACGAAAACGGGGGCTGTGTCCTTCTGTGTCCTGCTTGTAGCACGCCGGTTGGCAGGAGTTACGGCTAATATTCTTAAGGGAGCCCACCTCGCTTATTTTTCGCTTTTTCTCCCTCTCTCTTTGGCTTGTATTCATTCGGCCCTATTCAGCCTACTGTTTTAAGACGTTTACCCCCATCCAGGTGTCAATATTTTCCTGACGAGCGGTAGCGAGCCAGCATATATATATTTTTGTTTTGACAGTAAGCTAAATTTGTAAATTTTTCGATAGAAAAATTACTCCGGCGAAGCCGGATTTCTCCATACAATGCTGCCTCGCTATCGCTCGCCAGGATGAAACGACACCTGGATGGGGATACACGTCTTAAAACAGTTGGCTGAATGGGGCCGAATGGATGCAAGTCAGAGAAAGAGAGAAAAGGAGAGAAAGATAAAAATGCAGGCGACCCCCCTTAACCCCTTCACTATCATGGTGCTGGATTTCATCATATTATGGCGATCATTAGACGGTTTTATGTAGATTAGGAAGGATCTGTGAAAGTGTTAACAAAATTAGATACCCCTTTAATCTTTACAGATAACTTTTAAGCGGAATAAAAGTACTTAGTTTTTTTTTTCTCGTTATAGTGGAGCAGATAAATGCAAAAATACCCCAAAATAGTTCACTTAATCATGCAAGCATAAAATTTGGCACAGACATTCTCAAAGGACCACTCTTTCATAAAAGGGCGTTAGCCACGCAAAAAATCCAAGATGGCTGCCTCTTTTTCCAAGATGGCTGCCATTCATTGGCCAATTGCATCATCTTCGAGAATATGGGTGTTACTGATGCATTTATCATGGTTTATAATCCCATTCAATCACCAATTTGTTCTTTATTAAAGTTATTTGTGTCACGCTTTCAATTCCATGTACTAAAACAAAGAGATGGCGTCCAATATGGCGGCCAAACGTAGTATTAATCTTATCTCAGCATCTGCCACTGGCCACAATGAATGCCTTTTTTTATCTACAGAGAGTTTTTGGGGTCATAGATTCTAATTGATCTAAAACTTTTCTCAAAGGATGTAAACATTATTTACAAGGTGTTGGTATACTAATAGAGTGAATGTCAGTGCACAACCAGGGCACACTGGTGACTTCACTGCTGTGTAACTCAGCATGGGGTTCAGTGTCAGCTGATCTAGCTTTACTAATGCTGTACCTAGCTTTACTAACTCTATTGTAGTAGACTAGTATTAGGTGTAGTGCAGTTTAGATTAGTGTCCCAAATGCTGTCTAATAGCCCCATATCAATTAGCTAGTATAAAATAGTTAGTAGATAAAGTTAGACAGCCGCGCCTGAATTGACAGGGTGTGCCAGCGCGGGAGAGCCGAGCCAAGGGTAAGGGGGCTATACATGACTTGTTCATGGACTTACCCGGATGGTGTACAGATCACACGGGACTTAAATGAGGAGGCAGACGGCCGCATCTTTGTCCATGCCAGATATGCTGCAGGACAAGGGAGCAAATCTATCATAGTCAAAGCCAATGACACAGATGTCCTTGTCATTGGCCTGAGTATGTTCCCAACTCTGCAAAGCATGGGTCTGCAGCAGCTGTGGCTCATATTTGGCCAAGGTCAGAGCCTTCGATGGATTGGCATTCACAACCTGCACAACTATGTTGGTCAAGAGAAGGCCAAAGGCATGTTGTTCTTCCATATTTTTACAGGTTGTGATGTGGTCTCAGCTTTTAGAAATAAAGGAAAGAAGACAGCTTGGCAGACATGGGACATTTTCCCAGAGGCAACTCCAGTATTTTCCAAACTGAGCCAGCACCTACCAACCATTGAGGATGATGACATGAAGATTCTAGAGAAGTTTGTGGTCCTCATGTATGACAGGTCCAGCACTGCAGATGGTGTGGATGAGGCTAGACTGGACTTGTTTGCCAGAAAGCAGAGACCCTATGAAGCCATCCCTCCAACCAGAGCAGCTCTGATTCAACACACTAAACGCGCAGCATATCAGGCAGGCTGTGTGTGGGCTCAGGCAATTCTGCGCCAGCCAGAAGCAGAGAGTCCAGCTGACTGGGGATGGGAGAAGATTGGCGAAGAATGGAAAGTCTTCTGAACAGCCAACTCTCCCATTGCAAAGAGTTGTGAACAGCTCACTAAGTGTGGCTGCAAGTCTAGCTGCCGTGGTAGGTGCAAATGCTACAGTCTTGGTCTCACATGCACAGCCTTGTGCAGTTGCAAATGTGAAGTGTAGTTTCTCTGTTATCCTGGATGCAGTGGTGAGTTCAAGTATAATTTCGACTGTCTTTTGCTAAAACTTTCATTAGATTTATGTATTTTTTGGTTCTGTAATAAAAACAAATTCATTTTGTCATAAAAATGTATACTGGAATCTTTATTAGTCGCAAAGATACGAATGATATTAGTTTTGCGGGTGCAATTTTGGTTTGATTTAGCATTAAAAAAAATATTTTACAAAAATAGGAGACCTCTTTCAGACTCTATGACATATAAAGTAGGGTTTTGAATTGGAATAAGTTGTTTTACTTGAACTAGTTACAACTTACAAAGTAATTATTAGTAATTCTTAGTGTAGGCGGCGGCCATCTTGAAAAAATAGTAGCCATCTTGGATTTTTGCGTGGCTAACGCCCGTTTTTGAAAGAGTGGACTCTAATGAACATTTGTGCCAAATGTCATGCTTGCATGATTAAGTGAACTATTTTTGCACTTATCTGCTCCACTATTAAGGTAGACCCTTCAAAAGCCATACAATGTAGTGCGGTATTTATAGACAATTATAATATAGATATAAGTATATTACTATATATATATATTATTATACAGTTTCAAGATTATCAATATAAATATAGTCCACAACGTTCATTGGAAAGCTGTACTTTATCGGATTAATTCAGAGTAATTATTCCGAAAACCTGAGTCAAGCCAGCGCTATAGCCACCAATTTTGAATATGCCAACTTACGAATTTTGGAAGGATTCTCTCTCTCTCTCTCTCTAATGAACGCGTTAATAGAGGTAATCAGGGGGCCGGAGTGGCAAGTAACGGAAGGGGCCGGAGTGGCAAGTAACGGAAGGGGCCGGACTGTCTCCCCCCCCCCCCCCCTCTTATGCTGTGTACCGCTTGTAATGACCGCGCTAATAGAGGTAATGAGGGGGCCGGAGTGGCAAGTGACGGAGGGGGCCGGAGTGACAAGTGACGGAAGGAGCCGGAGTGGCAAGTGACGGATGGGGGCCGGAGTGGCAAGTGACGGAGGGGGCCGGAGTGGCAAGTAACGGAAGGGGCCGGACTGTCATCCCCCCCCCCCCCCTCTTATGCTGTGTGCCGCTTGTAATGACCGCGCTAATAGAGGTAATGAGGGGGCCGGAGTGGCAAGTGACGGAGGGGGCCGGAGTGACAAGTGACGAAAGTGGCAAGTGACGGAAGGAGCCGGAGTGGCAAGTGACGGATGGGGGCCGGAGTGGCAAGTGACGGAGGGGGCCGGAGTGGCAAGTGACGGAAGGGGCCGGACTGTCACCCCCCGTCGTATACCGTGTACCACCCGTAATTACCTCCCTAATAGAGGTAATGAGGGGGCCGGAGTGGCAAGTGACGGAGAGGGCCGGAAGTGCCTCATCTGATGAATAGTATTACGGGATTACGGTCAATATTGGATGGCTGGACCCCATTAGACCCTCCGTCGGTGATGGTAAAGCGATTTTTTGTATTGGTAGACTAAATAAATTCAATATACAGTATAATTATATATATATATATATATATATATATATATATATATATATATATATATATATGTATATTATATAATCCTTATGTATTTACATAAATAATTCATAGGTTGTAAACTCCATTTATCTACTTTATTAATAATTTTACTAAAACTCTATTAGTCATTATACCAGAATATCTTGTTAGTGTGTTATTAGTAGGTTTTCTGTTTACTAAAAACGTATTTATATTTTTCACAAATGTTTATTTTTCAAAACTTGAAAGGCGTGTCTGTAGTTTAGAAAAATATATGTTTACGATCACTTTAGATAAAAAAATAACAGTGTTTGATGTGTTCATTGGAAAATATTAAGTATTTTGTGGAGTAAGGGTAATACAAATTATCGTCCACATTAATTATATTGTAAACATGTTTAACGAACATATTTACTTGTTTATCAAATTTGCTAATACGGAAACTATATCGCTACATAAAGCAATACATATATATATATATATATATATATATATATATATATATATATATATATATATATATATATATATATATATATATATATATATATATATATGTATGTGAGATGAAATAGCCAAGTAATGGAAGAAGACAAGATGGGCAATTGAACCGAGTTGTAACATAATATTAATCATATACTGTATGTGTATATATGCGGTCATTATAGGACACCCTAATTACCTAGTTTACTATAATTATGACTCAACCAACAGTATTTAAGGGCGCCCACCTCGCTCTTTTTTATCTTTCTCTCCCTCTCTCTTTGGCTTGTATCCATTTGGTCCCATTCAGCATACTGTTTTAAGACGTTTACCCCCATCCAGGAGTCTATATTTTCCTGGCGAGCGGTAGCGAGTCAGCATATATATAGTTTTGTTATACAGCTAGTTAAATTTGTAAATTTTTCGATAGAAAAATTTCTCCGGCGAAGCCGGATTTATCCATATAATGCTGGCTCGCTTCGCTCGCCAGGAAGAAATCGACACCTGGATGGGGATAAATGTCTTAAAACAGTTGACTGAATGGGCCCGAATGGATACAAGCCAGAGAAAGAGAGAAAAGGAGAGAAAGAGAAAAAAAGCAGGTGACCCCCCTTAACCAACACTAGGCCTGAGTTGTCTCTTCATTGTCACTTGGAATATTTTAAAACGAAATAGTGTTGTAAGTAATCGCTCAAGTGTATAGTGAACTTGTTGAATTTCTGCCTATCTATGAAAACAGTAATTTGTAAGTATCCCTCCGTTCTTAACATTAATCATCAATTACAAACCCCAATGTACTTGAATAAACTAATGAAATCATATGGTCCTCCCGGGATTCGAACTCGGGACACCACACCCAGAACATAAGCACCTAAACCATTACACCACCAAAACAAAATTCAGATCCCAGAAAGTTAGTTAAAAAATTAATTTGAAGTTACGAATCACTTTACTCGTAAATTGCAAAGTTTCCATCAAGATTGTTCAGTTATTTTGAAGATTGTGTAGTGAAATATGGTGCTAATTATATAAACGTGGTCTTAATGTGACGCAGAGACATAGTAGTTTCATATTTTCCCATTAAGTATCGAGAAATTAGCTGCTAAGGGATTGAATTGACCGCCAGATGCAATAGAACAGAGTATAGTACGTTTATTGCCAGTTGACGGTAAGTATAATTAATTCGTAGATTATTTGTTGACAAGTAATCGAATAATATACAACTACTATGTCTCTGTATCGGTGACAGGTCAACTCAACCAGTAGACCATTTCAACCAGTAGCTCTCAACCAGTACCAAATCAACCAATACGGTTAGGTTAGGTTAAGTTAGTCGTATATTTTGGCACTGGTTTGGTTGGTCTGGGTTAATTTGGCACTGGTTGAGAGCTACTGCTTGAAATGGTCTACTGGTTGAGATGAGATGTATCATATTAATGGCAAGTGTTCACAATTATCAACACATTACGCTACAAAATCTTCTTAACCCGTTCAGTACCAGGGACGTCCTCTCATCATATTCTGGCAACTATCACACGATTTTAATCAGCTTAGGAAGGACCTCTAGCAATAAGAAGGTTTCAAACTATCTCAACCAACCCTTTTTTAATTACCACAGATCCTTCCTGCATAAGCTGCATAATATCGTCTAAATATATCTAGAATAAAATATATCACACGTCGCTGGTACTCAGAGGGTTAATAGCCGAGTAACCAAGACATGGCAATTTACCGCCAGTTAAAAATATAACACACGTCGCTGGTACTCAGAGGGTTAATAGCCGAGTAACCAAGACATGGCAATTTACCGCCAGTTAAAAATATATAGACTATAGTTGAACTCGCGAATAGTCATTATTGGTGAGTGTGACGAAATATTGACGTATAGTTTGATTAATTGGGGTGATATTAGTGGTGGCCATAATTTAAGGGGGGATGGCCCTATTTATTTGTTTATTAATTTATCTTTCATTTATTTTTGTAGCTTCCACCCTAGACCTCCATCAAGCTTAAATAAAAACCCAAGAACCCCCCCCCCCCTTCAAGATAAATTTGTAAATTTTTCGATACAAAAATGTCTTGGCCGAAGGCCGATTGCTCTTGAATTACAGGCTCGCTTTCGCTGGCCATGACAAAATCGACACCTAAATTGCATGAAAGGTCTGAATATTGACACGGAAACCGGGCGAAAAGTCTTAAAGTCGCCAAACTACTGGGCCGAACGTCTTAACATTTGAAAACTAAAGGGGCTAAACATGAGGGAGAAGGGGCACCCAAAACACGAACCATCTCCCCCTTTAAGGTGATGAAGCAGAGATATTGGCAGAACAGAAGGGCCGGTGACACCAGATAAATTTTTATTACAGGATTATCGTGAATAGTCGATGATTAGCACTGGTTGGGTGTGAGTGTGTTCCTTCCCACCGAGAGATGAATTTTTATTACAGGATTATCGTGAATAGTCGATGATTAGCTCTGGTGGGGTGCGACGAGTGGGTGACCGGACAACTCAACCAGCATAGACTATTTCAACCCGTAGCTCTCAACCAGTACCAAATCAACCAATACGGTTAGGTTAGCACTATATTTTGGCACTGGGTTGGATGGTCTTGGTTGATTTGGCACTGGTTGAGAGCTACTGGTTGAAATGGTCTACGGATTGAGATGTCCGGGAACCGTACGAGTGGGTTCCAAGATGGCGTCTAGTTGGTACACTTCCTCATAGAGATTCGTGGACCTTTATGTAAACTTAATTTTGCCTTTCATTCAACTATGGTATTAAACTCTTGGCATTTGAATCAAAGAGTAGTAAGCAAAATTTGAAAAATATTTTATAATTCTATTTATTGTACAAAACAGAAAACGGTATACTAAACACTACACTCTGTTTCCAACTAATGGTAAATTGCTATCTCACCATTCTGATCGCTATGCTATAACTGTGATTGTGGAGCGAAATATGTTGCTAATTATGAAAACTTGGCAATAATATGACGCAGCACAGACATAGCAGTATCATATTTTCCCATTAAGCGTTTTTTTTTTATCTTTCTCACATTTTATCTCTTTCCCTGGCTTGTATCCATTCGGCCCCATTCAGCCAATTGTTTTAAGACGTTTATCCCCATTCAGGTGTCGATTTCTTCCTGGCGAGCGATAACGAGCCAGCATTGTATGGAGAAATCCGGCTTCGCCGGAGACATTTTTCTATCGAAAAATGTACAAATTTAGCTTGCTGTCAAAACAAAAAATATATGTGCTTGCTCGCTACCGCTCGCCAGGAAAATATTGAGCTGGATGGGAGAAAACTTCTTAAAACAGTAGGCTGAATGGGGCCGAATGGATAAAAGCCAAAGAGAGAGGGAGAGAAAGAGAAAAAAAAAGTGAGGTGGGCTCCATTAAGAATGAAGCAATCGGATGCTAAAGGATTCAATATACCATCATCTGTATAAAACATAGACTCTAGTACCACCGATAGAAGAGATAGATAAATTCGAAGGTAGACTAATATACACAAGACGCCCATCAAAATACAGTAATACATAAATAAATTAGATACCAGACGACTGATCACCAATTCGTCTCGCCTTCAGACTCCCGATCATTAGGAAGAGTTGGGTTAGGAATCACGCGATGAGAGGACATTATATATATATACTGTATATATACTGTGTGTGTGTGTGTATGAGATAGAGCAAGAAAGAAAAGAAAGGGAGGGTGAGAGAGTGTGTGTGTGTGTCGATTGTGTTTAAGTGCGTTTGAAAGGGAGGGTGAGAGAGTGTGTGTGTGTGTGTGTGTGTGTCGATTGTGTTTAAGTGCGTTTGTATGTCTCGTTTGCATAAAGTACTTTGATAGATGTATCGTAATTTAAATACTAGAACAGGTTTTTGTATTGGTCTGGTTTTTAGTAAAGTACAGTATAGGAAGTAGTGGTTCATACTTTATGAGAACATTTGGTGAGAGGTAATGAGGCGTTGGAAGTACTGTGCGTGTATACTGATATAGGTACTCTCAAGGGTGTAGATACAAACACATACACACGCACACACAATCACACATATATACACACAAGGTAGGGTTTATATGTGGTCTTCTAAGGCACCATGCGCTGACGGCGAGCTAGAGAGTTAAAGTCCCCCAGAATCGTAAAGGTTCGGCAATCCCAATGAAGAGGATTGTATCGTGGTCAAGCTGCTCAACTATCAGCTTGCGTTAGCCTACTAGTAATCTCACCAGTGCATCTGCGTATTTACTATGGTGGGAACCCAGGCACCTCACGGTCGCTAAAGGACGCAGGTGACCTCGTAGTTAAGGTAGAATAAGTATTGTACTGTACGAAAGTAAAGAAAAACTCCGTAACCTCACAGCTCCAAGTGAACAAAAAGCCAAAAACAAAATAATAATAATACAAATAATAATATATTATTTATATTTCCTATTAATTACTATTATTATTATTATTATTAGTAGTAGTAGAAGTAGTAGTAGTAGTAGTATTGTTGTTGTTATTATTATACAGTCACACGTACGCATTTACACATATACAACACACATACGCATACACACACACACACCGTCTTAGCAGTATACAGTATGTGCATGACTTCATCAACGTCATTTATCAAGCACACACACACACACACACACGCGCGCGCGCGCGGACATGATTGAATGTTCAGAAGCAAATAACCACACTGTGCCACTTACAGTCTGGGGAAGGTAATAGCCGCAGCCATTACAGTGTGTAAGGGGAAATACTGAAATACACTGAGGTAGACTGAACACACACACATACACACACACACACACACACACACACACTTAGTCGGGGCGCCTGCAAAGCGTCAAAACTATTCCAAGGGTGTCAGCCCTATCAATACATCAAAAACCCAATCTTTTCAAAGCATCAAAAAAGTTGGACCTTTTCAATTTGACAAAAGGCTGAAACTGACTGGATGATATCATATCATCAAAAATAGTTAGGGGTTAACATTAGCCTAACCTAACAACCTTACCTAACCTAACCTAGTAAGAATGGGGTTAACATTAGCCTAACCTAACAACCTTACCTAACCTAACCTAGTAAGAATGGGGTTAACATTAGCCTAACCTAACAACCTTACCTAACCTAACCTAGTAAGAATGGGGTTAACATTTTTGATACATCGATGACTTCCAACTTTTGATGCATTGAAGTGATATAAACTTTTTTACACATTGATATGATCTGGGAAATAACTGTTTTTTGACAAAATGAACACATCTGGAAAATTTGATGTACTGATAGCTTTTTGCAGATTTGATGAAATGGTAGGATCAGTTTTTGACGCTTTGATGCTCCCCCACTTAGTCGACTGTCAACCAATATACCCTGTTCCAAATAGGTAGTCCAGCAATCGCGAACCCTAACCTCTGTAACTCAAAAAGGGCTTGAGCAAATGGGCTGTACATTTCTACACCTATTCCCTGGCTGACCCTTCCCAAATGGTAGAACTATTAGTTCGATTACTCTAGTCGTTTGTTAGTTATAGAGGTTCATGTTCAAGGGTTTTGGCCAACTAATTTGGAACTACCACACACTTATGTTTTTTTTGTTTTTTTTTTGTTTTTTTTCCATGACCACTACCATACACCACAATGATACACTCTTGCCCTTAGGGAGCTCAGGCGGTAGTGTGCAGCATAATTTACTGGTTCGGCTCAATGGTTTAAGGAGGGGCTTTAGTTTGCTCTCTAAACCTCTATCAAGCTTAAAAGAAGAAAAAAAACACAAGACCCCCCTCCCCTCCTTCGATATAAATTTTTACATTTTTCGGTAGAAAAATGTCCCGGCCGAAGCCTCTTCAAATACAGGCTCGCTATCGCTCGCCAGGAAAAAAATCGACACCTAAATGGCACGAAAGGTCTTAATATTGGCAAAGGAATGGGGCAAAAGGTCTGAAAATCGCCAAACTAGCGAGGCGAATGTCTTGACATCTCATAATTAATAGGGCTACACATGAGGGAGGAGGAGGACTCGAAAAACCAACTGCCTCCCCTTAACTCATCACCACTACCCATCATCACCATCACCATCATCACCACCATCATCACTCATCACCCACCTATTATGCCAATTAACCCTTCTCAACTCTGCCATCATCACCACTCACCACCAACACCTGCCTATCCATTATTCATCACCATACAACATCACCACACATTATCACTACCAACACTACCACCAACACCACTCACCACCAACACCCACCACCACCACCACTCACCACTCATCACCACCACTCACCACCACCTCACCACTCACCCCAATTAACCATAACCTTCGTAATATCCCGGTAATCCAGCTCTCGTGTTTGTGTTCGGGCTGTAAATTTGCTGCTGTTAAATGGCCTGCGAGTGAACAGCAGTGAGAGAGAGAGAGAGAGAGTGAGGGTGAGAGTGTGTGTCGGGGCGGTGTATGTGTATGTGAGAGAGAGCGAGAGAGAGAGAGAGAGGGAGATGGAGAGAGTGCGAGTGTGTGTCAGATGGTGTATGTGTGTGAGAGAGAGAGAGAGGGGGGGGGGGATATGCGTGTATGTGTATGTGTGTGTGTGTGTGAGAGAGAGAGAGAGAGTGTGAGGGGGGGGGTATATGTCTGTGTGTGTGTGAGAGACAGACAGGCAGACAGACAGACAGACAGAGAGAGAGAATATAGAGCTTTATCTATTCTCGGGAACGATTAGGGCGGATTGAAGAAAGAGAACGATGGGATTTACGAGACTAGCCTAATGTTCAGTTATTTTGATTGGTTTAGTTGGGGTAGTGTTATATTGATGTAGTATTGAGCCTATTGGTTAATATATGCATTTATTTATTTATTTATTTATTTGCTGTGTGGATTTTTAAGTTGACTTCGATTTCGTCTATATATAAATATTGAATTATTTGTCAACCACATACAAGTGACTATAATTATTAGTAGTAATAATTAAGGCGGGGTCACCGGCTTTTTTGTTCTTTCTCTCCTTTTCTCTCTTTCTCTGGTTTGTATCCATTCGGTCCCATTCAGCCAACTGTTTTAAGACGTTTATCCCCATTCAGGTGTCGATTTCTTCCTGGCTAGCGATAGTGAGCCAGCATTGTATGGAGCAAATCGGCTTCGCCGGAGACATTTTTCTATCGAAAAATGTACAAATTGCTGTCACAACAACAATTTATATCTGCTGGCTCACTGCCGCTCGCCAGGAAAATATTGACACCTGGATGGGGATAAACGTCTACAAACAGTAGGCTGAATGGGGCCGAATGGATACAAGCCAAAGAGAGAGGGAGATACAGAGAAAAAAAAGCGAGGTGGGCTCCCTTAATCAAAAGGTAATTCACTAACAACATTATGTCTTGTTTGATTGTATTTACCTGTTCATGGCCATATTATTGTCTTGACAATGTACAGTCACTCATAATCATTCGTGGACCCCCTATGATTTTTCTTTATGAAATTATAACTCTCTGGATTGTGTTTTGGGTAGAACTTGCTTTTCATTAATTAGTATATATAGTTTTCTTGTTGATGTATAGAAAATGATATACATTATTTCGTTTCCAGAGATATACCTCCATGATTAGAAATAGGTGAGGTCCCTTAATTTTGTAATAGCGACTCACCCATTTGAATCAGTGTCGAACCCAAAAGAGTCACTACACTGCTTCAGAACTTGGCTTTAAAGGTTCAAAAACTCTAATTGGTGTAACATCAAGGGACTGGAGTATTCGAAAAGGGGCTCCAGTCCTGACGCTATTCTTGCCTTACAGTGTGCTGGCTTAATAATCCAGAAGGGTTGATAGCCTCTTAAGTCCTATTTTCATTAACTAACTAACTTGGTTTAACCTTATATATGTTCACGATTGGACAGTACATAGCCTACCTCCACACACACACACACACACACACACACACACACACACACA
Source organism: Paralithodes platypus (assembly GCA_032716605.1). Classification (NCBI taxonomy): domain Eukaryota; kingdom Metazoa; phylum Arthropoda; class Malacostraca; order Decapoda; family Lithodidae; genus Paralithodes; species Paralithodes platypus. Next base: position 3,451,017 of record CM064529.1, read on the forward strand.
CACACACACACACACATACATACACACACACACACACACACACACACACACACACGTAAATCTCATATCACCTTGTGTGTCTGATCAATAAAACAAACTTATCAGAGTTCATTAAATATGCACAAAGAAGGTGTACTGTGCTATACCAAAAGATGATTAGATAGATAGATAGATGGATAGATAAATAGGTAGATAGATAGATAGATAGATATATAGATAAATAAATAGTTAAATAGATATATTGATAGATATATGTGTAGATGGATAGATAAATATGTAAATATATTGTTAGATAGATTTATAGATAGAAAGTTAAGTAGATAGATGGATGGATGTATAGGCAGTTAGATAGATAGGTAGTTTACTATATATATATATATATATATATATATATATATATATATATATATATATATATATAGAGAGAGAGAGATATATATAGATAGATAGATGTAAATAATAGGACAGATGAGAGATTGGTCGGTAAACCGATACATTTTCTGACTAGACTTAGACTTAATTATATATGGATAGACAGAGAGTCATATTGAGGATTAACTGCTGGCAAGTATATAGACACGTTCAATACTTATTTAACGGGAGAGAGAGTGTGTGTGTGTGAGAGAAAGAGAGAGAATGTGTGTGTGTGTGAAAGAGAGAAAGAGCGCGAGAGAGATAGTGTGTGAGAGTGTGAATTAAACACACACACACATTTTCATGAACACACACATTCACGAACACACACACACCCTACGACAACATTTCCCTAGTTAACACACCACCACCACCACAATTACCATTACTACCACCACCACCACCCCACCATTATTACCACCACCCCACCATTACTACCACCACCACCATCACAATTCCCAAGTTAACCAACCACCACCACCATTACCATCACCACCATTACCATCACCACCATCATCACAACAATTCCCAAGTTAACCAACCACCACCACCATTACCATCACCACCATTACCATCACCACCATCATCACAACAATTCCCAAGTTAACCAACCACCACCACCATTACCATCACCACCATCATCACAACAATTCCCAAGTTAACCAACCACCACCACCATTACCACCACCACCATTACCATCACCACCATCATCACAACAATTCCCAAGTTAACCAACCACCACCACCATTACCATCACCACCATCATCACAACAATTCCCAAGTTAAGACACCACCACCACCACCATCATCACAATTCCCAAGTTAACCAACCACCACCACCACCACAATTCCCAAGTTAACCAACCACCACCACCATCATCACAACAATTCCCAAGTTAACCAACCACCACCACCACCACCACCACCATCATCACAACAATTCCCAAGTTAACCAACCACCACCACCACCACCACCACCATCATCACAACAATTCCCAAGTTAACCAACCACCACCACCACCACCACCACCACCATCATCACAACAATTCCCAAGTTAACCAACCACCACCATCATCACAACAATTCCCAAGTTAACCAGCCACCACCACCATCATCACAACAATTCCCAAGTTAATCAACCACCATCACCAGTGGTGATGGGCTGGTCTATCAGAGTGAGAACTGAGCGATCTCTGCCATACCCATAGCTTACTCTGACTGTTCCTTTTACTTATATATTTTCTAGATCTCAAGTGACGGCGTCTCTTCCGTGGATTGACCTCCCAATCTACCAAGATTGGAAGCCAAAGCGTCACATTTTTCCTTTGCCCCTCAACTTTCTCTTCATAATTGGTGAGGGGCACAGGGCCCTGGGTGTGGCTTTGGTTTCCCGGGCGTTTCCGCACCCTCCTCAGCTCCCCGCCATGGAGTGGCTTCGGTCACCCAGGCATTATTGTGGTCGGCAGGGAGAGTTCTGTGGGGCCGCTCGGTAATGGCCTTGGCCTTGCTCGGGGCCTTGGGGCTGTTCGGTCAGGCAGCCTAGGGAACAACAACAACAACAACCACCATCACCACCACCACCACTATTACCATCACTACCACCACCACCACCATTACCATCACCACCATCATCACAACATTTCCCTAGTTAACAAACCACCACCACCACTATTACCATCACCACCACCATCACAATTACCAAGTTAACCAACCACCACCACCACCACTATTACCATCACCACCATCATCACCACAATTCCAAAGTTAACCAACCACCACCACCACCTCAATTCCCAAGTTAACCAACCACCACCACCACCACCACCACAATTCCCAAGTTAACCAACCACCACCAACACCACCACAATTCCCAAGTTAACCAACCACCACCACCACCACCACCACCATTACTACCACCACAAACACCATCACAATTCCCAAGTGAACCCACCACCACCACTACCTAAACCTATTGATTGCCTTGTTTGGCCAGGGAGTGTCCGTTTGTCTGGAGTCGTTAGTTAGGTCACACTAATTATAAATGACGCTGCTTCCTTTGTCCGGCCTTCTTCATACTCGGTATTTACTTCTGGGGGGGGGGGGGGGTGCTTCTATAACTCTTGCTTTATCATTTAGGTTACTTATGGTTTTTAGTCGTTCGTTAGGACATGTTAATTATATATGACGCTTGCTTCCTTTGTCCAACCTTGTTGACGCTTGGTACTTTTTGGTCAGGTCGGGGCCATGGCTATAGTAAAGTAGGAGAGTAGAGAGTTTTGGATAGAGGAAGAATAAGTTGAGAAATGGGACCAGAGCAGATGGCTGGAGTAAAATAGGAAAGAAGAGTAATTGGACAGAGGAAGAACAAGCGAAGAAGTGGCGGCTATCTGTTGTTTTATCATTTATGTTACTGAGGTATTAGAGGTGTTAGTTAGGACATGCTAATTGTATATGGCGCTGTTCCTTTGTCTGACTTTGTTGACAGTCGGTACACCCAATATCATAAATGGCGACGCACCCATATAGTATCAAACGCAAACCAGACAATACAAAGTTTATAATTACCCAGATGCTTCAAAGATTCGAATTGGTGAAACTTTATATAATTATATGCTCACGACTGTACAGTTACCCATACAAATTCGTGAACCTCATGTATTTCCAATTATAGAAGTAAATGTGTAATAGTTATCATTACATAAAGGTATACATAAGACGGGGGGGGGGGGGCGTTCACAAAATGTTATAATTTACTAGTTTTCTGTTGCCTTATCGTGTCTATATGTTTCTTAGGGGTTTGAGTTTATACGTTTTGTCGTTAAGGGGAGATTTCCACTTGAGGGATTTTTTTTACTGAACTCCTTTCTCATTCAGGTTTAGCCCCATTGATTTTGAGATTTTAAGACGTTCGCCCCATTAGTTTGGCGATTTTAGGAACTTTCGCCCCATTTCTGTCAATTTTAAGATCTTTCGTGTCATTTAGGGGTAAAAAAAAATCCTGGCGAGCGATAGCGAGCCTGTAATTTAAAAGGAAACGGCCTTCGGCCGGGACATTTTTCTACCGAAAAATGTACAAATTTAGCTTGAAAAAGGATCTAGAGGGTGAAATTTTAAGCTTGATGGAGGTCTAGGGAACAAACTATAAACCTCCCCTTAATTAGAACACAAATGTAGAAATGAACAAAGGCTTTTGCACTATCTGATTCAACGTTTGGGGGTTTTACGACATTGTGTTTAACTAGTATTGAGGATTCTGCTTGCTTTTGCTATTTTCGAATAATGGTCGACATCACGTATGCGTAGACAATTTGGACAATCAAGAGAGTTGGTTTTTACGTCTCGTGTGTTTTTATCACGTTGATTTTACTCATTTGCATATGGTATTTACAAATAGATATGTTCTATTAGTATCTACCATATGATTACGATCATTATTTAAATCAACGAGAAAGGTCTACTAACTGTTCATTGTCCATAATGGTTGGGAAACGTAAATTGAAACTGACAAATGGTATAATTCTGCAATTATATATATATATATATATATAGATAGATAGATAGAGAGAGAGAGAGAGAGAGAGAGAGAGAGAGAACACACACACACACACACACACTAATTTACCTCCAATACCTTTACACCTTATACCCCCCCCCCCCTCCATCACCTGTAGTACAACTTAGCATGCGAGACTCTTAACGATATTGCTGTGTGTGGGTGTATGTGTGTGGATGTTTGTGTGTGGGTGCGTGTGTGTGTATGTGTCCGTATGTGACTCTTTCATACGCACACAAAAATCACACACACAAATACCCAAGCACAATATGTCACCTACTTTCACCACACACACACACACACAGCCCGTAGCCTAGTAGGTAGAGCTCTCGTCTCACACACGAGGGGTCGGGGGTTCAATCCCCGGCCGGGCGGAGACAAATTGGGCTTGTCTCCTTTCATGTGTTAGCCTCAGTTCACCTAGCTGTAAATAGGTACCTGGAATAAGTGGACGACGTTGTGACGTCCCATCTGGGGTTGGCAAAAATGGTCCAAGGCGAGATGGGTATCATATGGTTCACCTAAGCTGATGGCTACCTAAGCCTTCGGGCGAGACGGTACCGTCTATAGTGAGAATGGTACCATACAGATCCACCCTAAGCCTTCGTTTCCGATGTCGCCAATTGGCTAAAAATACAGACTACACACACATCCATAGCCATTCCAACGATACATATAACACCTACACATATAGGAGGCGGGAAATAACGAGCATGCTCACTCCCGCAATACAACTAGAGTAAGTACACACATATATACACACACACACACACACACACACACTTTACCACTCATGCTAAACCACTTCATCCGTACACAGGTAAAATTTATGGGACCGTTAAACACGAAATACAAAATTACTGAACGAATATATTTGAAAACTAAATAATGGAGACTTGAGGGAAAGGTTTTTACACTATTTTTGCCACTTTTTGTTTCGAGCAATGTGTTTCAATATGTACTTTAGGCTAACAAAACGCCTTCACAGAATTAATAATATGCCCACCCAGACCCCCTTTCAAGCTAAATTTGTACATATGTTGAGGGGAAAATGTCCCGCGGGACATTTGCAATCGCTCTCCTAGAAAAAAAAGTCGACACCTGACTGGGGTGAACCGTGTTATTATCGTGTTACAGTCGAAATTGCCTTGTGTACAATATAATCTCTGAATATAAGAACAAAATTCATATGAGGAGGAGAATCTTATTGAACACGTTTCGCAGATAGCTTGGTCAGGTCACTAACCAATCTATCTGCGAAACGTTGTCAGTCAATTGTTCCTCCTCATATGGTGTTTATATTCACTCTGCCAACTCATATGGTGTTTATATTCACTCTGCCAACTTGTAGGGGGTTCATTTCAACATTATCATTTATTTTCGATATGTGGGCCTTGATAGCGTAATGCATACGTGCGTGGAATTTCGGTGTGAGTATCCTAGGTTCGAGTCCTTGGAGTGTCACGTGTATTTGTTGATGTCATTAATTGAGTTTAGAAGTCAAGTTGGTTGGTGAAAAAATATAGTTCTAACTTTTTTTTTAGTATAGGCTTATAGACCCTTAGGAATATGTTTTAGGTTCTTATACACAACTAAGTGTATTTTCAGTAGAACTTTGGTAAAAATATAACTTGTCTATTATACTCGTGAAAAGAAATGATTGGGTTGACTCGCTAGATTAATGTATATGCTTTCTCTTGACAAAACGCGACTCAAGCTGTAATGATTGGTTTGACTGATATTGTTTGATTTGTATGCTTTCTCTTGACAAAACGCGACTCAAGCTGTAATGATTGGTTTGACTGATATTGTTTGATTTGTACGCTTTCTGCAAAACGCGCCTCAAGGTAAATGGAATAGCGTTACTCCCGGTAGTTTGTTGTAAAAGGAGGTTAGGATAGAGTAGATATATATGATAGAGTAGATATATATGATAGAGTAGATAATTATATATGATAGAGTAGATATATATGATAGAGTAGATATATATGATAGAGTAGATAATTATATATGATAGAGTAGATATATATGATAGAGTAGATAATTATATATGATAGAGTATATATATATATAATAGAGTAGATAATTATATATGATAGAGTAGATATATATGATAGAGTAGATAGATATGATAGAGTAGATATATATGATAGAGTAGATATATATGATAGAGTAGATAGATATGATAGAGTACATATATATGATAGAGTAGATAGATATGATAGAGTACATATATATGATAGAGTAGATATATATGATAGAGTAGATATATATGATAGAGTAGATATATATGATAGAGTAGATAATTATATATGATAGAGTAGATAGATATGATAGAGTAGATATATATGATAGAGTAGATATATATGATAGAGTAGATAGATATGATAGAGTAGATATATATGATAGAGTAGATATATATGATAGAGTAGATAGATATGATAGAGTAGATAGATATGATAGAGTACATATATATGATAGAGTAGATAGATATGATAGAGTAGATATATATGATAGAGTAGATATATATGATAGAGTAGATATATATGATAGAGTAGATAGATATGATAGAGTAGATAGATATGATAGAGTACATATATGATAGAGTAGATAGATATGATAGAGTAGATATATGATAGAGTAGATATATATGATAGAGTAGATATATATGATAGAGTAGATAGATATGATAGAGTAGATATATATGATAGAGTAGATAGATATGATAGAGTAGATAGATATGATGGAGTAGATAGATATGATAGAGTAGATATATATGATAGAGTAGATATACAGTATATGATAGAGTAGATAGATATGATAGAGTAGATATATATGATAGAGTAGATATATATGATAGAGTAGATAGATATGATAGAGTAGATAGATATGATAGAGTAGATAGATATGATAGTAAATAGATATGATAGTAAATAGATATGATAGTAAATAGATATGATAGTAAATAGATATGATAGTAAATAGATATGATAAGAGTTCTGCCTTTTGTCTATAAAATGTAAATCTATCACCTGAAAGAGGGTTGTGGGGATGAGCGGTTTTATTTTATCATATTTTATTATTTTAACTGTGTTTAATTAATATAATGTTGTTAGCCTAAATGGTCTGAGGAAGCATTTTTATTATGTAAAAGTAAATACCCCCCCCCCACTCACACACACACACACACACACACACACACACACAAACTCACACACAAACTCACACACACACACACACACACACACACACACACACACACACAGACACACCCGAGTGCAAACCTCCCAAGACGTCGGCTGAACTAGTGGGCTGATTGATATAGTGGAGTGGGTATATATGTTGCATGTTGAGCACCTGCAATTTAACCCTTTATCACACTAGCACAATTTGTTCTTTTTCGGGGAGGTTTTTAGTTTTCTCCCTACAACCCCATCAAGCTTAAATAAATACTCCCCCCCCCCCTCTCTCCCAAAACCCTTTCTCCCTCATGCTTAGCCTAATTAGTATTTAAATTTTATGAAACTCGCACCATTAATTTGGCGATTTGAAGACCTTTCGTGGCACTTAGGGATCGATATATATTTCTTGCGAGCGATAGTGAGGCTGCAATTTAGTAGGACATTTGTCTACCAAAAAATGCACAAATTTATCTCGAAAGTGGGTCTTGGGGATATTTCTAAAGCTTGATGAAGGTCTAGGGGGGAAACTAGAAACACAAATAATGAATAGAAAGATAAATAAACAAATATACATAAATCTCCCCTTAACCCCTTTTGGATGTGAAGACGCGTCTCTTCATTATATTCTGGCTATTATTTGACGATTTTATGCAGCTTAGGAAGGAGCTCCAGGAATCAGATGGGTCAATACTATCTCGATTTACCCTATGACTTTCAAATTCCCTTCCCAAGCTGATTATGATCGTGTAATAATAGGCATAATAAAAGAAAGAATCGTTTTATCGCATACTGAAAAGGTTAAGGCGAAGATAATAGCAAAGAAACATGTGAAACAGAATCGACCACTTGTGAGTTTCAGGCTGTAATAAATATGTGAAACAGAATCGACCACTTGTGAGTTTCAGGCTGTAAGAAACATGTGAAACAGAATCGACCACTTGTGAGTTTCAGGCTGTAAGAAACATGTGAAACAGAATCGACCACTTGTGAGTTTCAGGCTGTAAGAATGTGAAACAGAATCGACCACTTGTGAGTTTCAGGCTGTAAGAAACATGTGAAACAGAATCGACCACTTGTGAGTTTCAGGCTGTAAGAAACATGTGAAACAGAATCGACCACTTGTGAGTTTCAGGCTGTAAGAAATATGTGAAACAGAATCGACCACTTGTGAGTTTCAGGCTGTAAGAAACATGTGAAACAGAATCGACCACTTGTGAGTTTCAGGCTGTAAGAAACATGTGAAACAGAATCGACCACTTGTGAGTTTCAGGCTGTAAGAAACATGTGAAACAGAATCGACCACTTGTGAGTTTCAGGCTATAAGAAATTGAAGTTGCAACCATCGATATTTAGCAAAACTACCAGCTAAAACACATAGTACATTTGTATGTATGTATAATTGTATATACTCAGGCACATACCCCATTGCTGGGAGTGGCCGACACGAGACAGAGCCCGAACAGAATTAACATTTAAAGCTCCTATTCTCAGGGTCCTGTACCACTTTCGCGTTCCCTTACCTGTTTCTCTGTCTCGTCGAGTAGGAGAATTATACAAGTACATTGTTTTGTAAACACATACAATCAAACTCAACATACTTTTCATCCATCAGAAACTTAAATTATTATTGAATTTTTTTTTATATGAAACCTTCAGTATTAATGCATTTCAGTTTAGTATCGATGTCTACAGCTCCATCTTTCTTGTAGCCTGGAAATTGCAAGTGGTCAATGGAATAGAAGGAGTTTGTTATCAATCATGTACTGGAGAAAGATTCCTGGAGTCCTCATTATGATAGAAAGCACGCATATACACGCACGCAAAGCTGAACTCACACACACACACACAGACACATACACACACACATACACATAGGCGTTCTCTCTCTCTCTCTCTCTCTCTCTCTCTCTCTCTCTCTCTCTCTCTCTCTCTCTCTCTCTCTCTCTCTCTCTCTCTCCTCTCTCTCTCCTCTCTCTCTCTCTCTCTCTCTCTCTCTCTCACACACACACCCTCTTCCTATGACTTAAATTGCTTCAAACTCCGTGTGTCCAGGCATTTTGGCTCGAACGTCCCTTGATTTTGGCCCTGTCACTCTTTCAACTATGGGGGAGGCACTCGCTATAGGCAGTTATGCCTTTTGCCTCCCTCAATCACATAGAAAAAAAAAAAAAAAAAACAAAAAAACACGAGAGAGAGAGAGAGAGAGAGAGAGAGAGAGAGAGAGAGAGAGAGAGAGAGAGAGAGAGAGAGAGAGAGAGAGAGAGAGCGAAAGCGAGAGAGAGAAGGACAACAATCCTAACATACACAACATTCTGTTATACATACCACCACCTCCCTATTCATCATATAAACTATAGCACACACTAAAGACACTCGACTTAAGGGGGGTCGCCGGCTTATTTTATCTTGCTCTCATTTTCTCTCTTTCCCTGGCTTGTATCCATTCGGCCCCATTCAGCCAACTGTCTTAAGACGTTTATCCCCATCCAGATGTAAAACAAATCCTGGCGAGCGAAAGCGAGCCAGCATTGTATGGAGAAATCCGGCTTCGCCGGAGAAATTTTTCTATCTAAAAATGAACAAATTTAGCTTGCTGTCAAAACAAAATTATATATATGCTGGCTCGCTACCGCTCACCAGGAAAATATTGACACCTGGATGAGGGTAAACGTCTTAAAACAGTAGGCTGAATTGGGCCAAATGGATACAAGCCAAAGAGAGAGGGAGAGAAAGAGAACAAAAAGCGAGGTGGGCGCCCTTAAAAGCTTGACCAGTTTCGTGGAGGGAAAGTCTGTTAAAATATGTGAGGGGCTTCGTAGGCTTCATGTATGTGTGAGGGGCTTCGTAGGCTTCATGTATGTGTGAGGGGCTTCGTAGGCTTCATGTATGGCGACTTGTTTTTTGTTTTGTTTTGTTTTTTGTTGTTTTTTTCCTCCAGCTGACAATAAATTGACATGTCCTCAGTTATTACGATACATTTGTAGCGGAATGCGTTGTTAAATGAGAAAACAATTTGTGTATGGAGGAGACAAAATGCAAAGCTGCCTGTAACAAGTGTGTCTCCCGAAGTTGAAAGACTGATCGTCGCTGCTTGAAGATTTTTTTTTTGTTTTTTTCTTTTTTAATTGGAAAGAAGTGTGGTGTGCTTGTTTAGTGTAGTGAAAGGAATAGGAGGAGGAGTGTTTGTGAGAGCTAGCTGGATTACTGTGTGTAGGTGAGACACAAACAGAAACAGTGAGGGAAGCCAGACAAATGAAACAGGAGTTCCAGCAACTCCTTATCACATGCCTATGAGGCCTCCCCTGGGTGTTGCCCTGCTCGATTGGTGCCTACAATGTTGGTATTTATATGAGCAAACTATCGAGAAATCAGCTGGGATTCAATGTACGGTCGCGCTAATAAGTCATGTCCCAGCTGGCATTACTTTTGGCTTGCTCTGTGCTGTATTAATGTTTGTCCGATGATGAATAGGGTGGGTAAGTGTAGGAACGTGTTTCTATATTTCACTCGATATAAAGAAATGGAGCTTAGATATTGCTGATACCAATTATTGATCAAAACATACTTGGTGCTGAGACATCACTTATTAGCGCGACTGTACCTTCAAATACACACACATGGAGGGGACACACACACACACACACACACACACACACACACACACACACACACACACACACACACACACACACACACACACACACACACACACATCCATTGTAGTGCAAAAGTCAAACATGATTGCGTTGTACACACACACGGGATCAACAGCAGCCGTGTGTGTGTGTGTGTGTGTGTGTGTGTGTGTGTGTGTGTGTGTGTGTGTGTGTGTGTGTGTGTGTGTGTGTGTGTGTGTGTGTGTCTGTGTCTGTCTGTCTGTATTGTAATCAGCTATGCCGTGCCTCCCGTACCGTGTGTGTGTGTGTGTGTTGGTTAGGTATGTGAGCTGCATGGAAAAATGTCTGGGTCTGTTTAGCTTCTGAATAGGTTAAGGTAGGTCAGGTTAGGTTAGGTTCAATTAAGCTAGGCACGGTTAGATTAGGTATAGGAAGTAGGAATTAAAGGCCTGGGATTGGTAAAGTTATAGATACTTTAAGGAGGGTCACCTGCTTTTTTTGTCTATCCTATTATCTCTCTCTCTCCCTGGCTTGTATCCATTCGGCCCCATTCAGCCTACTGTTTTAAGATGTTTATCCCCATCTAGGCGTCGATTTGTTTCCTGGCGAGCGATAGTGAGCCAGCATTGTATGGAGAAATCCGGCTTCGCCGGAGAAATTTTTCTATCGAAAAATTTACAAATTTAGCCTGTTGTCAAAATTGTTTAAAACAAATATGCTGGCTCGCTACCGCTCGCCAGGAAATAATTGACACCTGCATAGGGGTAAACGTCTTAAAACAGTAGGCTGAATGGGTCCGAATGGATACAAGCCAGTGAAAGAGAGAAAAGGAGAGAAAAGAAAGCAGGTGACCCCCCTTAAGATAGTTTATAATAGATTAGGTTATAGGTTAGGTTACCTATGGATGCCACTCTCTATTGTGGTATCCACAGCCCATATAGGATGCCCAATAACAAGCTGAACAACAACAACAACAACAACTACAAGAGCTACAGCAACAACAACAACAACAACAACAAGAGCTACAGCAACAACAACAACAAGATCAACAACAACAACAACAACAAGAGCTACAGCAACAACAACAACAAGATCAACAACAAAAAGAGCTACAGCAACAACAACAACAACAAGATCAACAACAACAAGAGCTACAGCAACAACAACAACAAGATCAACAACAAAAAGAGCTACAGCAACAACAACAACAACAACAACAACAACAACAAGATTAACAACAACAACAGGATCAACAACAACAACAACAACAACAACAACAGCAAAATCAACACCTAGTCCATCTTTGTTCCGCCTTGGTCTCGGACACCGCGGAAGAGTGATTGTATACGGCACATTTATAATGCAAATATAAAGTGAAAGTTAGTATACTGGAGTAACTCACTTTACCTGCTTTTTGTTATCTCATTTTCTCTCTTTATCTGGGTTGTATCCATTCGGCCCCATTCAGCCCACTGTTTTAAGACGTTTATCCCCATCCAGGTATCGCCGCGAGCCAGCATTGTGTGATGAAATCCGGCTTCGCCAGAGACATTTTTCTATCGAAAAATGTACAAATTTAGCCTGCTGTCAAAAACATTTAAATAAAATATGCTGGCTCGCTATCGCTCGCCAGGAAAAATCAACACCTGGATGGGGATAAACGTCTTAAAACAGTAGGCTGAATGGGGCCGAATGGATACAACCCAGAGAGAGAGAGAGAGAGTGAAATAAAAAACAAGGTGGGCCCCCTTAAAATACGTAAAGTATCGTCTGCGCTCCACTGCTTCATTGAACAATTGTTCCAAGAAAAGTTTGTTCCAGATAGAGCATATTTTTAAAGTACAAACGTTTCACATGTATTGATATTAAACTTCTTCAACTCTGATTTCCAGCCCTACACTGTCAAAAGTAAGAGGAGACTGGCATTTTTTTTTTCTATTTTTTTTTCTATTAATTCATTTATTCCTATATTTCTTAGTTTCCTTCCTAGACCTCCATCAAGCTTAGAAGCACCCCCTAGACCAGACCCCTCTTCAAGATAAATTTGTACATTTTTCGGTAGAAAAATGTCCAGGCCGAAGGCCGCTTCCTCTTAAAATTTCAGGCTCGCTTTCGCTCGCCAGGAAAAAATCGACACCTAAATGGCACGAAAGGCCTTAAAATTGACAATGAAATGGGGTGAAAGGTATTAAAATCGCCAAACTAATGGGCCGAACGTCATAAAATCTGAAAACAAATGTGGCTAAGCACGAGGAAGAAGGGGGTACACTATAGTCTATTGTTTCCAGCTGATGGTAAATTGAACCCTTTAGCATCATATTATGTCTGTGCTGCGTCATATTATGTCTGTGCTGCGTCATATTATGTCTGTGTTGCGTCATATTATGTCTGTGCTGCGTCATATTATGTCTGTGCTGCGTCATATTATGTCTGTGCTGCGTCATATTATGTCTGTGTTGCGTCATATTATGTCTGTGCTGCGTCATATTATGTCTGTGCTGCGTCATATTATGTCTGTGCTGCGTCATATTATGTCTGTGCTGCGTCATATTATGTCTGTGCTGCGTCATATTATGTCTGTGCTGCGTCATATTATGTCTGTGCTGCGTCATATTATGTCTGTGCTGCGTCATATTATGTCTGTGCTGCGTCATATTATGTCTGTGCTGCATCATATTATGTCTGTGCTGCGTCATATTATGTCTGTGCTGCGTCATATTATGTCTGTGCTGCGTCATATTATTGCCAAGTTTTCATAATTAGCAACATATTTCGCCACCAAATCATGATAATAAAGGTGTCATCAGAATGGAGAGATGGCAATTTAGTATCAGCTGGGGAAAAAAGGGCGTATAGAAAAACGGTCCGTCTCCTCTTAAGGGGAGGTATTTAGTTTGTTCCCTAGACCTCCAGCAAACTTAATATTACACCCCTTTGAGTCCCTTTCAAGATTCATTTGTACATTTTTCGGTAGAAATATGTCCCGGCCAAAGGCCGTTTCCTCTTAAGTTACAGGCTCGCTATCGCTCGCCAGGATAAAATCGACACCTGAATGGCACGAAAGGTCTTAACATGGGGTGAAAGTTCTTAAAATCGCCAAACTAACGGGGCGAACGTTTTATAATATCAAAAGCAATGGGGCTAAACATGAGGGAGAAAGGGGTCAAGAAAAAATCCCTCTAGTGGATATCTCCCCTTAAAATGTATAAATAGGGTTTGAAAAAGATGTATAAGATCATTGAGTATCTTGATAGTAATGTACCTTTTCAACTGGCTATATTGATGGATGTATTACCACCCATATACCAATAAATGGGTAGATTAATACCACCCATAAACCAATAAATGGGTAGATTATTACCACCCATATACCAATAAATGGGTAGATTATTACCACCCATATACCAATAAATGGGTAGATTATTACCACCCATATACCAATAAATGGGTAGATTATTACCACCCATATACCAATAAATGGGTAGATTATTACCACCCATATACCAATAAATGGGTAGATTATTACCACCCATATACCAATAAATGGGTAGATTAATACCACCCATAAACCAATAAATGGGTAGATTATTACCACCCATATACCAATAAATGGGTAGATTATTACCACCCATATACCAATAAATGGGTAGATTATTACCACCCATATACCAATAAATGGGTAGATTATTACCACCCATATACCAATAAATGGGTAGATTAATACCACCCATAAACCAATAAATGGGTAGATTATTACCACCCATATACCAATAAATGGGTAGATTATTACCACCCATATACCAATAAATGGGTAGATTATGACCACCCATATACCAATAAATGGGTAGATCATTACCACCCATATACCAATAAATGGGTAGATTATGACCACCCATATACCAATAAATGGGTAGATTAGTTACGACCTTGGGTATGCGATTATCATATACCCCCCATACTTTTTGAGATTGTAGAGAGCCTTACCCAGTTCAATCAAACCGTCTACTGATATTCATAATTACGTATAAAGCATAGCGCCTTACTAATAACAAGTGAGTTAATGGGAGATTTCCACTTGAGGGATTTTTTTCTTGACCCCTTTCTCCCTCATGGTTAGCCCCATTGATTTTGATATTATAAGACGTTTGCCCCATTAGTTTGGCGATTTTAAGAACTTTCGCCCCATTTCTGTCAATTTTAAGATTTTTCGTGCCATTTAGGTGTCGATTTTTTCCTGGCGAGCGATAGCGAGCCTGTAATTTAAAAGGAACCGGCCTTCGGCCGGGACATTTTTCTACCGAAAAATGTACAAATTTATCTTGAAAGGGGGTCTAGGGGCTGTAATGTTAAGCTTGATGGAAGTCTAGCGAACTAACTAAAAACCTCACCTTAATTATTGGTTTTCTTTGTATTTCTTGTTGCTTCATATAATTGTCTTGTAATTCGTATTATTCATATGTTGTCTAATATGTTGACTGTTTCATATATTGTCTTATTGTTTCTTGTATTGTCTTATTGTTTCTTGTATTGTCTTGTATTGTCTTGTATTCCTTAAGGGGAGGTTTTTAGTGTGTTTCCTAGACTTCCATCAAGCTTGGAATTACACCTCCTTGAGCCCCTCTAAAGATAAATTTGTACATTTTTCGGTAGACAAATTTCCCGGCTGAAAGCCGGTTCCTCTTAATTTACAGGCTCGCTATCGCTCGCCAGGATAAAATCGACACCTAAATGGCACGAAAGGTCTTAAAATTGACAGAAATGGGTCGAAAGTTCTTAAAATTGTCAAAATAATGGGGCGAACGTCTTAAAATTAGAAAAGCAATGGGGCTAAACATGAGGGAGAAAGGGGTCAAGAAAAAAATCCCTCAAGTGGAAATCTCCCCTTAAGCTGGTATCACATAAACGCTTTTTCCCTCAACATTTATCTTCAACACTGATCTGGCAGTTTATGAGGTAAACATTTAAGATATGTATGTCACCTAAATTCATCTATCTATCATTAGTCTAGTTTCCGGTACTGATGCAAAATATTCCAGCAATGTTGCTAGGAAAATGTTGATCACCGAATGTCTCGTGTGATACCGGCTTTATATTGGGTGTCTTACCTTAATTAGTGATATGCTGCAGTACCCAGGGCCTCGGAAATACAGGTAACTCCAACTTACCTGTTTGGAAGAAAAACAACGGTATTATTTTTGACCTGGACTGTAAAAATAGTATGGGTATGAATGGGATAATTAAAGTGTCCATACTAATTAAACCATTTAAGGGAGCCCACCTCAATGTTTTTCTCTTTCTCTCCCTCTCTCTCTCTTTGGCTTGTATCCATTCGGCCCCATTCAGCCTACTGTTTTAAGACGTTTACCCCCATCCAGGTGTCAATATTTTCCTGGTGAGCGGTAGCGAGCCAGCATATATGTTTTTGTTTTGAGAGCAAGCTAAATTTGTACATTTTTCGATAGAAAAATGTCTCCTGCGAAGCCGGATTTCTCCATACAATGCTGGCTCGCTATCGCTCGCCAGGAAGAAATCGACACTTGTATGGGAATAAACGTCTTAAATCAGTTGGCTGAATGGGGCCGAATGGATACAAGTCAGAGAAAGAGAGAAAATGAGAGAAAGATTAAAAAAGCAGGTGACCCCCCTTAAAGGTACATCGATATTAAACCCATTTAATACTATACCCTCTTCCAAGTAGGTAGGTCAGAAATCGTGAACCCTAACTCCTGTAACTCAAAAAGGGCTAGAGAAAATGGGCTGTAAATATCCACCTCTTATCCCTGGCTGACCTTTCCCAAATGGTAGAAATAATAGTTCGATTAGGCAGGTCGTTTGTGAGTTATAGAGGTTATTGTTCAAGAGTTATAGAGGTTATTGTTCAAGAGTTATAGAGGTTATTGTTCAAGAGTTGTAGAGGTTATTGTTCAAGAGTTATAGAGGTTATTGTTCAAGAGTTGTAGAGGTTATTGTGCAAGAGTTATAGAGGTTATTGTTCAAGAGTTATAGAGATTATTGTTCAAGAGTTATAGAGGTTATTGTGCAAGAGTTATAGAGGTTATTGTGCAAGAGTTATAGAGGTTATTGTGCAAGAGTTATAGAGGTTATTGTTCAAGAGTTATAGAGGTTATTGTTCAAGAGTTATAGAGGTTATTGTTCAAGAGTTATAGAGGTTATTGTTCAAGAGTTATAGAGGTTATTGTTCAAGAGTTATAGAGGTTATTGTTCAAGAGTTATAGAGGTTATTGTTCAAGAGTTATAGAGGTTGTTGTTCAAGAGTTATAGAGGTTATTGTTCAAGAGTTATAGAGGTTATTGTTCAAGAGTTATAGAGGTTATTGTTCAAGAGTTATAGAGGTTATTGTTCAAGAGTTATAGAGGTTATTGTTCAAGAGTTATAGAGGTTGTTGTTCAAGAGTTATAGAGGTTATTGTTCAAGAGTTGTAGAGGTTATTGTTCAAGAGTTATAGAGGTTATTGTTCAAGAGTTATAGAGGTTATTGTTCAAGAGTTATAGAGGTTATTGTTCAAGAGTTATAGAGGTTATTGTTCAAGAGTTATAGAGGTTATTGTTCAAGAGTTATAGAGGTTATTGTTCAAGAGTTATAGAGGTTATTGTTCAAGAGTTATAGAGGTTATTGTTCAAGAGTTATAGAGGTTATTGTTCAAGAGTTATAGAGGTTATTGTTCAAGAGTTATAGAGGTGTTGTTCAAGAGTTATAGAGGTTATTGTTCAAGAGTTGTAGAGGTTATTGTTCAAGAGTTATAGAGGTTATTGTTCAAGAGTTATAGAGGTTATTGTTCAAGAGTTATAGAGGTTGTTGTTCAAGAGTTATAGAGGTTATTGTTCAAGAGTTGTAGAGGTTATTGTTCAAGAGTTATAGAGGTTATTGTTCAATAGTTATAGAGGTTATTGTTCAAGAGTTTTGGCCTACTTACTTTGAACAGCGTATAGGATAGAAAGGTAAATAACCATTAATATACCCAATTGTGTTATATACCTTTTGCATACCTTTTTTTATACCATTCATTTTCTAGAGTGTACTTCAACTGTTTAGGGTAGGCATGGCAGAGAGAGAGATAGTGTGTGTGTATGTGTGTGTGTGTGTGTGTGTGTGTGTGTGTGTGTGAGAGTGAGGGAGAGAGAGAGAGAGAGTGTGTGAGTCAGAGAGAAAGAGTGTGAGAGGGAGAGTGTGTGTGCGCGCATATATGTGTGTGTGTGTGTGTGATACAGAGAGAGAGAGAGAGAAGGGTCAACAGAGAGGCTGGTAATCTGTTTGTTGGTAAAATATGAACGCTTATAGACACACTGCTGCTCGCTCCCCTCCCTTGCTCTCTCTCTCTCTCTCTCTCTCTCTCTCTCTCTCTCTCTCTCTCTCTCTCTCTCTCTCTCTCTCTCTCTCTCTCTCTCATTACCATGTAGCTATTAGCATATACTGTAAACACAGACATTTTGGAAGAATATGGCTACTTTATTCTAATAGCCCTTTTTCCTCTCTCTTTCCTGTTACTCTACTTACTATAAATCAATCTCAGATATTGAAAGGGTTAACGTGAATGATATGGGGTAGATTTATGAGAAACTTCCATGCATGTTTTTTTTTTATTTTTTATTTTTATTTTATAAATTATCTGTATGTAATGTAACTCTTTGGCACGCTCACGTGTGAATCTGCAAGACCCGGGATCGAATACCTGCCACGGCAGACATTTACTGGGTGTGGTAGTACGTCCTAGCATGTTTCACATGCTCGCACCCAGTCAGGGGACACCCTGACGACGTATACTGACTAATCACACATAACAAAGCCACTCCAACAGCTTCCTCTCTCTCCAACACCCCTTCTCCCCACTCTACACTCTGCAGAAAAAATAGGAAAAGTAGAAAGTAGCTACGAGGTGCCGTTGTAAAGGCTTATCCCTCAATACCTTCATCTGATCTGATCTTACTATAGTGTGTGTAAGGGTGCATGTGTGTGTGTGTGTGTGTGCGTGTGCGTGCGTGTGTGTATGTATGTGTATGTCATCGTGTGCGTGTGTGGTGTTAAAATTTACGTGTATGACCACCCCTGTGTGAGTAATATTACAGTTAGTATTAATGACGTACACATTCATTAGCTGTTGTGTGTGTGTGTGTGTGTGTGTGTGTGTGTGTGTGTGTGTGTGTGTGTGTGTGTGTGTGTGTGTGTGTGTGTGTGTGTGTGTTTGCACGTGTTTGTGTGTATGTGAATGTTACCTTATCAATACCAGCTTTCATATCGTCCTTCTAAATATACCAATATGAATGATAGGCTCGTGTTTGTGTCTACGTGTATTCCTTCCACACTCACCCCCTCCCCCTCCCTATCCTAAGCCCCTTCCCACCGTTTCCCCCTCCCTATATCTCCTCTGTACCCCCCCCCCCCCAACAGTCTCCCGGAAAGGACCCCCCCCCCCCCCCCCGTTAAGGTTAATGAAGGCGTAAATAGTTGATGCTTCGTTACGCCCCCCGCCCCCTAGACAGAACAAGGTCACTCATAAATATATACGTGGACCTCATACCTCACCTGGGTCTGAGTTCACCCATATACATTTTAATATACTATGAGTTATGTACAGCGGTGTCCATAATGATCTATCTATTTAACCCCTTCAGGATCATGAACCCTGTTGTTTACCTTTGATTATGGCTGACTTTAGATGGTCTTACGCAGTTTAAGAAGGACATATGTTACTAAGAGGGTTTATGGAGATCATATTTACTCATTTGAGTCGTATAGGTAGGTTACAAACTGTGAAAATCGTCTAATGGTAACCAGGCTATGATTAAAATTACGTCATGGTGGTGAAGGAGTTAAGGGGAGGTATTTAGTTTGTTCCCTAGACCTCCATCAAACTTTAAAAAATACCCCCAAGTCCCCCCGTGGAGATAAATTTGTACATGTTGCGGTAGGAAATTGGCCCGGCAAAAGGCCGATTCACCCTAAATTACGGGCTCTCTGTCGCTTGTCAGGAAACAATCGACACCTAAATGACGCGAAAGGTCCTCAACTTGACAAACTTATGAGGCGAACGTCTTAACATCTTAAAACTAATGGGGTTAAACATAAGGGAGAAGGGGGTCCATAAAAAATCCCTTAACCCCTTCTGTACCGACAACGTCTTCTTAGCTTTATTCTATGTATATTTAGACGATTTTGTGCAGTTTAGGTAGGAGTTGTGGCAGTAAAGATGGTTAAGTGAGATAGTTTAAGGGAAGGTTTTTAGTTTGTTTCCTACTCCTCCAGCAATCTTAAAATGTCACCCCCTTGACCCCCTTTCAAGATAAATTTGTACATTTTTCGGTAGAAATTTTTTCCGGCCCAAGGCCGGTTATTCGTAAATTACAGGCTCGCTATCGCTCGCCAGAATAACATCGACACCTAAATGGCACGAAATGTCTTAAAATTGACAGAATGGGGCGGAAATTCTTAAAATCACCAAACTAGTAGGGCAAACGTCTTAAAATCTCAAAAGCAATGAGGCTAGACATGAGGGAGAAAGGGGTCAAGAAAAAAGTCCCGCAAGTGGAAATCTTCCCTTAAGGTCTGTTAATTACTGGAGGCCAGAATTAAATGAATAACAAAAAGGACTAGAGTAATCGAGTTCCATGTTCTACCCACTCGGAAGAGGCGGTCACGGAATATGTGTGGGAAATAACAGCAGTCCATTTGCTCTTGCCCTTCTTGAGTTACAGAGGATAGAGGTCACATTATTGGCCATACCTCTAATGCATGAACTCTAGTTACCATCGATTCTACTAACTACCATGATAGTGGTTCCGTTTGGCCTGGAATTGGTCATAGGTGGTTTATTAGTTGTTTTTTTTTGTTTTTTTTTGTTTTTTTTTTTTTTTTTTGTTTTTTTTTGTTTTTTTTTTTTTTTTTTTCCACCAACCAACCTCTAAACTCAATTAATGAAATCAACAAATACATGTGGCACTCCAAGGACTCGAACCTAGGATACTCACACCGAAATTCCGCGCACTTATGCATTACGCTATCGAGACAGTTAAAGAAATATGTACAAGCCTACGATTTATGATGCAGTTTCGAATCCTGCATATGTTAGTGTGGGTGGTAGTTTATTCCGGAAAAGCTCTTCAAAGTTACAAAATTTTAATTAAACCAATTAAGTATGCAATCTCTCTCTCTCTCTCTCTCTCTCTCTCTCTCATTCTCTCTCTCTCTCTCTCTCTCTCTCTCTCTCTCTCTCTCTCTCTCTCTCTCTCTCTCTCTCTCTCTCTCTCTCTCTCTCTCTCTCTCTCTCTCTCTCTCTCTCTCTCTCTCTCTCTGTTGCAAAGTGCTACACCCAAATATTTTTCCCTTGTTTATTGGAGTACGTATTTCGAAGGTGTAGGGAGGAGGGTGTGTGTGTGTGTGTGTGTGTGTGTGTGTGTGTGTGTGTGTGTGTGTGTGTGTGTGTTGAGTGGTGGTATAACTGTATGTGTGACTATGTGTACGTGTGTGTGGTTATATGTATGTATGTGTGTGTGTGGGTGTGTGTGTTGGGTGGTATAACTGTATGGGTGTGAGTATGTGTGGCCGTATGTACTGTATGTGTGTGTGTGTGTGTGTGTGTTACGATAACTGTATATGTGTGTGACTTTGTGTACGTGTGTGTGGCTGTATGTATGTGTGTGTGGGTGTGTGTGTACGTATGTGTGTCACGGCTCTGGTTACTTTATAGCTCTGTTTACCTCACATTCTCACCCCCAGGTACAGGCCAGGACAAAAGTTCAGCTGCAACCCTGGTAGAACATAGTCAGGTCAGGTCAGGTGAAGGTATTGAGGGCCAAGCCTTTATAACGGCACCTCTTATCTACATTTCGAAGAGTGTTGAGAGGGGAGAAGAGGTGTTGGAAGAGTATGCTGTTGGAGTGGCTTTGTTATGTGTGTTATTAGTCTGTATATGGTGATGGTGAAGATATTGAGTGTCAAGCCTTTACAACGGCACCTCGTATCTACTTTTCGAAGAGTGTTGAGAGGGTAGAAGGAGTGTTGGAGAGAAAGAGGAAGCTGTTGGAGTGGCTTTGTTCTGTGCGTTATTAGTCTGTATATGGTGATGGTGAATGTATTGAGGGATAAGCCTTTACAACGGCACCCCGTATCTACTTTTCAAAGAGTGTTGAGAGGGGTGTTGGGGAGAGAGAGGACGCTGTTGGAGTGGCTTTGTTGCGTGTGTTTGTAATATGAAAATCATGAGATAAGAACATTAACCCCTTCTGTACCGTTGACGTCTTTTCAATTTTATTCTAGCTATATTTTGACGATTTTGTGCAGCTGAAGAAGGATCTGTGGTAGTACAAAGGGAAAATTGATGTAGTTCGAAGCCTGTTAATTGCTGGAGGCCCTTTTAAGATTAAATAAAATCGTCTAACAGCAGCCTGAATATAGTTAAAAGGACGACACTGGTACTGAAAGAGTTAATGGGGGTCACTGGCTTTTTTTTAGCTTGCTCTCCTTTTCTCTCTTCCCTTGGCTTGTATCCATTCGGCCCCATTCAGCCAATTGTTTTAAGAAGTTTATCCCCATCCAGGAGTCGATTTCTTCCTGGCGAGCGATAGCGAGCCAGCATTGTATGGAGAAATCCGGCTTCGCCGAAGACATTTTTTATCGAAAAATATACAAATTTAGCTTGCTGTCAAAACAAAAATATATATATGCTGGCTCGCTACCGCTCGCCAGGAAAATATTGACACCTGGATAGGGGTAAACGTCTTAAAACAGTAGGCTGAATGGGGCCGAATGGATACAAGCCAGAGAGAGAGGGAGAGAAAGAGAAAAAAAGGCGAGGTGGGCTCCCTTAACTCAGCACTCTAAGACAGGTAAGGGATTGAAACTCGTACGGTGGGCATCATTTCTGTTACATTTAGGCGTTCAATGTTTGCAGTGTGGTTGACATGGGATAATCACAATGCAGGGACGTAGAGAAGAATATCATTATCATGTTTTGTTTTCCACCAACCAACTTCACCTCTAAACTCAATTCATGATATCAACAAATACATGTGGCACTCCGAGGACTCGAACTCAGGATACTCACATCGAAATTCCGCGCACTATGCATTACGCTATCAAGACAGTTAATAACAGGAGAGAGAGAGAGAGAGAGAGAGAGAGAGAGAGAGAGAGAGAGAGAGAGAGAATGAATGTTAAATTAACTCTTACATTTGTTGCAGACTATATGAATAACTAATTAAATTATGTCCATTAAAATGTTTACTATCATATTATATATTCAGAAACACAGAATATTAATATCATCAGTATCGCCACATCCTTACCCCTTTGACTACTATTAGCTTTTTTAAGGGGAGATTTTTAGTTTGGTCTCTAGATATCCATCAAGCTTAAGATTACACCCCCTTGAGCCCCTTTCAAAATAAATTTGTACATTTTTCGGTAGAAAAATGTCCCGCCTGAAAGCCGGTTGCTCTTAAATTACAGGCTCGCTATCGCTCGCCAGGATAAAATACACACCTGAATGGCACGAAAGGTCTTAATATGGGGTGAAAGTTCTTAAAATCGCTAAACTAACGGGGCAAACCCTTTATAATAATAATAATAATAATAATAATATTTATTCAGTCAGCAATTTACAGAGTTGGTACCACATAGTTTGTTACAAATATGACATGTACCAGCCTTGCATAATTCCAACTAAGGATAGCCCAATAAGGCCGTTAGGCGTATTTCCCTTGTGGGATTTGGTTAGCTGGGGAAAAGGGG
The DNA here is from genome assembly GCA_032716605.1 of Paralithodes platypus. Taxonomy (NCBI): domain Eukaryota; kingdom Metazoa; phylum Arthropoda; class Malacostraca; order Decapoda; family Lithodidae; genus Paralithodes; species Paralithodes platypus. The sequence continues at coordinate 3,474,529 of CM064529.1, forward strand.
AGGATAAAGAAATAGATACTTTAGAGAAAGTATTTCTAGGGGGTTATTTTAAGATACCTTACATCCTATAGTAAATATCAGTAATCCGTAATCAGTAATCATTTCAGTTTGGTTTGTCTATCTCTTATGTAGTATTTATTAGTAGACATAAGCTTGGTGCTCCCTTCTCGCAGCTGTCCGGTTCAGGTGTTCCTTCAGGCTACGTCTGAAGGAATACAGTGTTCTCTTTTCACGGACTGACTGGGGTAGGTCGTTCCAGTCAATGGGGCTAAACATGAGGGAGAAAGGGGTCAAGAAAAAAATCCCTCAAGTGGAGATCTCCCCTTAAATCGTCTAATGTTAGCCAGTTGACAAAATTGAAGAAGTTGAATTGAAACACCACATGAGGAGGAGCACTTGATTGACCAGGCTTCGCGCACACATACAGTAGCTTCATTTGGATGTGCTTTTAATTACATGCTGGCAGCTATTAGACGATTTTATTCAGCTTAGGAAGGACGTCTACCCATTAACAAGGCTACAGACGATCTCAATGCATGCTTCCAGCTGCCCTATATCCTTCCTAAGCTGCATCCAATCGTATACATGTTGCTAGAATATAATAGCGAAGTTGTCGCCGGTACAGAAGGGGTTAAGGGGAGGTTTCCACTTGAGGGATTTTTTTTCTGGACCCCTTTCTCCCTCATGTTTAGCCCCATTCCTTTTGAGATTTTAAGACGTTCGCCCTATTAGTTTGGACATTTTAAGACATTTTGCCCCATTTCTGTCAATTTTAAGACCTTTCGTGCAATTAAGGTGTCAATTTTTTCCTGGCGAGCGATAGCGAGCCTGTAATTTAAGAGCAACCGGCCTGCGGCCGGGACATTTTTCTATCGAAAAATGTACAAATTTATCTAGAAAGGGGGTCTAGGGGGTGTAATTTTAAGCTTGATGAAAACGTAGGAAACAAACTAAATACCTCCCCTTAAGGAAGTTAGCAACGAACGATTCCAACCCCCATGACGAATAGAGGCAATTTCAAAGTTGTACTCAAATCGTCTACATTTAGTGAGCTTACAAGAAAACGACATCACCGTATGGCAAGGGGTAACTTCATCAATTTGGGGCCCCTCCTCTAAATGTATTTGCAGTTTTAATTGCTTTTCCTCGGCGCTCTTTATAATCTTTCTTAAAACTCTTGCCTACATCGCGTCCCCCTTCCCCTATACTGGCGTTACTCGTCTCGCTCTCTCTCTCTCTCTCTCTCTCTCTCTCTCTCTCTCTCTCTCTCTCTCTCTCTCTCTCGTTCTAAATCAGGAAGCTCGACGTGACTTGGAGACGAAGTTCAGAGGGGTGCGAGAGAGAGAGAGAGAGTTACATAGAGTTACATTAGATATACAGACTACACAGACCTTGCAGTCCCTACTAGTTCCGATAGATTTTTAACGCTCGAGCCAACTAAGCGAAACCCCGAACGCAAGCATCAGGTAAAAGATAGATACACAAAGAGATTCAATTCAACCCGAGATCACAAGGGACTGGGGTTCTCGAAAAGGGGCTCCACCAGTCCTGAGGTTATTCTTGACTTACAGTGTGCTGGCTAAAGGGGAGACTGGCCGTTTGTTTGGTCTATTAATTAATTTATTCATATACAGCTATATTCTTAGTTTCCTCCCTAGGCCTCCATCAAGCTTAGAAAAACACCCCCTAGACCCCCCGTCAAGCTAATTTGTTACATTTTTCGGTAGAAAAATGTCCCGGCCGAAGGCCAGTTCCTCTCAAAATTGCAGGCTCGCTATCGCTCGCCAGGAAATAATCGACACCTACTGTAAATGGCACGAAAGGTCTTAAAATTGACAACGAAGCGGGGCGAAAGGTGTTAAAATCGCCAAACAAATGGGCCGAACGTCTTATAATCTCCAAAACTAGTGGGGCTAAACATTTGGGAGCAGGGGGTCCAGAAAAAACGGTCTGCCTCTCCTTAATACATACATATATATATATAATCCAGAATGGTTGATAGCCTCCGAAGTCCTATTTTAACTAACTCACCCGGGACGGCTTCCAAAATGTATTGAACAGAATAGTGGGCCGCGAGTGTGTGTACGAGTGTGTGTACGAGTGTGTGGACGAGTGTGTGTACGAGTGTGTGTACGAGTGTGTGGACGGCGTGAATGTGCATGCTAGATTGATTAAGGGAAGGCAGACCGTTTTTTTCTGGACCCCCCTTCTGCCTAATGTTTAGCCGCCCCACTAGTTTTTGAGATTATAAGACGTTCGGCCCATTAGTTTGGCGATTTTAACACCTTTCGCCCCATTTCGTTGTCAATTTTAAGACGTTTCGTGCCATTTAGGTGTCGATTATTTCCTGGCGAGCGATAGCGAGCCTGCAATTTTAAGAGGAACCGGCCTTCGGCCGGGACATTTTTCTACCGAAAAATGTACAAATTTATCTTGAAGGTGGGGTCTAGGGGGTGTTTTTCTAAGCTTGATGGAGGTCTAGGGAGGAAACTAAACTAATATATGAATAAATGAATTAATAGACCAAACAAACGGCCAGCCTCCCCTTAAGAGGAACAAGGGACTGTAGTTCCCGCAGAGAGGCTCCCGTCCTGATGTTATTCCTGACTTACAGTGTGCTGGCTTAATAATCCAATAGGGTTGATAGCCTCTGAAGTCCTATTTTAACTAACTAAGAGGAACGGTGACCGGACAACTCAACCAGTAGACCATTTCAACCAGTAGCTCTCAACCTGGGCCATCTCAACCAATACTGTTAGGTTAGGTTAGGTTTGGTAGAGTTACTGTAGGTTAGGGCTTCATTTTGGTACAGATTTAGTTGTCCCCAGTCGATGTGTCACTGGTTGAGATCTACTGGTTGAAATGGCCTACTGGTTAGGTAGTTAGTTAATTAAAATAGGACTTCAGAGGCTATCAACCCTTCTGGATTATTAAGCCAGTACACTGCAAGTCAAGGACATTTTCAGGACTGGAACCCCTTTTCGAGAACCCCAACAAATAATGATACACTGACAAAATACAGTATTTTTACTGAATTACTAGATTTCACTGGCCAATGTACACGCTAGGACAAAATTAATGTTCTGGCCTTTTCCGACCATTGTAACGTATAAACGGATCCCTGGAAATGCATATTTACTAGGTGAACTATTATGTGGTAAGATTCCATGCAGTTCGGGATAGCTTCGAACTTTTAAGGCCATGATTTATGTCCCAGAGAGTACAGTCTCGTTTATATCATCCAGAGGTATTTAAGGATTTACGAACACGACTGTACACATACAATTACAGTATACATGCATATATTACAGAGAGAGAGAGAGAGAGAGAGAGTACTAAGGAAAACAAGCAAAAAATATATATATATATATATTGATCCTTACGAGGCTGCTTGTATCGAACCTACCTAGTCAATGTGAGAGAGCGAGAGCAAGAGCACTAATAAAAAGCGAATAAAGAAAACGAGAGGAGGGAGTATATGAGGGGAGGTGATGGGTGGGTGGGGGGGAGGTAGGGGGTAGGGGGTAGGGTGATAGGGGAGGTAGGGAGGGGGACCCAACCATTTCCGCCCCCCCCCCCCCCCACCCCGCATCCCCTCGCTCCCCCGAAACAGAACTTTCCCCTCAAAACATCAAAATAACATCAAATTATTTTCCCGCCTGGAGATTTACTCTTTACAGGGGGGCAGCCAGAAACTCATAATGTCACACCCGCCCCCCTGCTCCTGCCCCCTGTCCCCCCCCCTCCCTCCCTCCCCCTCCCTCCCTCCCCCTCCCCTCCCCCTCTACTCCTTCACACACACCCTTGTTAGTGCCGTGGGGAGAGAGAGAGTGAAAGTGAGTGGGAGGGAGTGAAAGAAACCAAACATGAGCTGGTCTTTCGATAGTGATATTGTATAATGTATGTTTTTTCCACTTTGCCCAGTGTCATATATATCATAATGTTTAACTAATAGAGAGAGAGAGGGGGGTGGGGAGAGAGAGAGAGAGTTTGTGTGTGTGTGTGTGTGTGTGTGTGTGTGTGTGTGTGTGTGTGTGTGTGTGTGTGTGTGTGTGTGTGTGTGTGTGTGTATGTAACCTTATTATTATTTATTCAACTCTCAACCCCAAACACCTACCAATAAAATTAATGAAAGCATGTGATCGTCCCGGAATTCGAACCTGGGTTACCACATAAAGATCTTAAACTCTCTAATCATTACACCATCAAGACAGTTGAAGGTTTATGAACAAGCCTACGACATATTATCCATTCTCGAATACTGCTTATTAATCTAGGCCTGTACATATACCCAACTGCACCATGATAGCCTAATGATTACATGAATTAGATTATTTTTTTAAGATCATTCCATATCTTTCAAGGAGACAATTTAATTAATATGATGTGTCATGCTCCAGCGAGGGTTCGAACCCAGGCCAGTAGAGCAGCACTCAAGCACCTAAAAGGGAAAGGAAGGGTTACATAATTATATGCAAACAGAGAGAGAGAGAGAGAATGTGTGTGTGTGTGTGTGTGAGTTAGCATTATTAAGACCTTTCAATATCTTCTAAGGATTTTCTTTAAGAAGGATTTGTAGCCAGGACCCCCATAGTGACAATATGGCCTTTTCATACTCTTACTCTTACAGCTTCCACAACCTCATCACACATCACATAACACACACACACACACACACACACACACACACACACACACACACACACACACACACACACACACCACCACCACCACAACCACCATCACACATCGCATAACAGCTCCACATAACACACACACACCACTCAACAACCCCACATATCACAACCACACCCCACCACACACCACAACCTCCCCTACCACACACACACCACAACCTCCCCTACCACACACACACACCACAACCTCCCCTACCACACACACACCACAACCTCCCCTACCACACACACACCACCACCAACAATAACACACACCACAACCACTTCTACCGCACAACAACACCACACACCACCACACACCATTTTCCGAGCGTATATGCCTTTGTAGCCAGGTCTCCCGTAGTGACAATTTGTGGGGGTAAAGGGTTGCGTTAATTGGTTCACGCCGGCCTGTCCTACCCAGCGGATGCCACTATTTATATGCAGATAGGCAAGGGGATCAAAGTGGATTTTATTATATATATATATATTTTTATTTTTTTATTTTTTTTTATTTTATTTTTTTTAATGGAGAGAGGGATTTTGTATATAATTGTTATGGATGGTGTTACGATCTTGTGTATGGAATTGTATTTGGGTAGTGTGATGCTTACGTTACTCGTGGTGTGTGTGTGTGTGTGTGTGTGTGTGTGTGTGTGTGTGTGTGTGTGTGTGTGTGTGTCATGGAGAGAGGGATAGAGTGTATGTGTGTCTCAATGCATTACACGACTATAAGATGCGAGTGCTGTGTGTGAGCAAGGCATGTCAGAATACTGGGTGTGTGATAAGTTTGTATTGTTGCGAATGTGTGTTTGTTTGAGATATGTGTGTGTGGTTTGTCAATATGTGTGTTTTGGTGTTTGTGTGTGTGTGTGTGTGTGTGTGTATGTGGTTGTGTGTGTGTGTGTGTGTCAGAGTGAGAGTATTCAACATGTCAACACAGTGAGGGACTAGGACCTGTGAATATGATAGGTGAGATATTGTTCCAAGGATTGTTGTTGTTATTGTTGTTGGTGGTGGTGGTAATGGTGGTAGTGTTGTTGGTGTTGGTGATGATGTTTACCATTAGACTATTTTCTATAACCCCTGTTATGTCGGCGACGTGTTCTTTAATTTTATTTTAGGTATATTTAGACGATTATGTGCAGTTCAAGAAGGATCTGATGTAGTAAAAATGGCAAAGTGAGATAGTTTGAAGTCTGTTAATTGCTGGAGGCCCTATTTAAACTGAATAAAATTGTCTAATAGTAGCCAGAGTAGAGTCAATAGGAGGGCACCGGTACTTAAAGGGTAACAGTTTAATTTACATCTTGGACTCAAAGGGGTAAATACTATCCCAATAAACCATTTGAATTTCATGGGTCCTATATCAATTTCATAAAATTAAGTAACACCCCGTTCCTAACATTAATCATCAATTACAAATCCCAATGCACTTGAATAAACTAATGAAAGCACATGGTCCTCCCGGGATTCGAACTCGGGACACCACACCCATAACATAAGCATCTAAACCATTACACCACCAACACAGTTAAAGGTCGAATAGGCCTACACGATCACGATTAATATCCATTTTCGAATTTTGGATATCAATCGAATCATGTATATAAAATGGTCTAATGTTAGCCATAATAAAAGGTAAACATTGCGTCATCGTAGTGAAGGGGTTAAATCTTTCGTGTGACACCCCTTAAGGGAGCCCACCTCGCTTTTTTTTTTCTCTTTCTCTCCCTCTCTCTTTGGCTTGTATCCATTCGGGCCCATTCAGCCTACTGTTTAAGACGTTTCCACTCATTCAGGTGTCAATATTGTCCTGGCGAGTGGTAGCGAGCCAGAATATATATATATTTTTGTTTTGACAGTAAGCTAAATTTGTAATTTTTTCTATCGAAAAATTTCTCCGGCGAAGCCGGATTTCTCCATACAATGCTGGCTCGCGATACATCTAGATGGGAATAAACGTCTTAAAACAGTAGGCTGAATGGGGCCGAATGGATACAAGCCAGAGCAAGAGAGAAAAGGCGAGAAAGTTTTAAAAAATACAGGTGACCCCCCTTAATTAACCCTTTGAAGCTAATGACGCATTGTGACAGTTTGTTCTGCCTGTCATTAAGACGACTTTATACAGTTTAGCAAAGATCTGTTTCCATGATACGGGTGTATAAAGACAATCTCAATTAACCCTCTGTCTTAATAAAAGGATTAACTAAAGGTCCGCCACAACACCTATGACCTCAAAACGGACACACCCTAAAACCGAATGGGTGCGAAGAGAGCAATTAAAGTGTCCATAATAATCTACCCATTTAAAGGGAGATGGTTCACTTTTTGGGCGATTTTTGCATGTATTCATTATTTTTCTAGTTTCCTCCCTAGACCTCCATCAAATTAAAAAAAAAAAAAACATCCATTAGATCCCCCTTCTAGATTAATTTTTACATTTTTCGGGAGACAAATTTTCCGGCCGAAGGCCGGTTCTTCCAACATTACAGGCTCAATATCGTTCGCCAGGGAAAAAATCGACACCTAAATAGCACGAAAGGTCTAAATATTGACGAAGAAATGGGGCGAAAGGTCTTAAAATCGACTAACTAATAGGGCAAACATCTTAACATCTGAAAACTAATAGGGCTAAACATGAGGGAGAAAGTGGTCCAGAAAACCGGCCCATCCCCCCTTAAGGCTAGGTTATTATGGACACGTTAATAACCCTTCCCATACCAATTATTAGTGGTAGCCAAGGTCAGCGTGTTGGCCTAAAACCTCAACTGCGCGGAAGTGGGTATCACTGAGTTGTCTCCCAAGTTCTATATACTCCAAAATGTGTGTGTGTGTGTGTGTGTGTGTGTGAGAGAGAGAGAGAGAGGGGGGGGGGAGGAGGAGGAGAAAGGTAGAGTTAGATTTCTATTTAGAGTTAGTATTGTCCTCTAAACTCTATATATTTTAGAAAGTCTGTGCGCTATAATACTTTTGGCTCGGTCCAGAGAGTTAGAGTTAGAGGTAGAGTTAGAGAGAGAAAAAGTTAGAGGTACCATAGGTGTCCCCTAAGCTCTATATTCTAATACATTCATTGACCTATTATACCTCTAGCTCTGTCCAACCCCAGACCCGTTTATAGAGCCGAATTAACCCACAAGTGCCGAGCCAGTATCAACGACGCTAAATTATGGGGTGTGTGTGTGTGTGTGTGTGTGTGTGTGTGTGTGTGTGTGTGTGTGTCTGTTGTTGAGGTGGTTGTTGCGGTAGAGGGTGTGTATGTGTGTGTGTGTGTCATGGTGATCTGTGTGTGTGTGTCATGGTGATCTGTGTGTGTGTGTGTGTGTGTGTGTCTGTTGTTGAGGTGGTTGTTGCGGTAGAGGGTGTGTGTGTGTGTGTGTGTCTGTTGTTGAGGTGGTTGTTGCGGTAGAGGGTGTGTGTGTGTGTGTGTGTGTGTGTGTGTGTGTGTGTGTGTGTGTGTGTCATGGTGATCTGTGTGTGTGTGTGTGTGTGTGTGTGTGTGTGTGTGTGTGTGTGTGTGTGTGTGTGTGTGTGTGTGTGTGTGTGTGTGTGTGTGTTCTTCAAAAGGAATTCCAATCGTCCTGCTATGTCTAAAGTGTTATAAAGTAATAGCATTGTGTGTCCTGATATACTACGTAAACGCTGACCCAACATGTTCCCTTAACCGGTCACCGGCTTTTTTTATCTGTATCTCCTGTTCTCTCTTTCCCTGGCTTGTATCCATTCGGCCCCATTCAGCCAACTGTTTTAAGACGTTTATCCCCATCCACGTGTCGATTTCTTCCTGGCGAGCGATAGCGAGCCAGCATTGTATGGAGAAATCCGGCTTCGCCGGAGAAATTTTTCTATCGAAAAATTTATAAATTTAGCTTGCTGTCAAAACAAAAATATATATATATGCTGGCTCTCTACCGCTCACCAGGAAAATATTGACACCTGGATAGGGGTAAACGTCTTAAAACAGTAGGCTGAATGAGGCCGAATGGATACAAGCCAAAGAGAGAGAGAAAGAACGAGAAAAAAGCGAGGTGGGCTCCCTTAACCCTTTCTGTACCACCTACGTCTTGTTTTATGATAGCTTTATTTAGACGATGTTGTACAGTTTAAGAAGTATCTGTGGTAGTAAAAAGGGTTAAGTGAGATAGTTCTAAAGCTGTTAATGCTGGAGGCCCTTTTTAACTTAAGGGGGGTGACCTGCTTTTTGTTTGTTCTGTCCTTTTCTCTCTTTCTCTGGCTTGTATCCATTCGGCCCCATTCAGCCAACTATTTTAAGACGTTTATCCCCATCTAGGTGTCGATTTCTTCCTGGCGAGCGATAGCGAGCCAGCATTATATGAAGAAATCCGGCTTCGCCAGACATTTTTCTATCGAAAAATGTATAAATTTAGCCTGCTGTCCATGCTGCTGTCAAACAAAAATTAAAAATATGTTGGTTTGCTACCGCTCACCAGTAACAAATTGACACCTGGATGGGGATAAACGTCTTAAAACAGTAGGCTGAATGGGGCCAAATGGATACAAGCCAGAGAAAGATAGAAAAGGACGGAACAAAAAACAGGTCACCCCCCTTAATACAATCGTCTAATAGTAGCCAGAATAAATTACTAGGACGGCGTCGGTACAGAAGGGGTTAAGGGGAGGTTTCCACTTCGTTCGCCCCATTACTTTGGCGATTTTAAGAACTTTCGCCCCATTTCTGTAAATTTTAAGACTTCGTGCCATTTAGGTGTCGATTTTTTCTTGGCGAGCGATAGCGAGCCTGTAATTTAAGAGGAATCGGCCTTCGGCCGGGACATTTTTCTACCGAAAAATGTACAAATTTATCTTGAAAGGGGGTCTAGGGGCTGTAATGTTAAGCTTGATAGAAGTCTAGCGAACTAACTAAAAACCTCCCCTTAAGGGAGGTCACCTGCTTTAGGTGTCGATTTTTTCCTGGCGAGCGATTGCGAGCCTGTAATTTTAGAAGGAAACGGCCTTCGGCCGGGACATTTTTTAACCGAAAAATGTACAAGATTATGTGGACGACTTTCGCACGTGTCGGCCAATTCAGGTGTCGATGTTTACCTGACGAGCGATAACGAGCCTAAAGTTTAGGAGGAACTGGCTTCCGGCCTGGAAAATTTTTAACCGAAAAATTTACAAATTTAGCTTGAAATGGGGGTTCGGGGAGGCTATATATTTAGTTTGAATGGGGTCTAGGGGACAAATTATATAAAGGATAATACAACAAAAGAGGGAAAAACAAAGAAAATAAATAAAAAGTTAACCCCCTTCCCTCTTCCACCTGTTGGTAACTTCCCGGCAAAATAGCCGGCGTGAAAGACTTATTTGGCCAAAGTTTACCGCCATTTGACACTATTTTTCAAACAATGGTGGTGGTGGCGCGGCTGTGTGGGCTGGATGGGGGGGTTAGATGTGGGGGTTAGATTGGCTTGAGGGGGGCTTAGGTTGGCTTGAGGGGGGTTAGGTTGGCTTGAGGGGGGTTAGATTGGCTTGAGGATGGGGGGTAGGTTGGCTCGAGGGGGGGTTAGGTTGGCTTGAGGGGGGGTAGATTAGCTTGAGGAGGGGGTAGATTGGCTTGATAGGGGATTAGATTGGCTTGAAGGGGGTTAGATTGGCTTGAGGGGGGGTTAGGTTGGTTTGAGGGGGTTTAGATTGGCTTGAGGGGGGTAGATTGGCTTGGGGTGTTAGGTTGGCGGCTCTAGGTTGCCTTGAGGGGGTAGGTTGGCTTGAAGGGGGGGTTAGGTTGGCTTGAAGGGGGGTTAGGTTGGCTTGAAGGGGGGTTAGGTTGGCTTGAGGGGGGCTAGGTTGGCTTGAGGGGGGCTAAGTTGGCTTGAGGGGGTTTAGGTTGGCTTGAGGGAGTTAGATTGGCTTGAGGGGGGTTAGGTTGGCTTGAGGGGGGGTTAGGTTGGCTTGAGGGGGGGTAGGTTGGCTTGAAGGGGGGTAGGTTGGATTGAGGTGGGGGTTAGGTTGGCTTGAGGGGGGTTAGTTGGCTTGAGGGGGGTTAGGTTGGCTTGAGGGGGGTTAGGTTGGCTTGAGGGGGGTTAGGTTGGCTTGAGGGGGGTTAGGTTGGCTTGGGGGTTAGGTTGGCTTGAGGGGGGTTAGGTTGGCTTGAGGGGGGTTAGATTGGCTTGAGGTGGGTAGGTTGGCTTGAAGGGGGTAGGTTGGCTTGAGGTGGGGGTTAGGTTGGCTTGAGGGGGGTTAGGTTGGCTTGAGGTGGGTAGGTTGGCTTGAAGGGGGTAGGTTGGCTTGAGGTGGGGGTTAGGTTGGCTTGAGGGGCGTTAGGTTGGCTTGAGGGGGGTTAGGTTGGCTTGAGGGGGGTTAGATTGGCTTGAGGGGTGTTAGATTGGCTTGAAAGAGGGTTAGGTTGGCTTGAGGGGGTAGATTGGCTTGAGGGGGGTAGATTGGCTTGAGGGGGGTTAGGTTGGCTTGAGGGGGGTTAAGTTGGCTTGAGGGGGGTTTAGGCTGGCTTGAGGGGGTTTGGTTGGCTTGAGGGGGTTTGGTTGGCTTGAGGGGGTTAGGTTGGCTTGAGGGAGGTTAGGTTGGCTTGAAGGGGGTTAGGTTGGCTTGAGGGGGTTAGATTGGCTTGAGGGTGGGTTAGGTTGGCTTGAGAGAGGTTTAGGTTGGCTTGAGGGGTGGTTAGTTGGGGTTGGGGGGGGGTTAGGTTGGCTTGAGGGGGGTTAGGTTAGCTTGAGGGGGGTTAAGTTGGCTTGAGGGGGGTTAAGTTGGCTTGAGGGAGGTTTAGGTTGGCTTGAGGGGGTTAGATTGGCTTGAGGGGGGTTAGGTTGGCTTGAGGGGGGGATAGGTTGGCTTGAGGGGTGGTTAGATTGGTTTGAGGAGGGTTAGGTTGGCTTGAGGTGGTTTAAGTTGGCTTGAGGGGGGTTAGGTTGGCTTGAGGGGGTTAGATTGGCTTGAGGTGGCTTAGGTTGGCTTGAAGGGGGGCTAGATTGGCTTGAAGGGGGGCTAGATTTGCTTGAAGGGGGGCTAGATTGGCTTGGAGGTGCGCTAGGTTTGCTTGAGGGGGGTCTAGGTTTGCTTGGGGGGGTTAGATTGGCTTGGGTTGGGTTGGTCAATGATCAAGCTGAAAATCTCTCTCTCTCTCTCTCTCTCTTTCTCTTTCTCTTTCTCTCTCTCTCTCTCTCTCTCTCTCTCTCTCTCTCTCTCTCTCTCTCTCTCTCTCTCTCTCTCTTTCTCTTTCTCTCTTTCTACTCTCTCTCTCCTCCCTCTCTGCTTCTCTCCTCCCTCTCTGCTTCTCTTTCTCTCTCTCTCTCTCTCTCTCTCTCTCTCTCTCTCTCTCTCTCTCTCTCAAGTCCTTTCTGAAGCTTGTATATCCGTTAGGTTAGGTTTGGTTAGACCCTCCATCTCTATAGATTTCCACATTAACCCTTTCAAGCTCCAATTACACATATCTTGTCTGTTTTCTGGCCATTATTAGATGATTTTAATCAGATTAGGAAGGGTATGTGGAAATCTGATGATTAATTGAGGTAGTATGTACGCTTTTAAGCCCTGCAAATCCTTCGTAAGCTGTATAAAATCGTCTAATAATAGCCAGAATTTACAGTAAAAAAACGTCATGATCCTCAAAGGGTTAATCTATTGTTTGACTCTTCCTAAATTGTAGTTATAAGAGCTTAGGGGTCTATATATCTGGCCTAACTATAGTCAATATATTATAGTGTTCCATCTCATCTCCCCCTATATCACCGTATAGTATATCATAACTCCTATACCCGGTTCCAAATAAATAGGCCGAAACTCGTGAACATGAACCCCCATAACTCACAAACGACTGGGGTAATCGAGATCATATGTATACCATTTGGAAAGGATCAGTCATGGAATAGGTGTGGAAATTTACAGCTCATTTGCTCAAGCCCTTGTTCAGCTATAGAGGTTAGGGTTCACGGTTTCTGGCTTACCTATTTGGAACAGGGTATAGTATAGTTGAACAGCCTATAAAAATATCGTTCTGAATTAATGGGCTCGGCCTTATTCTTTGACTTTATTGTAATGTATATGTTTTGAGGCTAAATAAAAAAAAAAAAAAAAAAAAAAAAAAAATCAACTTTTCTTGAGATATGTTATACTGCAGTTTGATTGTTTTTATGTCTTCATCCTCCATCCATCTCCATTCCCCCCTCACCCCACCCCCATCTTTCCCCTAATTCTCAAGAAATATAAGTATAAGTACAATCGGGGGTATTAAGTGTTGTCATAGATTCCAGTGGTTTTCGCTCAAGAAGTGTTATTGGTACCTTTATAGTTACTGGGAAAAGTGCTTAACCCTCAGAAATCAGTGTCCGAAACTTTGTGAAATATCTGACAACACTTTATTAACCTCGACTGTACAGCGATCTTGCCAGCACTATACCTCTTGCCGATGTAACAGGATCCTACTCATTTAACCATTACCCGCGAGTAAAATACAACACAGACACTGCATTACACAAAAAGTACCCTCCTAATTCCAGCCATAAACTACGAGTAAAATACAACATGACTCGAGGATAATGAAAACAAAAGAAATATGCCAGAGAGCACCTCGAACATCCCTCACCTTAAGGGGAGGCAGACCGTTTTTTCTGCACCTCCTTCTCCCTCATGTTTAGCCCCATTTGTTTAGATTATAAGACGTTCGGCCCTTTAGTTTGGCGATTTTAACACCTTTCGCCCTCTTTCGTTGTAAATTTTAAGACCTTTCGTACCATTTAAGTGTTGATTATTTCCTGGCGAGCGATAGCGAGCCTGAAATTTTAAGAGGAATCGGCCTTCGGCCGGCATATTTTTCTACCGAAAAATGTACAAATTTATCTTGAAGGGGGGTCTAGGGGGTGTTTTTCTAAGCTTGATGGAGGTCTAGCGAGAAAACTAAGGAACATATGAATTAATAGACCAAAAAACAAGCAAAATACGGTCTGTCTCCCCTTAACCCAAGCCCCTTGATGAGAAGTACAAAATAGCAGGGGAGCGGCGTGCTAATAAAGGCGAACATTTTAATACCGGCCTCAAGTTACGTAGCGGCGGCACGAGTAGCGATGGTGCACACGAACGGAATCATCGTCTTTTAATTCAGTTCCGCGGTAAATTATGCGAGTCTGGTCTCTGGCTGCGGCGTTATTAGAAACCCGAGCCGCGGTAAGGAGCGGGGGGTCGGGTTTTCTGATCCCGGTTTCGCGTTGCTGTCCGTCTTGGTAAGTACGGGGGGCCGGGAGAGTTGTGTGAGGGGGGAGGAGAGACGTGGGGGGGGGGGGGGGAGGAGAGGAGAGGGATGGAGGGGGGAGGGGAGAGTTGTGTGAGGGGTTAGAGGGAGAGGTGGGAGTGGGAGGGGAAGAGAGGGAGGGGGTTGGAATGGGTGAGGAGGGTAAGGGAAGAGAAGAGAGGGGAGAGTGGGGTAAAGATGTGAGAGGGAGGGGAGCGAGTGGGAGGAGTGGAGAAGGGAAGGAAAAGAAGAGAGAATGGATTGGAATACATGTGAGAGGATGGGGTAAAGTTATGAGAGAGAGAGAGAGAGAGAAAGGGAGTCAATGGGAAAAGGTGGGAAGGATATGAGAGTGAAAGGGGAGATGGGTATTGATGTGGACTGAGGAAAGGTGTTTGGGAGTAAGTTGCGAAGGGAGAGTAGAGGAGTATGTGAAAGACAAGGGGGAGGGCGGGTTGGGGAGGGAATTGGGAGGGGAGTAGAGTACATGAGTGGGTGGAGAAGAGGGAAAGGGGAGGGTGGTTGAGGGAGCGAGAGAGAGAACAAGAGCATTATTAGATCGTGACCATAATTCCCCCTCCATCTTGCCTGTACCCTCTCATGCCTTGATCTAGACACCCATAATATCCCTTGACACACACAGCCCGACACCTGACATACGGGAGAGACAGAGAGAGAGAGTTACATAGATACACAGACTACACAGTCTTTGCAGTCCCTACTAGGCAGTCCGGCCTTAGATATAAGATAAAAAAAAGTATATGCTAGAGTTTAAGACAAGGATAGAGAGAGAGAGAGAGAGAGAGAGAGAGAGAGAGAGAGAGAGAGAGAAAGACAGACAGACAGGCAGACAGCAATACAAGATCGTGACAATCCTTCCACCTCCATCTTGCCACAACCCTCTCATGCCCTGATCTAGCCCCCCCGTAATATACCTTGACATACGCCCCCCCCCCCCCCCCACCTGACATACGGGGCACTTCATAGCTCGCCTTGCCAATTCAAAGCAATAATAGAATAACAATGACCGGGGGTTCCTTTTATTTTTCCTAAGGGAGCCCACCTCGCTTTTTGTTTTCTCTTTCTCTCCCTCTCTCTTTGGCTTGTATCCATTCGACCCCATTCAGCCTACGGTATTAAGACGTTTACCCCCATCCAGGTGTCAATATTTTCCTGGCGAGCGGTAGCGAGCCAGCATATATGTATTTTTGTGTTGACAGCAAGCTAAATTTGTACATTTTTTGATAGAAAAATTTCTCCGGCGAAGCCGGATTTCTCCATACACAAACCTACACACACACACACACACACACACACACACACTTACACAAACCTACACACACACACCCACACTTTCTTTCTTACACAAACCTACACACAAACACACTCACTTACACAAACCTTCACACACACACACACACACACACTCTCTTTCTTACACGAACCTACACACAAACACACTCACTTACACAAACCTTCACACACACGAACTCTCTTACACAAACCTACACACCCACACCCACTTACACAAACCTTCACACACACACACCCACTTACACAAACCTACCTACACACACACACCCACTTACACAAACCTACCTACACACACACACCCACTTACACAAACCTACCTACACACACACACCCACTTACACAAACCTACCTACACACACACACACTTACACAAACCTACCTACTGTACACACACACACACACACACTTACACAAACATACCTACACAAACCTAAACCTACACATCCCCACCTACAAAAACCTACAAGCACCCCCCCCCCCCACTTACACAAACCTACCTACACACACACACACACACTTACACAAACCTACCTACACACAAACACACACACACCCCACACGTGATATATGAAGCAACAGGGAGGTCGGCCCCGCACGTCTTGGTTTAGGTTCGGCACCGGAAGACTGACAGCTTCTCCATTTTTGTCATCACCACCGCTAATGTTCCGCTCTTAGCTCCGACACCTCTCCAATAAAAAAAAAAAAAAAAAAAAAAAATCAGTGAAAACGAAAACTGGTACTGAGGATTGCTTCATCAACTTGTATATGAACCCTTCCCAGATCCGATGCGCATTTCTGTTCTGGTTTCTGGGTATTATTAGGCTCTGTCTCGAGTCGGCCACCCCCTAAAAAAAAAAAAAAAAAAAAAACATACATACATACATACATACATACATACATACATACATACATACATACATACATACATACATACATACATACATGCATTCATGCATACATACATACATACATACATGCATACATATATTATACGATTTTATTCAAGCAGGGTAATTGTGGAAGTCCGGAGGGTTGATTGAGATTGTCTGGACCCTTGCATTTTCCGCAGATCCTTGCTATACTGTATTAAATCGTCTAATGATCGCCCAGAATATACTGTCGAAATGCGTCATAATCTTTAAAGGGGTAAAGATTGTTTCATCAACTTGTATTCGGGATTGTTTCATCAACTTGTATTCGGGATTGTTTCATCAACTTGTATTAAGGGAGCCCACCGCTTTTTTGTTTTCTCTTTCTCTCCCTCTCTCTTTGGCTTGTATACATTCAGCCCCATTCAGCCTACTGTTTTAAGATGTTTGCCCCCATCCAGGTGTCAATATTTTCCTGGCAAGCGGTAGCGAGCCAGTATAGCCTATATATATATTTTTTTTGTTTTATAGCAAGCTAAATTTGTAAATTTTTCGATAGAAAAATTTATCCGGCGAAGCCGGATTTCTTCCTGGCGAGCGATAGCGAGCCAGCATTGTATGGAGAAATCCGGCTTCGCCGGACACATTTTTCTATCGAAAAATGTACAAATTTAGCTTGCTATAAAAAATAAAAAAATATATATATAGGCTATGCTGGCTCGCTACCGCTTGCCAGGAAAATATTGACACCTGGATGGGGGCAAACATCTTAAAACAGTAGGCTGAATGGGGCTGAATGTATACAAGCCAAGGAAAGAGAGAGTGTAGGTGTATGACCATATAATTACGTTCACTTCCACCGCTCCAGCTAAGTAGTGTCCGGCGAAGATATTAATGGAATTGATTTACGTGATGTACCTATAGCCTCTGCAGTACCTCTCCATATGCCCACACACCCACCTGAAGGGGAGGTGACCTGTTTTTGTTCTGTCCTTTTCTATCTTTCTCTGGCTTGTATCCATTTGGCCCCATTCAGCCTACTGTTTTAAGATGTTTATCCCCATCCAGGTGTCAATTTTTTACTGGTGAGCGGTAGCGAGCCAGCATGTTTTTTATTTTTGTTTGACTGAAGGCTAAATTTGTACATTTTTCAATAGAAAAATGTCTCCGGCGAAGCCGGATTTCTTCATATAATGCTGGCTCGCTATCGCTCGCCAGGAAGAAAGCGACACCTAGATGGGGATAAACGTCTTAAAATAGTTGGCTGAATGGGGCCGAATGGATACAAGCCAGAGAAAGAGGGAAGAGGACAGAAATAACAAAAAGCAGGTCATATCCCTTAAGGGGGACCACCTCGTTAAGTTTTTCTCTCTCTCCCTCTCTCTGTCTGGGTTGTATTATATTCTCCGAATATTATCTTTATTCGTGGCATAATTCTCAGATATATTCTTCCGTCTCTATCAGTATCAACTTTTCTTATTTAACCCTTTCAAGCTCTGACGCGTTTTAGCAGTTTGTGTAGGCTATCATTAAACGATTTTATGCAGCCTAGGAAGTATTTGTGGGTATTAAAAGGGTAAATACTATCTCAATCAACCCTTTGACTTCCATAGTGGGGAGATTGTAGGCACCAATCGATCAGGGCTAGACCCAGGTGAGGTTATAGGCATGTGATAAAGAGTCGCTGGAACTCCTGTTTCATATGCTTGGCCTCTCTTACTGATTTTCTTTGTGCCTCATTTACACTGAGAGCAATCCAGCTAGCTCTCACAAACACCTTCTCATCCTATTCACTTCACTACACTAAACATGCACACCACACTTCATTCTTCCACACCAAAATTAAAAAAAAAAAAAAAAATTATAGCCCAGCCTCGGAGTCCCCAGGGGGGGGGGGACCATAAATGCCCCCACACCCGACCGACCATCCCCTGACGACCCCACAAAATTACCTGGACCTCGGCCTGTTACTCTTTCTATTGATTTCAGCAACATTCGCGGACTTTCCTCTAACTTTCACTCCGCAATGTTGCACCTCTCGCTATTCTATCGCTACTATAATAATCAGTGTTCCTCAGAGCTTTCCCAGTGTATACCACCTCCTTTACGTAGGGCACGTGGTACCCGTCTTGCAACTCAATCCCACCCCTACTCTGTGCAACTCTCCAACCCAAGAGTGAAACGTTACTCTCAAACTTTCTTCTACTCACCAGCTGAGCTCTGGAACTCTCTCCCAGAATCAGTCTTTCCCTCTTCATATGACTTAAATTGCTTCAAACTCCGTGTGTCCAGGCATTTTTGGCTCGAACATCCCTTGATTTTGGCCCTGTCACTCTTTCAACTATGGGGGAGGCACTCGCTATAGGCAGTTCTGCTTTTTGCCTCCCTCAATCACATAGAAAAAAAAATATATATACCGTTACTAATCTGAATAAAATCGTTTAAAGGTAGCCAGAAACAGAAAAGCAACGCGTATTTGATTGTCTCTTTTCCTTCCCTTCCCTATCAGTGCATATTTGGTCTAGCTTCTTTATTTAGCATATCCCCTGAAACGAGTACCCTAGCAGCTGCCAAGATAGCCCTCACCCCTTGGAGTAATTATTATTTTGGTGGCTGTGTATCTGACCCAGCCCTGGTACCAAACTTACTCCACCACTATCACCATCACTACCTCCATCACTACTACTATCCCCATCATTACCGCTATTTTACTATTTACTACCTCGTTCACAAATCACTATCAATAACACTACCACCATCACTATCTCCACCACTACCACTATCACCATCACCACCTCTACCATTGCCACTGTCACCACCACTACCTTCATCTCCACCTCCACCACTACCACTATCACTACCACTATCACCACCACTACCACTATCACCATCACCATCACCACCTCCACCTCCACCATTGCCACTGTCACCACCACTACCTTCACCTCCACCTCCACCACTACCACAGCTACCACTACCACTACCACCACCACTACCTCCACCACTACCACTATCACCATCATTACCTCCACACCACTACCACTATCACCACCACTACCTCCACACCACTACCACTATCACCACCACTACCTCCACCACTACCACTATCACCATCACTACCACCATCACTATTGTCCATCGATTATATGTAGACCGTGACCCCTAGCCTCTCTAACTCAAAATGGGCTAGAGCAAACGAGCTATAAATGTCCACACCTATTTCCTGGCAGACCCTTCCTAAATGGTAGAACTATTGGCTCGATCACTCTAATCCATTGTGAGTTATAATGGTTAATGTTCAAAAGTCTGGGCCTACTTACTCGGAACAGTTATAGTGGTTAATGTTCAAGAGTCTGGGCCTACTTACTCGGAACAGTTATAGTGGTTAATGTTCAAGAGGTCTGGGATTACTTACTTCGGAAACAGTTATAGTGGTTAATGTTCAAGAGTCTGGGCCTACTTACTCGCAACAGTTATAGTGGTTAATGTTCAAGAGTCTGGGATTACTTACTCGGAACAGTTATAGTGGTTAATGTTCAAGAGTCTGGGCCTACTTACTCGCAACAGTTATAGTGGTTAATGTTCAAGAGTCTGGGCCTACTTACTCGCAACAGATATAGTGGTTAATGTTCAAGAGTCTGGGCCTACTTACTCGGAACAGTTATAGTGGTTAATGTTCAAGAGTCTGGGCCTACTTACTCGCAACAGATATAGTGGTTAATGTTCAAGAGTCTGGGATTACTTACTCGGAACAGTTATAGTGGTTAATGTTCAAGAGTCTGGGCCTACTTACTCGGAACAGTTATAGTGGTTAATGTTCAAGAGTCTGGGCCTACTTACTCGCAACAGTTATAGTGGTTAATGTTCAAGAGTCTGGGATTACTTACTCGGAACAGTTATAGTGGTTAATGTTCAAGAGTCTGGGCCTACTTACTCGCAACAGTTATAGTGGTTAATGTTCAAGAGTCTGGGATTACTTACTCGGAACAGTTATAGTGGTTAATGTTCAAGAGTCTGGGCCTACTTACTCGCAACAGTTATAGTGGTTAATGTTCAAGAGTCTGGGCCTACTTACTCGCAACAGTTATAGTGGTTAATGTTCAAGAGTCTGGGCCTACTTACTCGGAACAGTTATAGTGGTTAATGTTCAAGAGTCTGGGCCTACTTACTCGCAACAGTTATAGTGGTTAATGTTCAAGAGTCTGGGCCTACTTACTCGGAACAGTTATAGTGGTTAATGTTCAAGAGTCTGGGCCTACTTACTCGGAACAGTTATAGTGGTTAATGTTCAAGAGTCTGGGCCTACTTACTCGCAACAGTTATAGTGGTTAATGTTCAAGAGTCTGGGATTACTTACTCGGAACAGTTATAGTGGTTAATGTTCAAGAGTCTGGGCCTACTTACTCGCAACAGTTATAGTGGTTAATGTTCAAGAGTCTGGGCCTACTTACTCGGAACAGTTGTTTATAGTGGTTAATGTTCAAGAGTCTGGGCCTACTTACTCGGAACAGTTATAGTGGTTAATGTTCAAGAGTCTGGGCCTACTTACTCGGAACAGTTATAGTGGTTAATGTTCAAGGGTCTGGGATTACTTACTCGGAACAGTTATAGTGGTTAATGTTCAAGGGTCTGGGCCTACTTACTCGGAACAGTTATAGTGGTTAATGTTCAAGAGTCTGGGCCTACTTACTCGGAACAGTTATAGTGGTTAATGTTCAAGAGTCTGGGCCTACTTACTCGGAACAGTTATAGTGGTTAATGTCACGAGTCTGGGCCTACTTACTTGGAACAGTTATAGTGGTTAATGTTCAAGAGTCTGGACCTACTTACTTGGAACAGTTATAGTGGTTAATGTTCAAGAGTCTGGGCCTACTTACTTGGAACAGTTATAGTGGTTAATGTTCAAGAGTCTGGGCCTACTTACTCGTAACAGTTATAGTGGTTAATGTTCAAGAGTCTGGGCCTACTTACTCGGAACAGGGTTGGTGGTGTAATGGTTCAGGTGCATATGTTCTGGGTGTGGTGTCCTGAGTTCGAATCCCGGGAGGACCATATGCTATCATTGGTTCATTTATAAGTTACATAGGTTACTGGTCAGGATTTCTGGCCTACCTATGATGAATGGACTATAGTTATCCACTTAAAATGTGAGGCTGATGGACTGTTGAGGTTAACGAGGGGCGTCGCGCTCCTTGGTGCCGCTAGAAGAGTGGCGAACACATCATAAGGTAAGGTATGGGTCGTTTTTCTGGTCCCCTTTCTCCCTCGTGTTAAGTCTCAATTGTTTTGAGATTATAAGACGTTCGGCCTATTAGTTTGGCGATTTTAACACCTTTCGACCCTTTTCGTTGTCAATTTTAAGACCTTTCGTGCCGCACATTAGGTGTCGATTATTTCCTGGCGAGCGATAGCGAGCCTGAAATTTTAAGAGGAAGCGACCTTTGGCCGGGACATTTTTCTACCGAAAATTGTACAAATGTATGTTGAAGGGGGGGTCTAGGGGGTGTTTTGAAGGGGGTCTAGGGGGTGTTTTGAAGGGGGTCTAGGGGGTGTTTTTCTAAGCTTGATGGAGGTCTAGCGAGAAAACTAAGAAATAAAGGAATACATGAATTAATAGACAAAAAAAAAAAAAACAAAAAAAAAAAAACAGTCCGCCTCCCCTTAATTACTCAGGCTATTACTAGACGATTTTATGCAGCTTAGGAAGGATGTCTAGGGATCAACAGGATAAAAACCTGTCCGAAGTAACCCCTCTCGGGATTGTAACGTATTTGGGTTTTTTTTTTTTTTTTTTTTTTTTTTCCCCTGGCTATCATTAGACGTTGCTTATATAAGTTGGCGGATAGTTACTAGAGCCCATATTTATCCAACAATCCAACAAATCGGACAAGTGGGTTACGTGAGCGCGCCTATTAAGGGGAGATTTCCACTTGAGGGATTTTTTTTTTTTTACTCCTTTCTCCCTCATGTTTAGCCCCATTGCTATTCTAATTTTAAGACGTTCGCCCCCATTATTTTGACGATTTTAAGACCCTTCGACCCATTTCTGTTAATTTTAAGACCTTTCGTGCCATTTAGGTGTCGATTTTATCCTGGCGAGCGACAGCGAGTCTGTAATTTAAGAGGAACCGGCTTTCAGCCGGGAAATTTTTCTACCGAAAAATGTACAAATTTATCTTGAAAGGGGCTCAAGGGGGTGTAATCTTAAGCTTGATGGATATCTAGAGACCAAACTAAAAACCTCCCCTTAAAGTCTCGCCGCCTCCTTTGAGCCAAGTAGTGTGGGTGAATCTCAAAAACTCTGGGTATAGCTGTTTCCGGCAATGTCCCAAAGTGTCCAATACTTCACAATAATAATACGTGTTAATTACCACACCCCCGATGATAAACAGGGCTCCGGTCCTTTAAAGGGAGAATTCCACTTGAGGGATTTTTTTTCTTTACCCCTTTCTCCCTCATGTTTAGCCCCATTGCTTTTGAAATTTTAAGACGTTCGCCCCATTAGCTTGGCGATTTTAAGAACTTTCACCCCATTTATGTCACTTTTAAGACCTTTCGTGCCATTTAGGTGTCGATTTTATCCTGGCGAGCGATAGCGAGCCTGTAATTTAAGAGTAACCGGCCTTCGGCCGGGAAATTTTTCTACCGAAAATTGTACAAATTTATCTTGAAAGGTGCTCAAGGGGGTGTAATCTTAAGCTTGATGGATATCTAGATACCAAACTAAAAATCTCCCCTTAAGCCACTGTCACACGAGCGATTTTTCCGTCAATTTTCCATGAGCAAGTTTTTCTCGTTATCATGCGGGACTTGTTTGCACTGGTATCGATAACTAGACTGACAGTAGAGTATGTTTGGCGGTTGGATTCTGATAAAGTGTAATTTTTTGAAGATGCCAGACCATAATTGCCCGTAAAAAAAAATTGCTCGAAAAACGTCTCGTGCGACTCCGGCTTTTAGACTGTTTAACCCGTTCAGAACCGGTGGCGTCCTTTCACAACAGTTTATCGCTAGAGGCTATCGAATAGATCAGTTTTAATTCAGTGTTGGTTAGAAGAAGGGCTTCGAACTATCTTAATTAACCCTATTTACTACCACAGATACTCCTTAAGGGGAGGTTTTTAGTTTGTTTCCTACTCCTCCAGCAATCTTAAAATTTCACCCCCTTGACCCCCTTTCAAGATAAATTTGTACATTTTTCGGTAGAAAATTGTCCCGGCCGAAGGCCGATTACTCTTAAATTACAGGCTCGCTATCGCTCGCCAGGATAAAATCGACACTTATTTGGCACAAAAGGTCTTAAAATTGACAGAATGGGGCGGAAATTCTTATAAATCACCAAACTAATGGGGCAAACGTCTTAAAATCTCAAAAGCAATGGGGCTAGACATGAGGGAGAAAAGGGTCAAGAAAAAAATCCCTCAAGTGGAAATCTCCCCTTAAGCTCACACCATTGTCTAAATATAGCTAGACTGATATTAAA
>CM064529.1:3498172-3546906 GCA_032716605.1 Paralithodes platypus
TTTACAGATGGTAGTTATTTATTGGGATATTTGGTGGATGATATTTCAGCCACGCACGAATGTCACTTGTTTTCATTTATTTGTTTACGTTGTCTTTTTTTAACGTGTTTTGGTTTTGGTTTTCTTTTATATGATCTAGTTATTTGTCTTCGTCACTTTTTTAATATATCTAATTTAAGCTTGTATGCTGTTTAACGCATATATATATATTATTTTTTCCCCTAGGCCACATTGGTAAATATATGCAAGAGGTACCAGACATGTTGCAATCTATTAGCGAATTATTGTTACGTACTTGAGAAGGTCTAACTGTGTGTGTGTGTGTGTGTGTGTGTGTGTGTGTGTGTGTGTGTTGATATGCATTGCTTCGTTATTTGTATTCCTTATATATTAATCGTTACCTTTATTATTATTATCTAAAATATCGTATACTCTACAGTACATGATATACTTATAATATCGTATACTCTACAGTACATGATATACTTATAATATCGTATACTCTACAGTACATGATATACTTATAATATCGTATACTCTACAGTACATGATATACTTATAATATCGTATACTCTACAGTACATGATATACTTATAATATCGACGCACTACTCTCAGTGTATACTCACATTAACCCCTTCATTACCGCTGCCGTCCCTTTAACTATGTTCAGGCTACTATTAGAAGATTGTATTCAGTTTACAATGAGCCTCCAGCAACCAACAATCTCACTTAACCCTTTTTACTACCACAGATTCTTCTTAAACTGCACAAAAACGACTAAATGTAGCTAGAATATAATAAAAGAAACGTCGCCGGTAAGGAAGGGGTTAACTTCTCTACTGCTAATCTCACCAAAAACTACAATAATGGCTATTTATCACATAATTATCAACACATTCCGAATCAACAGCCTTTCCCGCACCACATACACCTACCAATATAAACCTAGCTGAAACACATCATAAGACCTTACAGACTATTCAAAACAAAGCCCTGAAGATCATTACAGGCTGCACAGCTACTGCACCCACAGATCACCTACATCAAGAAACCAAAATCCTCAAAGTCAAAGACCACCTGGACATGAGAGGCACTCAATTCCTGGCAGCAGCCTCCACGAACCAAGACCACCCACTAAACTACATGGCAACACACCCACAGACACCAAGAAATATCAAAAAAACACCCAGCACACGGTATCACACACAATTATTGTCCTCTCCCTCCCTGCCCACCCCGAACCAACTTCCAGAAGCAC
This sequence comes from Paralithodes platypus, assembly GCA_032716605.1. Classification (NCBI taxonomy): domain Eukaryota; kingdom Metazoa; phylum Arthropoda; class Malacostraca; order Decapoda; family Lithodidae; genus Paralithodes; species Paralithodes platypus. Next base: position 3,499,433 of record CM064529.1, read on the forward strand.
ATCCATACTCATATACTCGCCAATCCATCCACTCACTCACAGACAACACGCAGCTGCATGCACGACCTCCCGAAATCCATCCTTCCGAATCCTCCATCCCTCGCGAGGACAGAGTCCACCTGGCCAGGCTGAGATGCGGACACCATCCAGCTCTCCTGAGCTATCAGAAGAGACTGGATGACTCCGTTGTCGACGCCTGCCCGGGATGTAACACAGCACCCCATACCATTAAACACATCATAGAAGACTGCATTTCACACAACCACTTACGCCAACAACACAATCTACACTCAATGAGAGCTCTGTGGGAAAGCCCGATCGTGGCCATGGTCTTCCTCAGGGACTCGGGGCTGTTCGGCCAGGCAGCTTAGGGAACAACAACAACAACAACCAATATAAACACTGTCGGCTACTAGGTGGTCTGACCTTAATGCTTCAAAAGACAAGGACAGTTTATAGTAAAAGAATAGGACAGCAAAGTAGAAGAGAGAGAGAGTGTGTGTGTGTGTGTGTGTGTGTGTGAGAGAGAGAGTGAGAGTGAGAGTGAAAGAGAGAGAGAGAGAGAGAGTCAGAAAAAATACCTACATGCCATATGACGACGAATCTTTTAACTTACAGGTATTCTCAATATTCAGTCTCAGCACATTCCTCCCTTCCTTCCGCCTCATCTGCTGTATATCCTATGTCTCACTTATCTCCTCCCCCCTCCCACTTCTCTCCCCCCCCTCCCTCCCATCCCCCCCTTCACCACCCCACTCCCGCCAGATATGCCCGGGAAGTGTGATAATATTGCCGTCATACACTTCCCGCCGAATGACAGCGTTCCGTAGCGCCCATTGTCGTAACCTCCAGGACGACACACCACTCTGGCACGACACTACGGAATATATTACGGTACGTCACTACGGTGTATATTACGGTACGACAGTGCGGATTACATTACGGTACGACACTACGGAGTATATACATGGAATTGTGTCATCCTACATGTCCTCTAAAGTGCTATATGTACAGTATATGTTTGCTTGTAGTACAATAGGCATAACTGTCTGCGATTACGTTTGTGTGAGAGGCTGAAATAGTTGACTGTTTTCGTACACTTGTATTCTTTGACAATTGTTTACCCTTCGCAGCGCCGTTAATGGATGAATTAACTTAAGGGAGCCCACCTCGCTTATTTTCTCTTTCTCTCCCTCTCTCTTTGGCTTGTATCCATTCGGCCCCATTCAGCCTACTATTTACCACCATCCAGGTGTCAATATTTTTCTGGCGAGCGGTAGCGAGCTAGCATATGTACGTTTTTGTTTTGACAGCAAGCTAAACTTGTACATTTTTCGATAGAAAAATTTCTCCGAAGCCGGATTTCTCCATACAATGCTGGCTCGCTATCGCTCGCCAGGAAGAAATCAACATCTGGATGGGTATGAACGTCTTAAAACAGTTGGCTGAATGGGGCTGAATTGATACAAGCCAGGGAAAGAGAGAAAAGGAGAGAGAGATAAAAAAGGCAGACATAGTAATGCTGATCCGTTTACTCTCTGTACACAACTCTTATTCTTAGAGTATTCGTTCGGTATCAGGCGTTGCGAAAGGAAAGAATTGTTTAAGAATGAAAGCGTAAGGATAAGGATATAAACTAATTCAGTCTCCCACACAAACGGAATCACACGCAGTTAGGCTTTCGTATAAGGAAATATATACAAATATCACTTTAGAGTAGGATGACACACACACAAACACACCACTACGACCCTGCCACACGTCAGAACCACATATACCCCCTCCTTCACGCCCCCCCTCCCCCCCCCCCCCCCCCCACCACCACCACCGGAAGAGGATTGGTTCCTGTTGGTTAATTTGACAGACGCTCCACAAATCACTCTGTATATCACACCGCCACCACACACGCCACATGCTGCCTTGCCTTACCTTAACTCATTCTACCTTATATCGAATTAACTCATTCTACCTGCTTTTTATTTATTTATTTTTAATTCAGCCCTTTCAGTATGTTGTAAAGCATTTTTGTATTTGTTTTTGGCTGTAAACTTCGGCGGTTTTATTAGAATTAGAAAGGATTTTTGCGAGTCAAAAGTGTTAACAGTAAGCTTCCGGTATACCATAACGCATTATTTAATTTTATTTTGGCTATTAGGTTTACGATTTTATCAAGATTACAAAGTAACTGTGAGAATGAAAGGATTAGTTAAGAATAGTTCTTACCCCGTGCTAGAGATCCTCACTACAATTAATATATATATATATATATATATATATATATATATATATATTATGAACACTACTTTCCACATATACAACTTTCATATTCTTCCCTTTAAAAGTCAAATCATATTATTATACACTTTACAAAATTGTTCACCATATCTTTAAATATTGATGAAGTGTATTGCACATCACCTGCCACAATGCTGTACGGAAGTACGTAGTACGTACCTCAAACTACATGCCATCATTTCATTAATTTCACCTCAATGCTTCTTTCATTGCAATACTAGTCTACATTCTAACATATTGCCACACACATCACCTTACAATCTCCACCTTCCCAACTTTAAACAGCTCCAACTTCCAACCCTTACATAGCCCCAGCTCCCTGCCAACCTTCAAACCCTTTTCCATCACAAGCACTCAAGAACACTCATATCATAACTTCTACCCATACAACCCCCAGCTCCACAGCCCCCACCAAACCCATCCCTAACAACCTACAAATACCTTTCCATCCCAAACTATCAAGAACCCTCAAACCATAATGTCTACCCTCAACACCCCCAACTCCACAACCCTCTTCCTAACCTCAACCCACACACAACCCCATCCCCCTACCTAACTCCAGCCCCTCCCCTAACAACCCCCAAGCCCCTTTCCATCCCAAGCGCTCAAGAATCCTCAAACCTTTATCATTTCTACCCTCACAGCCCCCCTCCACAATGCCCCACCTAACCCCAACCCACTCCCAATTCCAACTCCTCCATCACCTCTACCTCCATAGCCTTCTCCCTCACCCAACCTCTACCTAACACCAATCCCCCCAACCCCAACTCCTCCTTCCCTCTACCTCCACAGATGTCTTGCTCGCCCAACCTCTATCAAACCCTAACCCACACCCAACTCCAACACCCACCCTACCCCCCTCCACAACCCCCACCCTGCCCCCCCCCCCCCCCCCCCAACCCCACACTCCACCCCCACTCCCCAGGCTGTAAAGTGAGCTCTAAAAAGAGAGGCCATAAAAAGTTCAGTGATGGTGCCTCTCCAGTGCTGTGTAAAATGACTGCAATAACTGGGTGGGGGCTTCAGGGACCCCGGACACGCTATACCCCTCACAAGTAAGGGTTTTTAATGCAGGGCAGATGGGGATTCGTACACTATAGCCTAGTGTTAGTTAACTCCGCCAGCGGAGTTTGACAGTTGTTTTGCTATCGCCTCAATCTGTCTGTTTGTCTGTAAACAAGATATCTTACAAAGTTAAGAACCTATTTTCACACAATTTGTTGGGTGATAGGATATTTACCAAGGAAGAAGGGATTCAATTTAGGTGTTGATCCGGAGATTTTCACGAAATCTGGTGGGCATATCTCATAAAGTTATAAACCGATTTTCACGAAATTGTAATGGCAGATAGGGTACGCGAAGTGATTAAATTTAGGATGCGATCTGGAAATGTGCACGAAATATGGTGGGCAGATAGGATATGCGCAAAGGAAGAACTGATTCAATTTAGGAGGCGATCCGGATCATAACCTGAAACCCAGATCCAGAAAAAAATTTAGGCTTATGATAATAACGATAAAGAACCAGCCAAATAGGTGGAGGTAAGTTGTCTACCGATTGCCCCTCTACTGTATATATAGGTTATACAGTATATGTAATTTTATCTATTTTAAGTAGACCAAAAGGTCAAACAAAATACACAGAGTAAGCGTATCCTGTGGACCCAGTGTTTTTTTTTTGTTTTTTTTTTACCTAAATTTTTTATTTCGTATTATATAGTTTCTCAGATAGCACCAATTCGTGTTATATTAGAATCTGATCCATGGACTACTATGGCAATACCCGATACTAGCCAGCCTAACCTAGAGTAATAAACTCTAACGTAATTCATGTTTATGAAAATGAAGAAAATCATCGTTCGGGATAGGCCAGTCCTGCAGTGAACTATACAAGGCTGATGATGATGATGATGAGAAAAGTATCATAAATAAATAACTGTATATTGGTACTGTGTGTGTGTGTGTAGAACGTCAGTCGGATGAATAGCGGTGTTCTCGGCAATTTGAGTACAGTCTGCCCTAACTCGGTTGTATATAATATTTGTGTACAGTCTGCCCTAACTCGGTTGTATATAATATTTGTGTACTGTCTGCCCTAACTCGGTTGTATATAATATTTGTGTACAGTCTGCCCTAACTCGGTTGTATATAATATTTGTGTACAGTCTGCCCTAACTCGGTTGTATATAATATTTGTGTACAGTCTGCCCTAACTCGGTTGTATATCATATTGTAGTTTCTCTCTCTATATAGCTGCTCACTCGCTCGCCACAGTAAACCCGAGACTTGTGTATACTCCAGCACACAGGTTCACTCCCCCTCACACACCATGTACCATCTAACACACACCCACACACCACCTAACAGTTCCACACATACACTACCTACCACACATACACACACACACCATCCAAGACATCTAACACACACACACCACCTAACAATTACACACATAAACTACCTAACACACACACACACATACCACCTAAGACATCTACACAAACACCATCTAACACACACACACACACACACACAACACCTAACAATTCCACACATACACCACTTAAGACATTTACACACCACTTAAGACATCTACACAAACACCATCTAACACACACCCACACACCACCTAACAATTTCACACATACACCACCTAACACACACACACACCATCCAAGACATCTAACACACACACACCACCTAACAATTACACACATAAACTACCTAACACACACACACACATACCACCGAAGACATCTACACAAACACCATCTAACACACACACACACACACAACACCTAACAATTCCACACATACACCAATTAAGACATTTACACACCACTTAATACATTTACACACCACTTAAGACATTTACACACCACTTAAGACATCTACACAAACACCATCTAACACACACACACACACACCACCTAACAATTCCACACATACACCACCTAACACACACACACACATACCACCTAAGACATCTACACAAACACCATCTAACACACACACCACCTAAAAATTCCACACATACACCACCTAACACACACACACACACACACACATACCACCTAAGACATCTACACAAACACCATCTAACACACACACCACCTAAAAATTCCACACATACACCACCTAACACACACACATACCACCTAAGACATCTACACAAACACCATCTAACACACACACCACCTAACAATTCCACACGTACACCACCTAACACACACACACACACACATACCACCTAAGACATCTACACAAACACCATCTAACACACACACCACCTAACAATTCCGCACATACACCACCTAACACACACACACCACCTAAGATATCTACACAAACACCATGTAACACACACACACACACCACCAAACACACTCTCTTCACAAAGCCCAACACAAGAGGACTCTCAGATGCAGTCAAATATTCAAGCCATGCAAACACTACAATGCACTCAATTTCTCACTCAACCATCACACGCACAACCTAACACACACTTTCATACTCAACCATCACACACATAATTCTGAATATTAATTTTCTTCGTTCAAACACTCCTTACAACTCAGTTTTTCGTAGACCAATTTCAATGTTAAAATCAACACCTACGGTTAAGAGAGAGAGGGAGAGAGTGAGAGTGAGAGTCAGAATCAGTGAGAGAGTCTGCCACAGAGCTCGTCCTGTCGCAAGCCTCCCCTCTCACACTCCCATCCCTCCCTCTCACTCTCCCCTCTCCCTCCCTCCCTCCCTCTCTCTCTCTCTCTCTTTCTCCCTCGCGGCCGATCATCCGCTCTTCTCCTTGTTTCTTCCCCGGGTATTGATCGGCCTGGGACGAGAGCAGCAGCGCCGTAGCGGAGGAGACGGGAGACGAGCTGGGGACGAGACCTGCAAACCACCATGGTGAGAGAGAGAGGGGTGCTAGGGGAGGGGGAGGAGGGTAAGGAAGATTCACCCACACAGACACTAGGATGCGCCCAAGTCCCGCCCTCCCCGTCCGTTCTGGCTCATCATTGGTCGGTCACAGACACCCAGGCCCCGCCCAGGGGAGCATCTTCGGTGGAAATGGGGTGTGGGATGCGCCCGAAGAAGATACGAAGCGGTAAAAGATGTCGCACAGAACTAGGAGGGTCGTTGGAGAATGGCGACCCAACCTTCGACTTTAAGGCTACAGTTTCTTTGGGGATTTTGTACACAGTTCTTCTTGGCATGCTATCCTTGCTCTCTTTCGCATATTACAGGAAGATTAGTCACAGGTAGCCTCGTAAGGGTCAATTTATCTGTTGCTGATTGCTTTCCCCTGTATTCCTTTGTTAAATGAATGTCAACGAACCCTGATGGTATTGGTATTGACAAGGGATAAATGTATATGGTATCTCACGGAAAAGACCACGCACTTTTGAAACTCCTTTGTTCCTCAAGCATATCGCTACACTAATATTTGGACGTAAGAGGGTGCTGAAATATACACTTTCGAATATATCCAGTTTATAGTAACAGATCCAAGAAGTGTTTACGGGGGTAGAGTGCTTGGTTTTGGGTCTCTATATTTATTTGTGTATTTATTTTTTAGTTTCCTCGCTAGATCTCCATTAAGCTTAGAAGAAAAAAAAAACCTAGACCCCTTAAAAATTAATGTGTACATTTTTCGGTAGAAAAATGTCCCGGCCTGGTTCCTTCTAAAATTAGAGGCTCGCTACCACTCGCCATGAAAATATCGACATCTAAAGGGCACGAAAAGTCTTAATATTGACAAATAAATTATGCGAAAGGTCTCAAAATCGCCAAACTAACGGAACGAACGTCTTAAAACCTCAAAACTAATATGCTAAACATGAGGGAGAAAAGAGGGTCCATAAAAAACGAGAGTACTATAACCCTTTACTTAAGGGGAGGTTTTTAGTGTGTTTCCTAGACTTCCATCAAGCTTGAAATTCCCTTGACCCCTTTTCAAGATAAGTTGTACATTTTTCGGTAGAAAAATGTCCCGGCCGAAGGCCGGTTCCTCTTAAATTACAGGCTCGCTATCGCTCGCCAGGAAAAATCGACACCTAAATGGGACGAAAGGTCTTAAAAGTGACATAAATGGGGTGAAACTTCTTAAAATCGCCAAACTAATGGGGCAAACCTCTTAAAATCTCAAAAGCAATGGGGCTAGACATGAGAGAGAAAGGGGTCCAGAAAAAAGTCCCTCAAGTGGATATCTCCCCTTAATCACATGGATCCTTGGGTGGGCTTGCATTAATGTTTGTGTCAAGCTTATCATTATTAGCCACTCCCAGATATAGGGGGTGTTTGAGGGTAATGGAAGCTAGCTATACTGTTTACATACCTTACTATAGTGCAGTGTAAGACATCCATTAATTGTTGTGTCAAGCATATAATTATTAGCCACTCCCAGATATAGGGGGTGTTTGAGGGTAATGGAAGCTAGCTATACTGTTTACATACCTTACTATAGTGCAGTGTAAGACATCCATTAATTGTTGTGTCAAGCTTATCATTATTAGCCACTCCCAGATATTGGGGGTGTTTGAGGGTAATGGAAGCTAGCTATACTGTTTACATACCTTAATAATTACTATAGTGCAGTGTTAGACCTCCATTAATTAAGGGGCGGTCTCCACTTGAGGGATTTTTTTTCTTGACCCCTTTCTCCCTCCTAGTTAGCCCCATTGCTTTTGATATTATAAGACGTTCGCCCCATTAGTTTGGCGATTTTAAGAACTTTCGCCCCATTTCTGTCAATTTTAAGACCTTTTGTGCAATTTAGGTGTCGATTTTATCCTGGCGAGCGATAGCGAGCCTGTAATTTAAGAGGAACCGGCCTTCGGCCGGGAAATTGTTCTACCGAAAAATGTACAAATTTATCTTGAAAGGGGGTCAAGGGGGTGACATTTTAAGATTGCTGGAGGAGTAGGAAACAAACTAGAAACCTCCCCTTACATATATGATACCCACACTCAAGAAAATATAGAGTATAAGTGACTTTCTGAGTTTTTTTTTTGTATTGAGGAATATTCATCAATACTTTCCCTCAATCATCTGAATAATTATAATGTATTGATTGTTATTAAGGGTGGGGGGCGGGGGGGTGACCTGTTTTTGTTCTGTCCTTTTCTATCTTTCTCTGGCTTGTATCCATTTGGCCCCATTCAGCCTACTGTTTTAAGACGTTTATCCCCATCCAGGTGTCAATTTTTTACTGGTGAGCGGTAGCGAGCCAGCATATTTTGTATTTTTGTTTGACAGCAGGCTAAATTTGTACATTTTTCGTTAGAAAAATTTCTCCGGCGAAGCCGGATTTCTTCATATAATGCTGGCTCGCTATCGCTCGCCAGGAAGAAATCGACACCTACAGTAGATGGGGATAAACGTCTTAAAATAGTGGGCTGAATGGGCCCGAATGGTTACAAGCCAGAGAAAGAGAGACAAGGATAGAAATAAAAATAAAAAAAGCAGGTCACCCCCCTTAAGCATGCAGCACTGACGAATACTATGGATGCAAATAATCATATGGATGGAAAAATCGGAGAAAAATTTGAGTTTGGGGTACCACTGTTTACATTAATGTATTCATCTTAGTATTGGTCATTCTATTCTATTTATTTGTGTTATTATTATCTATTAAATCCCTTCGCGTTGACTGGACAGAAAAGGGACAAGAACAAAATAAATATTTAATGCCGTCATAGCAAAAGGTGGAGAGGGGGGGGGGGGGGGGGGGCGATCTTTCAATAATGGCGATACAACCCAGCCCAAAACCGTTTCCCAACTTCTTAAGGAGGATTTATGGTAAATAAGTTTGTTTTGGATTATCTAATGTCAAGTTAAATTAGGTTAGTTTATTTTAAGTTAAGTTAGCCTTGAATAGAATACACAATATGGAATTGGCTGGGGATTCAAATGACCTGGCAGAAAATGATGGCAGTAGCCACAAATGCTTATCATAACGAAGAGAGAGAGAGAGAGAGAGAAAGAAAGAAAGAGAGAGAGAGAGAGAAAAAAAATGCTTATCATAACGAAGAGAAAGAGAGAGAAAAAGGGAGAGACAGAGAGTGAGACTACTAGAGACCTTTCGATAATGGCGACGCAACCCCCCGACCAATACCGTCCTTCCGCCGGCTTCTTCTGGAGGATTTATGGGTAAAGTGCTCGATATCGGAGGTGCCGTAAATAGTGAGACGCGAGCCATTCATCACGGGGGACAACAGACTCATATACACTCCGCTACCTTATTCATGGCGGTATATCATGCGTGGCTTACATTACAACTTATTCCTTTGTTCCGGGGGTGGGGTGCTGGTATGGCTGGCTGGGTGGGCGTGGTGTGGTGGTTTGGGTGGGCGTGGTGGTATTGGTGTGTGGTGGTATGGGTGGGTGGACGTGGTATGGATAGCTGGGTGGGCGTGCGGTGGTATGGGTGGGTGGACGTGGTATGGATAGCTGGGTGGGCGTGCGGTGGTATGGGTGGGTGGGTAGGTGGGCGTGGTGGTATGGGTGGGTGGACGTGGTATGGATAGCTGGGTGGGCGTGCGGTGGTATGGGTGGGTGGGTAGGTGGGCGTGGTGGTATGGGTGTGGTGTAGTGGTATGGATGGGTGGACGTGGTATGGGTGGGAGGGCATGGTGGTATGGGTGGGGGTGGGTTGGTTTGTTTATGTGTTTATTAATGAAGTACTGTACATATATAACAATAATGACACAATCATAGACATTACAGGAGCAAAATTATATCATAGCAATATCACAAGCATAATAAAAAAACTAGATATATTAAACACTTATATGAAGCTTGTCTTATGATATTGTTTTCTACTTTCATAATAATGCGTTTCTAAATCTTCAATATATCATTTCCACAAAGGGATAATTATGAGTTAGTATGTCTTTATAATGCGCGGTTTCTTATTTTGGCTTGTTTCGCAAGTTTTACATATGTATTTACTATATGAAAAACGATAACACAATTACAATAATACCAAGAAGCCCCTGGTGCCAATGTTACCCAGAGTCATCACTACCCGACCTTAAGAGGAGGTTTTTAGCTTGGTCCCTAGATATCCTTCAAGCTTAAGATTACACCCCCATGAGCCCCTTTCAAGATAAATTTGTACATTTTCCGGTAGAAAAATTTCCCGGCTGAAAGCCGGTTCCTCTTAAATTACAGGCTCGCTATCGCTCGCCAGGATAAAATCGACACCTATATGGCACAAAAGGTCTTAGAATTGATGTAAATGGGTTGAAAGTTCTCAAAATCGTCAAAATAATGGGGTGAACGTCTTAAAATTAGAAAAACAATGGGGCTAAACATGAGGGAGAAAGGAGTCGAGAAAAAAATCCCTCAAGTGGAAATCTCCCCTTAAGGGGGAGGTAGTAGCTATTTCTGGACTCCCTTCTCCCTCATGTTTAGCCCCATTCGTTTTGAGATTTTACGATGTCCCTTCTAACCTAACCCTGTCATCACATCTCTGCCATGACTGCCAACACCTAGAACTTGCTAGGGTTAATTCGGGTGGTGTCATAGTGTTGTGTGTACAGTCGGCTTAATAAGTGATGGCTCGGCACCAAGTATATGTTCATCAATAATTGTTATCAGCCATATCTAAACTTGATATATTAGTTTCGAATGAGATATGAAAACATGTTCCTACACTTGTCCACCCTATTGATCATCTGACAGACATTATTACACTACAGAGAGAGCCAAACGTAATGACAGCTGAGACATGACTTATTAGCGCTACCGTACCCCATTTAACCCTATTTAGTCAGAGGGGGGAGGGGGGTCTGTTTCGTTCCGTTAGTTAGGATATTTTAAGACGTGTCACCCATTTGCTTGGTGATAATAGAACTCTTCACCCCATTGAGGTGTTGATTTTTTTCTGGGTGAGCGACAGCGAGCCTGTAGTCCGGGACATTTTTGTATAGAAATAAAAATACAATTATAGCGTAATCCAGGTGTCGATTATTTCCTGGCGAGTGGTAGGGAGCCAGCATATTCTTAAACAATTGTTTTGACAGCAGGCTAAATTTGTAAATTTTTTGATAGAAAATTTTGATTTTGCCATACAATGCTGGTTCGCTATCGCTCGCCAGGAAGAAATAGACACCTGGATGGGGATAAACGTTTTAAAACAGTAGGCTAAATGGGGCCGAATGGATACAAGCCAGAGAAAGAGAGAAAAGGAGAGACAAAAAGCAGATCACCCCCCTTAAGGTTATAAGGAAGTTGGAGCCGTAAACACCAAAACTTAGCGAAAATACACCAATAACGCTCGTCTGTGATGGATAAAAAGTACGTTCATTTGGTTTTATGTATGCCTATATTATGTATGCCTATATTATGTATGCCTATATTATGTATGCCTATATTATGTATGCCTATATTATGTATGCCTATATTATGCACTCCGACCGTATAATATCTGGTCATGTTGCTTAACCCTTTCAAACTCCAATACGCATTTCTTGTCTCTGTTTTCTGGTATGTATTAGACGATGTTATTCAGATTAGGAAGGGTATATGGAAGTCAGAGGGTTGATTGAGATAGTATTTACCCTTTTAATACCCATAGATCCTTCCTAAGCTGCATTAAATCGTCCAATGATAGCCAAAATAAACTGCTAAAACGCGTCAGAGCTTCAAGGGGTTAATATTTATGTCTACAGCTCCAACTTCCTTATATACTGTATATAACCTGAAACTCTCAAGTGGTCAATTGGATACGATATTCTTACGTTCCGTTTTTGTCATGAGATATTAAGGGGGGGTCACCGGATTTTCTTTTTCTTTCTCTCCTATTCTCTCTTTCCCTGGCTTGTATCCATTCGGCCCCATTCAGCCAACTGTTTTAAGATGTTTATCCCCATCCACGTGTCAATTTATTCCTGGCGAGCGATAGCGAGCTAGCATTGTATGGAGAAATCCGGCTTTGCCGGAGAAATTTTTCTATCGAAAAAATTACAAATTTAGCTTGATGTCAAAACAAAAATATATATATGCTGGCTCGCTACCGCTCGCCAGGAAAATATTGACACCTGGATGAGGGTAAATGTCTTAACACAGTAGGCTAAATGGGACCGAATGGATACAAACCAAAGAGAGAGGGAGAGAAAGAGAAAAAAAGCGAGTTGGGCTCCCTTAATGCAAGTACCCCATATATTTGTCGTATATTACACTTCACTTGACATCCTCCTATAAGTTGACACATTCCATTTAACCCTCTCAAGATCCGATTACACATTTTTGTTCTGTTTTCTGGTTATTATTAGACGATTTTATTCAGATTAGGAAGGGTATATGGAAGTCAGAGGTTTAATTGAGATAGGGGAGGTGTGGTGTGGTGGAGTGGTCTTGACACTGGACTGGTAATCCAATGGACCCGGGTTCGAATCTCTTATGTCAATGGGAAGATATTATTGGGATGGAATTTGTGCTGTACCTAGTATCAGTGCATTACAACAAAGCCCACCGAAACGCCAAATAAATACCCTACATTGTTCCCTGATTAAATAGCACTGTATGAATATGCCCATATTCAAAATATGCTACAGGGGGGCAATGCCTAGGGAGTTCATTGCTTAATAGGTGGCGTTCTGAGAGTGAGGGTCTGAATCTAGGAGATGAGACAGTGAAGCACTGGAGCGAGGCAGCTTCAGAGATGAGGCTGCTTCGAGCCGTGAGCAGCTAAGCCCCATGTGAAATGCATCCTGCGAAGGCAAGATGGCAGGGGCTGGTTGCAGCTAAAAGTGTTTCACATGGCTCACCCCCTAGACTGGAACGAGCTACCTCACGGGCTTCACCGTTCAATGTAGAACGGTTGAATGTACAGGCTCTCAGCAAAATTATTGGTAAATCTTTTAACTCACACGAATCTAAGAATTTCTTCTTCAATCGAGTTGTCAACTTGTGGAATGGGCTTCCCCGAGACGTTATAGACTGCAGCACCGTTGATTCATTTAAACTCCGCCTAGAGAAATATCTCGCATCAAACCCGCGACTGACTGCGTTTGTAAATGAATAACTTTATTTTATCCTCCTCTCAGTTACTAACCCATATGTCCCCTACTAACTTCCTAGTCCTGCCACGGACATTAGTTCCAGGGTAGTAGTTCCCTTTCCAATGTTCCCTTACCCACTCTAAACCACTGTTTGGACACTTGATCCTCAGTGTTTTGGAGGACAAGCAGCCTAGAAGGGTCATTAGACCTGTTGTTGCTTTATTTCCTTTGTACTCCTTTGTACTCCTATGCCCGAGAGGGAGTAGTTGGAATATAGAAAGCAAAAACAAAATCTTAATCCGTATAACAGATTAGGAAGGGTGTATGGAAGTCAGAGGGTTGACCAGATAAATGTTCAACCTTTTAATTTGCATCCTTCCTAAACAGTATAAAGTCGTCTATTGACAGCCAGAATAAACTGTCAAAATGCGTCCTAATCCTCAAGGGGTTAATTAATCAAAGTGCCATGTAGTGTATATTACAACCTATTTCTCTATCTTACAGAATACCAGACGACAAAGGAAGAAGGCAGGAAATTAAGGGAGACCAACAAAGAGGTGAGTTATTAATTGTTAATTAACCCTTCCAGTACCAGGAACGTCTTTTTCATCTTATCCTGGCAACTATTAGACTGTTTTATTCAGCTTAGGAAGGACCTCTGGCAACAATAAGACTTCAAACTATCTCAACCAACCCTTTTACTGGTTCACTTTTGGGCGATTTTTACATGTATTCATTATTTGTCTAGTTTCCTCCCTAGACCTCCATCAAATTAAAAAAAACAAAAACATCCATTAGATCCCCCTTCTAGATTAATACCAGCCGAATAATACCAATACCGGCCGAAGGCCGGTTCTTCCAACATTACAGGCTCACTTTCGTTCGCCAGGGAAAAAATCGACACCTAAATAGCACGAAAGGTCTAAATATTGACTGAGAAATGGGGCGAAAGGTCTTAAAATCGACTAACTAATGGGGCAAACATCTTAACATTTGAAAACTAATGGGGCGAATCATGAAGGAGAAAGTAGTCCCGAAAACCGGCCGAGTATACTGTATATGATCAACTAATGGCTCTATAATGGGAGCATGATCACCAACGGCTGTACTGTAGGTGGTCAAGACATGAACTAAAGAGGAGAGTCGAGAAAGTTAGGTACATTTATCAACATACAGAGAAAAAGAGGTTGATAATTATGAAAAAGAAGAAGGATAAAAATAGTTAGTAGCTCGAAGGCCTTGCTATCCATTCTCTAGGGAGATACATTTATATATTATAACAAAATACTGTGCATAGGGCAGTTAAGGGGAGGTATTTAGTTTGTTCCCTAGACCTCCATTAACCTTAAAATTACACCCCCTTGAGTCCCTTTCAAGATAAATGTGTACATTTTTCGGTAGAAAAATTTCCCGGCCGAAGGCCGGTTCCTCTTAAATTACAGGCTCGCTATCGCTCGCCAGGATAAAATCGACACCTAAATGGCACGAAAGGTCTTAATATGGGGTGAAAGTTCTTAAAATTGCTAAACTAATGGGGCAAACCGTTTATAATATCAAAAGCAATGGGGCTAAACATGAGGGAGAAAGGGGTCAAGAAAAAAATCCCTCAAGTGGAGATCTCCCCTTAAGTCTTTGAACATTTTGAAAATACCATCTGATCGTTTCTTAAGTTGCTCAAATAAATAACTATATATAACTTTTGAGCTAAATTAGTTCCATGGCGAAAATATCCTATATGTTGTGATCAGTTTCCAAATATATTTTAGCTCTCACATCCAGTCATCATGTAGTATTCACATTGAAGTTAAAAATCTTGTTATAATCCATATTGTAAAGCCCATTTCATATTATAAATAGTTTATTAAGATGGTCTCACAGTAAACATGTCCCCAACGAAAACAGACCGAGTGCTCTCAATTGTCCCTCATAGCTCAGTCTCCTAATCGGGATGCGTTCTAATTGTTCTATATCTTGCCTGGTTGATGCAGATTTCAGTATGCTGATTAAGGGGGGTCACCGTTTTTTTTTTTTTTTTTTTTTTTTATCTGTCTCTCCTGCTCTCTCTCTTTCCCTGGCTTGTATCCTTTCGGCCCCATTCAGCCAACTGTTTTAAGACGTTTATCCCCATCCAGGTGTCGATTTCTTCCTGGCGAGCGAAGCGAGCCAGCATTGTATGAAGAAATACGGCTTCGCCAGAGACATTTTTCTATCGAAAAATGTACAAATTTAGCTTGCTGTCAAAACAAAAAAATATGTATGCTGGCTCGCTACCGCTCGCCAGGAAAATATTGACCCCTGGATGGGGTAAACGTCTTAAAACAGTAGGCTGAATGGGGCCGAATGGATGCAAGACAAAGAGAGAGGGAGAGAAAAAGAAAAGAGCGAGGTGGGCTCCCTTAAGGATTTACTTGGCCTGTATACTTCGTCTTGCACTTCTCCAAGTTTAGGGACATCTACCATGTCTGAGATCATTCGCCCAGAGTTGTCCAATCGTATTAGGATTACGCACATTTGCTCAGGGAGAGAGAGAGAGAGAGAGAGAGAGAGAGAGAGAGAGAGAGAGAACTAGAAGAAAAGAGAATTAACCAGGTATATTAGACCACCTCCTGCAAGTGGTAGTGGTGGAACTGGTGGTATAGTAGTAGTAGTAGTAGTAGTAGTAGTAGCAGAAGTAGCAGTAGTAGTAGCAGAAGTAGTAGTAGTAGCAGCAGAAATAGTAGTAGCAGTAGGGGTCCAGACATTCACCCTGTAATTATGATCTATCAAGCGCGTGAGTGTGTCTGACCCGTGTTTGCTCATGAATAAAAGATGTTCCCCCCCGCGCTGCTCTACCTACCTACCTACCTACCTACCTACCTACCTACCTACCTACCTACTTCCCTACCTACCTACCTACCTCCTCTATGCCTCTACCTACCTACATATCTACCTACCTCCCTACCTACCTCCTCTATGCCTCTACCTACCTACATACCTACCTCCCTACCTACCTCCTTTATGCCTCTACCTACCTCCCAACCTACCTACCCTCCTTCCCTACCTATCTACCTACCTACCTCCCTCCTCTATACCTCCCCCACCCTACTCTATGCTTTGTGCCCTGCCCTACCTACCTACCTCCTCTATTCCTCTACCTCCCCCCTCCTCTACCTACCTACCTACCTACTTATCTCCTAACTCCTCTATGTATCTACCTCCACCATGCTACCTACCTTCTCTACCTCTTCTATACCTACCCTACCCCACTCTATAAACTCTTCCCTACTCTACCTACCTACCTAACTCCTCTACCTCTTCTATACCTACCCTACTCCCCTCCTCTATAAATTCTCTCGTACTCTACCTACATAACCCCTTTACTTCCTCTATACCTCCCTCCTCTACCTTCCCCCTCCTCTACCAACCCCCTCCTCTACCTCCATCCTCCCCTACCTCCCCCCTTCCTTTCCTACCCCCTTCTCTACCAACCCCCTCCTCTACCTCCATCCTCCCCTACCTCCCCCCTCCCATACCTACCACCTCCTCTACCTCCCCCTCCCCTATCAACCCCACTTACTTGTATACCTACCTTCTACACCCCCTTCCTTGTTATACTGTACCTCCCCTACTTGTCCCCACCCCCCCACCCCCCCAATCTCCTTCACTACCTCCCTCATTGAAGCCTTCCGAGATCACGATGCTCCGTTTCTAGCAACCATTCTTACAAAAAAAAAAAAAAAAAAAATCGGATATAGTGACTAACGTGAGAGATTACTAGAGTAATCAAGCTAATATTTATACCATTTGGGAAAGGTCAGGAATAGGCGTGGAAATGTACAGCCCATTCACTCTAGCCCTTTTAGAGTTACAAGACTTAGGGGTCACGATTTCTGGCCTACGTATAATGAATGGACTATACAAGGGAGAGGAATATTTTGGAGATACTGAAGATAAGCCTCTATTAATTGTGAACATAATCATATATGCAGGTAGGTAGGTAGGTAGGTAGGTACGTAGGTAGCTAGGTAAGTAGAGAAGGGGGGTTTAGAGGAATAGGGGAGGTAGGTAGGTAGGGAAGTAGAGGCATAGAGGAATTAGGAGGTAGGTAGGTAGGTATGTAGATCAGCTCGGGGGGGGGGGGGGGAGGGGGGACATCTTTTATAAACAAGCAGCAATTTGGAGGTGCATGGAAAGCGGAAATGCGACATTAAAATAATAACATTAAGTGGTGTTATTAGTTACAACTAAATATAATATAATTTTAACCCCTTGATTTTTTTTTTTTTTTTTTTTCTATATTCCAACTTACTTCCTCTCGGGCATAGGCTGAGAGCCTTAACATTCACCGCTTTACAATGAACAGTGAAGCCCGTGAGGTCTTGTTCCAGTCTAGGGAGTGAGACATGTGAAGCACGTAGAGTACAACGAGCACCTGCCATCTTGCCTTCACATGAGGCACGGTGCTCACTCATGGCCCGAAACGACCCCATCTCTGAAGCCACCTCGTTCCCGTGCTTCACTATCTCACCCCCTACGCTCGGACTCTCACACTTACACACACACAACGCCACCTGTTGAGCAGATAACTCACCAGGCATTGCACCCCTATAGCATATTTTGAATATGGGAATATTCATACAGTGCTATTTAATCAGGGAACAATGAGGGTATTTTATTGACGTTTCGGTGGGCTTGTGGTAATGCACTGATACCAGGTACAGCACAAATTCTATCCCAATAATATCTTCCCATTGATACATCGGGATTTGAACCCGGGACCTTTGGATTACCAGGCCAGTGGCAAGACCACTCCACCACACCTCCAATTATTATGATGCACTTAAATAGTTTATTCTGGCTATCACTCGGCATTTTTATACAACTTAGGAAGGATCTGTGATAAATAAAAGGGTAAAATGTATCTCAGGTAACTCTCTAACTACCATATGCTCCTCCTTTTCTGAATAAAATCGTCAAGCAATAACCATAATATAGACATGAAATTCGGCAGTAGAGTAGTGATATTTCGTGGTGCCATTATTTAGAAGTATACTGTCGTTTGAAGGGGCTACCAAATACTCCGAGCTAATATGTGATGGTCAAGGAGTCGGTGTGTTATGTGATGGTCAAGGAGTCGGTGTGTTATGGGGGCCCACCTCGCTTTTTTTCTTTCTCTATTTCTCTCCCTCTCTCTTTGGCTTGTATCCATTCGGCCCCATTCAGCCTATTGTTTAAAGACGTTTACCCCCATCCAGGTGTCAATATTTTCCTGGCGAGCGGTAGCGAGCTAGCATATATATATATTTTGTTTTGACAGCAAGCTAAATGTGTACATTTTTCGATAGAAAAATGTCTCCGGCGAAGCCGGATTTCTCCATACAATGCTGGCTCGCTATCGCTCGCCAGGAAGAAATCGACACCTGGATATGGATAAACGTCTTAAAACAGTTGGTTGAATGATGCCGAATGGATACAATCCAGAGAACTAGAGAAAAGGAGAGAAAGATACAAAAAAGCCGGTGACCCCCCTTAAGCAATTGACCACTTGCGATGTTTAGGCTATAAGGAAGTTGGAGTCTTAAACATCGATATTAAACAGAAATACAATAATACACGTAGGTTTCTGATGGATAGAAAGTACGTTGAATTGGGTTTTATATATTTATAAATGCACTACAGCCGTATTTTGGCTAGCTGGTAATTCAGGCTAAATATCGATGTCTACAGCTCCAACTTCCTTATAGCCTGAAACTCGCCAGTGGTGCATTGTATGGGTGAGCTGGAGGGCGGAAGTGGGTGGCTGGTAGTGGGTTGGTTCAGGGGAAGCTAGGTCAAATATTGAGAGGAAGCTAAGGTAGATGTGTGATACATATAAGTGGGGAGGCCAATGAAAGAGATAGATGAATAGATGGATGTGGAAGTAGACGGGTAGAATGGTATATAGATTGATTGATAGATTAATATATATAACGAGAGAGAGAGAGAGAGAGAGAGAGACAGACGGGGGAGATCAGACAAACAGAGTGGGGGGTCGAAAATCCCAGGTGAGGGGGAGGGAGGGAGGGAGGGAAGTGGGGGAGTAAATTGATCATGGGAATAAAAATACAGCTGTGAGGGAGAGGCGGCGGGGATTTACAGCCAGAGTAGTTGAGGTGGAGGTAATGGCGGGTCCCTTGGGTGGCTGGGCTGGGTAATAACCAAGGGGGCGTTGGACATATGGGTTCACACGGCCGCCATCTTGTACACCTCACCTTCAGTTCAGGGAGTCTGCCGAGGATCAAAGGCACTAGAATGTCAGATTTGCATTCTGGTGTTTTATAGATCCAGCTAAGATGTTTGAGGTAAATTTGAATGCCATAGTCTTTAGCCCACTCATAATGTTTTGCGGACTTCACTTATTTCTAATTATGGAAGCATATCCGTGACAGTGTGACAGTGTAAATCTGTTTTTGCTTGCTTTCCCTTGCAATCCTTTGTATTTTGAGAGGCTTAGAAGGATATCCAGTCCAGTTTATAGTGGTGTTGACAATGGTTGGAAGTGCGAGGGATGCAACATAGCGGGTGTTGTGGGGTGGTTGGTCAGTCTCCCTATAAACGGTCCGGGATTGGAGGGGTGACTGTTGGGCGAGGGGAGGAGGGGGTCATCAAGTGAGGGGAGAGAAGGGGACATCAGCTGAGGTCAAGGTGACATCACAGGAGGGGAGGAGGGGGTCATATAGTGAGGGAAGAGAAGGGGACATCAACTGAGGTCAAGG
Organism: Paralithodes platypus; assembly: GCA_032716605.1. Taxonomy (NCBI): domain Eukaryota; kingdom Metazoa; phylum Arthropoda; class Malacostraca; order Decapoda; family Lithodidae; genus Paralithodes; species Paralithodes platypus. Next base: position 3,519,470 of record CM064529.1, read on the forward strand.
TGACATCACACGAGGGGAGGAGGGGTCATATAGTAAGGGGAGAGAAGGGGACATCAACTGAGGTCAAGGTGACATCACACGAGGGGAGGAGGGGGTCATATAGTAAGGGGAGAGAAGGGGACATCAACTGAGATCAAGGTGACATCACACGAGGGGAGGGGGGAGAGAAGGGGACATCAGCTGAGGTCAAGGTGACATCACACGAGGGGAGGAGGGGGTCATCAAGTGAGGGGAGAGAAGGGGACATCAACTGATGTCAAGGTGACATCACACGAGGGGAGGAGAGGGTCATCAAGGGAGGGGGGAGAGAAGGGGACATCAACTGAGGTCAAGGTGACATCAAGGGAAGGGGTCTCAACTGTATTAACCCTTAAGGGGGTGTTGTTGTTATTCTGGACCCATTTCTATATTTTAGTATGGTCGCCACATTATTTTGGCTATTTTAAAACCTTTCGCCTCATTCTTTGTCAATTCAAAGACCTTCCGTGCCATTAAAACTATGCACGAATGATGGGCCAATTGTGTTACTAAAGGCATCAATATGGCTTAAGGGGAGACTGCCGTTTGTTTGGTCTATTAATCCATTTATTCATATATTTTTTTTAGTTCCCTCCCTAGACCTCCATCAAACTTAAAAAAACAACCCCTATACCCCCTTTCAAGGAAAATTTGTACATTTTTCTGTAGAAAAATTTCCCGGCCGAAGGCCGGTTTCTCTTAAATTGCAGGCTCGCTATCGCTCGCCAGGAAAAATTTGACACCTAAATGGCGGCACAAAAGTCTTAAAATTGACAACGAAATGGGGCGAAAGGTGTTAAAATCGCCAAACTAATGGGCCGAACGTCTTATAATCTCAAAACTAGTGGGGCTAAACATTAGGGAGAAGGGGGTCCAGAAAAACGGTCTTCCTCCCCTTAATCTGGTCTACTCCTGATCCCCCTGGTGCCTGTGGAGCTTGTGGCACCAACAGGACCATCGTCAGGTATTATCACCAGGTATGAATGTGGGCAGGTCAGGAGATCCTTACAGAGTGGAAGGGGAAGGGGGTTGTAGAGAGTTAAATAGAGTTACATAGACACACAGACTGTACAGACCTTACGGTCCCAATTAGAAAGTCCGGAATTTTTTCTAACATAGGATTTGCTACAAAGTGGAAGGTGAAGACAGAAACACAGAAGGCTCTCTCCTCACCCACCACACTCTCCTACCTTGGGTCGGCATGAATTTTAGTTGGGGAAACAAAGCTCCCAGCAGAATTAGAAAATATCTACTGGGAAATTCATATTGTAGAACAAAGTTTAGAAATATTCTATACTACTGATACTTAACTATGTCGTGCTCCGGGGGTTGCCGTTTGGTATTCAGAAATATAATTGTCTTAGTCTTATCATTACCGCTGCAAATGAGTGATCAGCCCAACTTTCTCTGACAATTTGAGAGAGAGAGAGAGAGAGAGAGAGAGTGAGAGAGCGAGACAGAGACAGATAAAAAAAGTGGGGGGGGGGGTGTTATCGGCAGTGGTAGAGGTAGTGTCGTGTAAGTTATGTGGTGTCATGGAGAAAAGTTCCCAGGCGGTGATCAGTATGAATATTACAGCACCCCCCCCCCCCCCCCCCCCCCCCCCCCCGGCACCAACACTGACACACACCCTCATCCTGCTTCTCTAACTCTCTAACACTCTCTCTCTCTCTCTCTCTCTCTAACTCACTCTCTCTCTCACTCTCTCTCTCTCTCTCTCTCTCTCTCTCTCTCTCTCTCTCTCTCTCTCTCTCTCGCTCTCTCTCTCTCTCTCTCTCTCTAACTCACTCTTTCTCTTTCTCTCTCTCACTTTCTCTCTCTCTCTCTCTCTCACTCTTTCTCTATGTATCTCTCTCTCTCTCTCTCTCTCTCTGACCTGGCTTCATTAACCTAGCGTGACTTCACTTGACTTCCTTGAACTCATCAGTCTTTACCTGGCTAATGCCAGGTAAAGACTGATATTGTTCCATCTGCAATTTAGGAGGAACCAGCCCTCGGCCGGGGCAATTTTTGACCGAAAAATGCACACATTTATTTCGAAGGGGTATTTTTGTAAAGCTTGATGGGGATCTAAACAGCAACCTATAAAAACTCTCCTTAAAAGTTATCCATGAACCCACCGGAAACTCTTGTGCTTGGATTTATCTAAGCCAAGTCACTCATTATAGACGGAAAAAAAATACCTAAAATGTACTAAGTGGGATGTATGAGTACTCGTAATATGTATGGTGTGTTCACTATTGATTGCCTTCTGTTATGTAGCCTAAAGTTGGCCACATTAATTGGTATACACTCCATGTGTTTATGTATGGAAAGAAAATTGCTATGATTGAATTAGAAGTCTATGTTCTAGTGCTAGACTTAAATGCACATGTATTTATGTATTTACTCAGGCCCATTCCTTTTTTTTGTTTGGGGGGGGGGTCTGGGGGTGGCCGGCTCAAGACAGAGCCCGAATAGGGACAACTCAACAGAAAACAATGAACACATACAAACAAAATACAAATTCACACCCATCAAGGTCACTTAACTTACTACACTTTAAGGGGAGATTTCCACTCGAGGGATTTTTTTCTTGACTCCTTTCTCCCTCATGTTTAGTCCCCATTGTTTTTCTAATTTTAAAACGTTCGCCCCATTATTTTGACGATTTTAAGAACTTTCGACCCATTTCTGTCAATTTTAAGACCTTTCGTGCCATTTAGGTATCGATTTTATCCTGGCGAGCGATAGCGAGCCTGTAATACAAGAGGAACCGGCTTTCAGCCGGGACATTTTTCTACCGAAAAATGTAAAAATTTATCTTGAAAGGGGCTCAAGGAGGTGTAATCTTAAGCTTGATGGATATCTAGAGACCAAACTAAAAACCTCCCTTAAATATTATGACTAATTAATGGTTGTATTACAAATGATTATGACTAATTAATGGTTGTATTACAAATTATATTCCTTGTAAGTCAATCACACTACGCTTGCTTCCATACATAAAGGCATGGCGTGGGTACAAACTAGTGTGGCCAACTGTACAATTATAGGAAGGTATACTAAATATTCAAGGGGACCGACCCGCTTTTTTTTTGGTTGTATCTCCTTTTCTCTCTTTCTCTGGCTTGTATCCATGCGGCCCCATTCAGCCTACTGTTTTAAGACGTTTACCCCCATCCAGGTGTCAATATTTTCCTGGCGAGCGGTAGCGAGCCAGCATATATATATTTTTGTTTTGACAGCAAGCTAAATGTGTAAATTTTTCGATAGAAAAATTTATCCGGCGAAGCCGGATTTCTCCATACAATGCTGGCTCGCTATCGCTCGCCAGGAAGAAATCGACACCTGGATGGGGATGAACGACTCAAAACAGTTGGCTGAATGGGGCCGAATGGATAGAAGCCAGAGAAAGAGAGAAAAGGACAGAAATAACAAAAAGCAGGTCACCCCCCTTAATCTGGCGAGAAATTGGCTTGTTGCCAAATTAACTCTTTCAAGAGCATGATGCATTTTGACTGTTTATTCTATCATTAATTAGACGACCTTGTACAACTTAGGATAGATCTGTGGGATTTATAAGGGTAAACACTGTCTCAATTAACCCTCTGACTGCCACATACCCTTCCTAATCTTAACCCTTTGAAGCTCTGACGCGTTTTAGCAGTTTATTGTGGCTATCATTAGACGATTTTATGCAGCTTAGGAAGTACCTGTGGGTATTAAAAGGGTAAATACTATCTCAATCAACCCTCTGACTTCCATATACCGTTACTAATCTGAATAAAATCGTCTAATAGTAACCAGAAACAGAACAGAAACGCGTATTGGAGCTTGAAAGGGTTAATACAATCTTCTAATAATAGCCAGAAACAGAAAAAGAAAGGTGTCAGCGGATCTTCTATGGGTTACGTCCTCAGCTATTACATTGTTTGTACAGCCAATTAACCCTTTCAAGCTCCAAAACGCATTTATTATCTGTTTTCTGGTCATTATTAGACGTTCTTATTCAGATTAGGAAGGGTATGTGGAAGTCAGAGGGTTGATTGAGATTGCCTTTACCCTTTTAATACCCACAGATCCTTCCTAAGCTGTATAAAATGTTCTAATGGTAGCCAAAATAAAATGCTAAAACGCGTCAGAGCTTCAAGGGGTTAATGTTACTTACGAAATATCGGCAATGATGTGATGCAGAGACAGGGTAGTTTCATAAGTCTACCTCAGTTATCGACCAATGAGCTGCTAAGGAATTAACATATCCGACAAGTTCATTCCTTGAGGATTATGACGCATTTTGATAGTTCATTCTGGCTATCATTAAACGATGTTATTTAGATTAAGAAGGGTATATGGAAGTCAAAGGATTAATCTATATTTTATTAATTTCACCTCTACGCCAAGCACCTCCAATGGAATTAATGAAAGCATATTATGTGATCCACCGGGATTCGAACCTGGGTTATCACACACAGATTTGTAGACACCTTAACCATTACACCACCAAGACGGTTAAATTGAGACAGTCTTTATCCCTATAATTCCCAAAGATCCTTCCTAAGCAATATAAAATCGTCTCATGATAGCCAGAATAAACTGTCAAAGCGCGTCATGATACTCAAGGGGTTATACAAAATCGCATATATTGTATGAATAATGAAAGACGAGTTGCTAAGGGAGTCAAATATCCGCCAAGTTACAAAAAATCGAGTATAGTGCCGGCGAAGATGAATAATGCAAGGCGTGACAATCGGTAATAGTCACCAAGTTGAAGGGGGCATGGGCGTATTTATTAAGGGGGGATGGGCGTATTTATTTTATCATTTATGTGTCTTTATAAGTATTTTAGTTTTCTCCCTAGACCTCTATCAAGCTTAAATACCCCCCCCCCCAGATCCTACTTCAAGATAGATTTGTAAATTTTTCGATAAAAAAATGTCCTGGCCGAAGGCCGATCCCTATTAAAGTAGAAGCTCGCTATCGTTCGACAGGTAAAAATCGACACCTAAATTACTCAAAGTCTTAATATTTACACAGAAATGGGTCGAAAGGTCTTAAAATCGCCAAACTAATGGGCCGAACGTCTTAAAATCAGAAAAACTAATGGGTCTAAACATGCGGAAGAAGGGGGACCAGAAAAACTATCCATCTCCCCTCAAGGCCCAAGTCTGTCTGTCAAGGCCTGATGATGATGATGAACCTTACGTGAGGGCCTTTAGACTGGAGGCCAACTTGTCAAACGTAAATACAGTTGCTGGCTGTTTCCGCTTCACTCATTCGCTACAGAGAGAGAGAGGGAGGAAGTGTGTGTATGTGTGTGTGAGAGAGAGAGAGTTAGAGTTGAAGTTAGTTAGAGAGACTGAAACAGGATAAGGGTGACAGTGTTGGTAGAGGTTGCTGAAAAAGTGTGTGTGTGTGTGTGTGTGTGTGAGAGAGAGTACGATACAGTGTGAGTGTGTGTGAGAGAGAGAGAGAGAGAGAGTGAGTACACGAGTCAATGTGAGTGTGTGTGTGTCTGACTCTTCTCCTTTTACTCATTCGTTTCACTTTTCACCGTGAAGTCTGACACGCCCTCCTCCTGAGCCACCTTCCCTCTCTACCATGGACATGTACGGTCACGCTAATAAGTCATGTCCCAGCTGTCATTACGTTTGGCTGACTCTGTGCTGTATTAATGTCTGTCAGATGTTGAATAGGGTGGGTAAGTGTAGGAACATGTTTGTATATTTCACTTGATATGAAGAAATGAAGCTTAGATATTGCCGATACCAATTATTGATCAAAACATACTTGGTGCCGAGACATCACTTATTATTTATAGAGCAAGTGACCAAATGCGATCATGAGAGGGATCAACAACATTTGGACCTATGAGCGCGCCCCACAAAGAGTTAAAGGGAGATTTGTATTATTATTTTTATTATTATTTTGTTTTCAATTTATATATTTTGTTATATATCTATTTGTTTGTAGTGTACTCCCTAGATCTCCATCAAGCTTAAAACACCAAAATACCCCTAGACCCCCCCCCCCCCTAGACCCATCCCCTTCGAGATAAAAGTGTGCATTTTTCGGCAGAAAAAAATCCTCGGCCAAAGGCCGGTTTCATCCTAAATTGCAGAAAATCGACACCTAAATGGCACAAACGGTCATAAAATTGAAAAAAAAAAATGGGGCGAAAGGTCTAAAAATTGCCAAACTAATGGGGCGAACGTCTAAGAATCTCAAAACTAATGGGGCTAAACGTGAGGGAGAAGAGGGTCCAGATAAAACCCTTAATGCACCCTGAATTGCCTCTGATCCTATTTACTCCGTATCACTTAACCCTTGGAGTACCAGCGACGTGTGTTATATTTTATTCTAACTGTATTTAGACGATATTATGCAGCTTAGGAAGGATTTGTGGTAGTTTAAAGGGTTGGTTGAGATAGTTTGAGAATCCTTATTATGGCTAGAGGTCCTTCCTAAGCTGAATAAAATCTTCCAATAGTTGCCAGAATATGGTGAAAAGGACGTCCCTGGTACTGAACGGGTTAAATTATCCTGTTCCTTCCGTCTAATTCACTTAATTCTTGCACCCTTACTCACTTTTCCACCCTGACCTTTCTTTATAGTATATTTATTTATATTATTTTCTATTTATTTAATTTGTATTTTATCCCTTTCAATTTTATGTATTAAATATTATTGTATATTCTTGCCATTATATTGATTTGTATTTTATTACTTTCTGTTTTATTATATTCTGTTACTGTCTATTCTACTGTACTCCTTTCCCTGAACCCCCCCTCTACCCCCCCCCCCCCCTTATGCTCCTTTCCCCTTCCCACGCCCCCTTCCTACGCCCCCACCGTTCCTACGCCACCCCGCCCACGCCCCCCACCCCACCTTTCCTACGCCACCCCGTCCACGCCCCCCACCCCACCTTTCCTACGCCCCTCCCCACCTCCTCCACCCCTTCCCCATCACACGCCCCCCTCCACCCCCTTCCCTCCTACGCCCCTCCCTACCTCCTCCACCACCCCGTTCCCCCTCCCACGCCCCCCACCCCTCCCCACTTCCTCCACCCCCTTCCCCATCACACGCCCCCCTCCACCCCCCTTCCCTCCTACGCCCCTCCCTACCTCCTCCACCACCCCCTTCCCCCCTCCCACGCCCCCCACCCCACCTTTCCTACACTCCTCCCCACCTCCTCCAACCCCCACCCACGCCCCCTTAACAGATGTACGAGGGGAGTCACAAGTTTGTTGGGTTGTCATTATAACTTCTGTCTGCTGTAGTGGTGGTCGCTCTCAATCACTCACACACACACACATACAAACACACACAGCCACACACTCACACACACAGCCACACACTCACACACACACTCACTCACACACTCACTCACTTGCACTCACTCTTACTCTCACTCTCACTCTCTCTCTCTCTCTCTCTCTCTCTCTCTCTCTCTCTCTCTCTCTCTCTCTCTCTCTCTCTCTGAGAGATTGAGAGAGAGATACTGTATAGATAGATAGATATATAGGTAGATAGATAGATCGATAGATATACTGTAGTATATATAAATGTATATATTATAGTATGCTGTCCCTCCACTTTCTTATATCTACTTTCTCCTCTCTCCACCTCTCATTTCATAGGATAGGTTACCACAGGTTAGGTTAATATAGGTAAGAATATGTCATGCTAGGATTGTATAGGTTAGGTTAGGATAGAGTAGACTATATGTAATTAACCCACTGAACCCCAAATGATTTATTAATAAATTACATCGTAGGCCCAGCCAAATTCGAAAAAAAAAAATCCTGAAAACACATGGGATGGATTAGTAATGAAGTAAAAGCAAAATAAAACCGCTCACCTAGGTCATTTGGGGGTCCTGGGGGGCGGGGGTCACCACGATCACTGGGTGCAACACTGGAGAGGGTAGGCGGTATACTAGCCTCTCATTCCCGTGTGTGCCCAAACACATGCGGCTGAACTTGGGGGATTGCCAATCATCAGTATTGTTCCGCGGGATCCTAAAGTAGTTCCCATACAAATCTGAACCATCTAGGTGCCATAGGAGGAGAGTAATTAAGGGCGAAAGTTGCGGTCACATACGCTGCGTCGCTGAGACTGCGCGTTACATACCGGTACATAGGCGACGCATAACGCGCGTCGCTGGGGTCCAGTGGGTTAAATGAAACTAAACTAGGTTAGGTTGAACCATGTGAGATGAGATACAGTTAGGATAGAGGAGAGAAGAAGCTAGATTGGGTTAGGGTAGATTAGATTAGATTGGGTTAGGGTAGATTAGATTAGATTGGGTTAGGGTAGATTAGATTAGATGATGTTTGGTTATTTTCTATGCATTATAATTAGGTCAAAAAAATTGACCACTAACCACTATAACTCAAAAAAAAAAAATTGAGCTAATATTTCTACAAAAAAAAAATCTATGTGAGTGAGGGATACAAAATGCAGAACTGCCTGTAGCGAGTGCCTCCCCCAGAGTTGAAAGAGTGACAGGGCCAAAATCAAGGGACGTTCGAGCCAAAATGCCTGGAAGAGTCTGCAGGAATTAGGTGTGGAAATGTACAGCCTGTTTGCTCTTGCCCATTTTGTGATACAGATGTTAGGATTCACGTTTTTGGCCAACTTAAAATGCATGGACTGTAGGTTTGTTGAATTGGGATAAAGGAAATTGTTTTAAGCCAGGGTCACACGAGCGCTTTTACCGGCAATTTTCGATGAGCAAGTTTGTTCTCGTAATATTTTGAAGCTCTTTCACATTGGCACCGGAAACTAGACTGAAGATAGATTATGCGAGGTGGCTAATTTTTATATAACTTTAAATGTTGAGGATGCCAGACTACAATTGCCCGTAAAAATTGACGAAAAAGGAGTTCGTGTGGCACCGCCTTTAATTTAGAATTATCTGATGAGCATTTTTCCTCGTAACCCCCCCCCCCCTGGCTGACTCAATCTGTTCTGTATTATATCGATTTCTCACTCGGGTTAAGGGGAGGCAGACCGTTTTTCTGGACCCCTTCTCCTTAATGTTTAGTCCCACTATAGTAATGACATTTCAAGACGTTGGTTCCATGAGTTTGGGGAATTTCGCCCCATTTCGTTGTCAATTTTAAGACCTTTCGTGCCATTTAGGTGTCGATTATTTCCTGGCGAGCGATAGCGAGCCTGTAATTTTAAGAGGAACTGGCCTTCGGCCGGGACATTTTTCTACCGAAAAATTTACAAATTTATCTTGAAAGGGGGTCTAGGGGGTGTTTTTCTAAGCTTGATGGAGGTCTAGGGAGGAAACTGAAAAAATATATGAATAAAATAATTAATAGACCAAACAAACGGTCAGTCTGCCCTTAATTAATTAGAAGAGTCACAATAAAACCTTGGAGGGTCAATAATAGATTTATCACGGCGGCTTACGGTCAACTTCTCCACTCGTATATCATATTAGTCTTAGTATTTTATCCACGCGCATCAATTTCTTAGTGCCCCTTTGTTCTCTCTCTCTCTCTCTCTCTCTCTCTCTCTCTCTCTCTCTCTCTCTCTCTCTCTCTCTCTCTCTCTCTCTCTCTCTCTCTCTCTCTCTCTCTCTCTCTCTCTCTCTCTCTCTCTCTCTCTCAGAGTAGATATCAGTGCACTGTTCACGATTAATAACAATGCTGCAACCCGAGGTAATGGAATTAAATTAATTAGAAAAAAGGCATCCTTAGATGTGACACAACATTTCTTCACATACAATGTGGTTAAAGAGTGGAATAGTTTACCAAGAGAGGTGGTCGACAGTAATTATATTGATACGTTTAAGAAAAGACTGGACGATCATCTAATGAAGATTGGATTAATATGAATTAATCAGTAGGCATGTGTAATTTCCTTTTCAAACTAATTTCTTCCTATACAATATAAAAACTTTCCTTGTGGGCATTTCTTGACCCATAAGGTTACACTTCAACCTATTTTCCGGTATGGCTTTTTAGCCGGAGGGAGCGGAGGGTGGGGAGAGAAGCCTTCTACTGTACTGTCCTATTCTTCCACTAAAAATTGTCCCTGTCTAGTAGTATAAAGGCTGGACCACCTAGTTGGGACCGCAAGGTCTGTGTGGTCTGAGTCTCTGTGTAACTCTGTGTAACTCTCTCTCTCTCTCTCTCAACCCCTCACTGTTTTTCCTCCCTCTCCCTTCCATCTCCACTGCCCCCCCCCCCTTCCTTCACCCTCCCCCCCCCTTCCGCCCTCCCTATCTCTTTTACCTCCACCCTTCCCTTCCCTCCCCCTTCCATACACACACACACACACACACACACACACACATATATACACTCTGTAACACACAGCCAACCTTACAACAGGGATCAGTTTTTCCTTTATGAATATGTAACCGGAATGTGTGTGTACGCCTGACCGACCATCACAACACCTACACAACACATATACATACATACTCAAACACATACACGCATGCAACACACACTGACACACGCACAGGTACACATACACAAACTCGCACGCACCCATCTCTACACACACGTGCGTGCGCGCGCGCACTTACTGCTTGACTACTAGAGAACCTTCCAAGATAAATAAGCTGTTTAAGGGGAGGTTTTTAGTTTGCTCCCTAGACCTTCATAAATCTTAAAACAAAACAAAACTTTCAAGACCCCCCTTCGAGATAAATTTAAAAAAAAATCGGTAGACAAAATTCCCGGCCTAGGGCCGGTTCATCCTAAATTACAAGCATGCTATCGTTCGCCAGGGATAAATCGACACGTAAATGCTACGAAAGGACTTATAATTGACAAATGAATGGGGTGAAAGGTCTTAAAATCGCTCCCCTTCTCCCTCATATATATATATATATATATATATAGAGAGAGAGAGAGAGACTATAGCAAAACTAGAGCAAGAAAGAAATCTAAATAATAGAGCCAGAACAGACCATTACTACAGTCAGAAGAATAGAGCCAGAACAGACCAAGCATAGAGCCAAGTATAATCAACAACAGAACAAGAAACTATGAAGACTAGAGCCAAGGAAGGTGGTGACGTAGGAGGCCCTATAACCTGTTCCAAATAAGTAGGCCAAAACTCTTGAACATTACCCTCTTTAACTCACAAACAACTAGAGGAATCCAGCTAATATGTTTACTACCATTTGGGAAGGATCAGCCAGGGAATAGGTGTGGAAATTTACAGTCTATTTGTTCCTGCCCTTTTTTAGTTACAAGGGTTAGGGTTCACGATTTCTGGCCTACCTATTTAGAACAGGGTATAGCTCACCTGGCACCCAAGAGGCCCTAGCTTACCATGCACTTAAATCTGACAGCTGTGCAAAAGACGATCATGCAGCGAGTGAGGAGGGGGTAGGGCGAGTTGGAGGAGGCGGCAGGAGAGGGGGGGGGGGGGGTGAGTTCGAGGAGGTGGCAGGGGAAGGGGGGGGCGAGTTGGAGGAGGTGGCAGAAGAAGGGGGGGGCGAGTTGGAGGAGGCGGCAGGAGAGGGGGGGGTGAGTTCGAGGAGGTGGCAGGGGAAAAGGGGGGTGGGGGGAGTTGGAGGAGGCGGCAGGAGAGGGGGGGGGAGTTCGAGGAGATGGCAGGGGAAGGGTGGGGGGGGGGGGCGAGTTGGAGGAGGTGGCAGGGGAAGGGGGGGGAGGCGAGTTGGAGGAGGTGGCAGGGGAGGGGGGTGAGTTCGAATCCCGGGAGGACCATATGCCTTCATTAGTGTATTCAAGTACATTGGGGTTTGTAATTGATGATTAATGTTAAGAACGGGGTGTTACTTATTGATGATTAATGTTAAGAACGGGGTGTTACTTATTAATGGTGATGGGCTGGTCTATCAGAGTGAGAACTGAGCGATCTCTGCCATACCCATAGCTTACTCTGACTGTTCCTTTTACTTATATATTTTCTAGATCTCAAGTGACGGCGTCTCTTCCGTGGATTAACCTCCCAATCTACCAAGATTGGAAGCCAAAGCGTCACATTTTTCCTTTGCCCCTCAACTTTCTCTTCATAATTGCTGAGGGGCACAGGGCCCAGGGTGGGGCTTTGGTTTCCCGGACGTTTCCGCACCCTCCTCAGCTCCCCGCCATGGAGTGGCTTCGGTCACCCAGGCTTTATTGTGGTCGGCAGGGAGGGTTCTGTAGGGGCGCTCGGTTATGGCCTTGGCCTTGTTCGGGGCCTTGGGGCTGTTCGGCCAGGCAGCCTGGGGAACAACAACAACAAACAACAACTTATTTATGTCACCCAACTGGCGTCCACATAGCAAGATGGCTGCTCTCTCTCCTACTAGCCAACCCTTCTCTAACAATAATACATGTTTGTCTTCATGCAAACACAACCATCAGATGAATTATTATTATTAGTGGAAGCAGTTTGTTATTCCTTAAGGGGGGTAGGGTTTATTAGTGGATGCAGTTAGTTATTCCTTAAGGGGGGTAGGGTTTATTAGTGGATGCAGTTAGTTATTCCTTAAGGGGGGTAGGGTTTATTAGTGGAAGCAGTTAGTTATTCCTTAAGGGTTTATTAGTGGATGCAGTTAGTATTATTATCCTAGTTTCCTTCCTAGACCTCCTTCAAGATTAAAAAAGCATCCCCAAGATCCCCCTTCGAGATAAGTTTGTAAATTTGTTCGGTATAAAAGCGTCCAGGCCTCCAAAATTGCAGGCTCCCTATCGCTCGCTATGAAAAAAATTGAAACCTGAATGGCACATAGGGTCTTAATATTGACAATGAAATGAGGCGAAAGGTCTTAAAATCAACAAATTAATGGGGGTACGTCTTAAAATCTCAAAACTAATGGGGCTAAGCATGAAGGGGAAGGGGGTCCAGAAAAACCTAACGCCTCCTCTTAAGGGGGGTGACCTGTTTTTGTTCTGTCCTTTTCTATCTTTCTCTGGCTTGTATCCATTGGGCCCCATTCAGCCTACTGTTTTAAGACGTTTATCCCCATCAGGGTGTCAATCATTTACTGGTGAGCGGTAGCGAGCCAGCATATGTTTTATTTTTGTTTGACAGCAGGCTAAATTTGTAAATTTTTCGATAGAAAAATTTCTCCGGCGAAGCCGGATTTCTTCATATAATGCTGGCTCGCTATCGCTCGCCAGGAAGAAATCAACACCTAGATGGGGTCAAACATCTTAAAATAGTTAGCTGAATGGGGCCGAATGGATACAAGGCAGAGAAAGAGAGAAGAGCAGGTTACCCCCCTTAAAGGACAAATATTATGTATTGATCTGAGAATTAAATTTTGCATTCATGTTTCCGTTACGAAAGGTCTACTAAAGTTAAATGAAACACTTAAACGGATTCACGTTTATATTAGTGTTTTACGTTCCCTAGAGTATTGGGTCTTGAACTGAAGGGGTGTATAAAGACTAAGAAACCCACTAACCCCCCATACACACACACACGCGCGCGCACACAAACACACACATACATACACACCAACATCGACAACGTTCCCTAGGGTGTTGGAGCTTGTACTGAAGGGGTGTATACAGACTAAGAAACCCACTAACCCCCATACACACACACACACACACACACACGCGCGCACACAAACACACACATACATACACACCAACATCGACAACGTTCCCTAGGATGTTGGAGCTTGTACTGAAGGGGTGTATACAGACTGAGGACCCCCCCTCCCTTGAGCATTGGAGCTTGAACTGAGGAGGTGTATACATTAAAAGGAAACCTACCCCGCCCTCTCCCTCCCTCCCTCCCTCCCTCCTCTCGCACCCACCTACCCACCCACCCACCGCCCATTGCGTGACTGACCCGCTCATCACCCCCCCCCCCTCCCTCGTGCCATAAAAGACTCTTATAACTCGTAACTTATTCCGGCTTTTTACGTAGCTTTCATGAATACTGGAGCGGTGTTCTTCGGTCCGGTAGTTTGTTGTGTGTGCGGGATCAGACGCCCCGGGGGAACCTCAAGTCATCGACAGGTTCAAATTCCTTTTGTTGTCGTTAATTCCATTCATATTATTGTTATTATTATTAGTAGTAGTAGTAGTAGTAGTGGTTGTTGTTGTTGTTGTTGTTGTTGTAGTAGTAGTAGTAGTTTCTACATATGTTGCATATATGCTAATTCAGTATCATCTATTCGCGTATGCCTATGTTTCAATTTCGCATATTATAGTTTCTGCTGAAAAGAATTCCTCTCCCCCCCCCACCCCAAAAAATACAGCGGAAAATATAATGAATATAAAACAAACTGCAATCCATTTGACTAAAGAAATCTCTTTCCTAAACTAAATATACTTGTTTAGCTTAGGCCATTATGAAATACCCAAAGACGCCAAAAAGCTTGTTATCCCTTATATTAATGATAACTATCCTTCCTAAGCTAGATAACCTGGCCTGACCTTAGCCATAATACAAGAGCAAGTATGTGGTCGTATCCTCGCCTTATGGAGAGCGTATAGTGTAGAGAGCTTTGAGTATGAGAGAGCGGTCAACCTTCCCTATAGACGCCATTTTGGGTGCTATGATTTTCGAACAACGGAGTGATACTTTATTGTTGGTCACGTAGTAGTTAGATCCGAAGGGGAAAAGATATATCTCGTACGCTCGGACACCATAGTCCCTAGCCCACTCATAAGCATGCGTGGACCCCTATGATTGTCTTTATGCCATTATAACTATATGGACTTATTATTGCATATAACTTGTTTTTCAATCAATCGTATACCGGTATATAGTTTTGTAGATGATGTATGTAAAATTAGATACATAAATTCGTTTCCAGAGATATGCTTCCTTAAGGGGGAGGTATTTAGTTTGTTCCCTACGTTTTCATCAAGCTTAAAATTACACCCCTAGACCCCCTTTCAAGATAAATTTGTAAATTTTTCGGTAGGAAAATGTCCCGGCCGGAGGCCGGTTGCTCTTAAATTACAGGCTTGCTATCGCTCGCCAGGAAAAAATCGACACCTTAATGGCACGAAACGTCTTAAAATTGACAGAAATGGGGCAACATTTCTTAAAATGTCAAAACTACTGGGGCGAACGTCTTAAAACCTCAAAAGCAATGGGGCTAAACATGAGGGAGAAACGGGTCCAGAAAAAAATCCCTCAAGTGGAAATCTCCCCTTAATTAGAATTAGATGAAGTCCACGACTGTTTATGAGTGGGCTAGAGACTATGGCATCCGAGTGTACCATTATTGCCGACTAGTTTTGCATTGTTGATTGTGTGCAATTTAGATCCCAAGACCATACTTTATATTATTCTGTACCAGTATTACCAAGTTATACTTTTTAACATGTACAGTTGCCCACACAAATGTTTGGTCCCCTTTCTGTTTTGGTTTATGGGAATATAAGTTGTATGATTACATTACGGGAGTAGTTTGTTATTCAGTAGTTAATTAGAGATATTAATCAACTGTTCAATAACAAACTACTTTTATTTCCATGAACAAAAACAGGATGGGAACAGAACTTGTGTGGGCAATTGTACAATTTAGAACCAAAGACCAAATTCTTTATCCTGTGCTAGAATTACCAAATGTGTGATATGGGTGTGGACAGATTGGATTGTTTACAGAGAGACCAATGACACCAGTGGCCCCCAATATGGCGGAGGGTGGGGCCGATCTCCGCTACTCCAGGGTCTCTTTAGCGCAGTACCCCTTCTAGCCTTGACGACGAGCATTAAGGGGGTCACCGTTTTTGTTGTTTGTTCTTTCTCTCCTTTTCTCTCTTCCCCTGGCTTGTATCCATTCGGCCCCCATTCAGCCAACTGTTTTAAGACGTTTATCCCCATCCATGTGTCAATTTCTTCCTGGCGAGCGATAGCGAGCCAGCATTGTATGGAGAAATCCATACATTTTCTCTATCGAAAAATGTACAAATTTAGCTTGCAAAACAAAAATATATATATGCTGGCTCGCTACCGCTCGCCAGGAAACTATTGACACCTGGATGGGGACAAACGTCTTAAAACAGTAGGCGGAATGGGGCCGAATGGATACAAGCCAAAGAGAGAGGGAGAGAAAGAGAACAAAAAAGCGAGGTGGGCCCCAGTAACTGTTTACGACGAACGAAGGTTAATGGATTGAGTCTTGCTATATGGCACCATCAATTGACCAGCGCTAGAAGTTCCCATACAGTTAGATAATTCTCTTTTTCCTTCGTCCACTTATTGTGAGAATAATATCGTGCCTACTTATTATATTTTGCCAATGAACGTCCCAACCAGGTTTTCATTAAATAACACTTTTATATAATTTGCTTTGCATTGGATAATACAACTATCTAAGCGTGTCTTCATAACCCAAATAATACGGACATATTCTCACGAGTGCACTGTTAAAATGATGGGTTCAAAGGAAGCATAAGAAGGCTAATTAACTTGTAAATGGTAAATTACCCTATAAAGTTAGATTTGTAGTGATAAACCCATCTACTGAAATAATATATATACCGGTGTGTATATATATATATATATATATATATATATATATATATATATATATATATATATATATATATATACTGTATATATAAAGTACACTTCCCCCGCTATCCACTTCCATGACATACCCTCTTGCTCGTCTATACTACGTGTTGACACTGTCCATCAGCCACTACCACGCACCTCATACCTTACACTGTTATTCACTGCCCTATTCATACACATGAACAAATTATCTTGCTAGAGAATTGTAGATGGTCCGTCCGAGAAAGAAAAAAAAACGCATACCACACTTCATCGAATTATGATATTTTAAGGGGGGTCACATTTTGTTTTATCTTTCTCTCCTTTTCTCTCTTTCCCTGGCTTGTATCCATTCGGCCCCATTCAGCCAACTGTCTTAAGACGTTTATCCCCATCCAGGTGTCGATATCTTCCTGGCGAGCGATAGCGAGCCAGCATTGTATGGGGAATTGGCTTCGCCGGAGACATTTTTCTGTCGAAAAATGTAAAAATATTAGCTTGCTGTCATAATAAAAATATATATATGCTGGCTTGCTACCGCTCGCCAGGAAAATATTGACACCTGGATGGGGGTAATCGTCTAAAATCAGTAGGCTGAATGGGGCCGAATGAATACAAGCCAAAGAGAGAGGGAGAGAAAGAAACAAAAAAGGCGAGGTGGGCTCCCTTAAGTTGAGTATAAACATCGTGTGTATGAATGTAACATAAATGGTACACTTAAGATGTGTTCCAATGTAACATAAATGGTACACTTAAGATGTGTTCCAATCGATTTGCTATGCTAATTTGAACACGTAAGCGCTTGAAATAGTATGTGTAATATCTGTGTTACATTTGCATACATAATTGTGACAGTGTAGATGTTGATATCTCGAAATATAAACTGAAAGATTACACGAGTTTATTTTGGCTATCATTAGACGATTTTATAGAGCTTAGGATAGATATGTGGGAATTAAAGGGGTAAAGTCTGTCTCAATTAACCCTCTGACTTCCATGGGTCCTTGGTAATATGAATATGGTCGTTTACTAATAGCCAAATAATAGAAGAGAAATGTTTCCTCTGATACTGAACTCACAAACCCACAATCCAGAGCCCCACACCACCACAGTCTATCAAACCCACAATCCAGACCCAAACAAACCCATAACCCAAACCCCCACACCCCACAACCAAAACCCCCACAAACCCACAACTCAGACCCCAACGATTCTCACAAACCCACAACCCTAACCCCCACACCCCTCACAAACCCGTAACCCAGACCCCCACAACCCTCACAACCAAAACCTCCACAAACACCCCCACAACCCAGACTCCCACACCCCTCACAAACCCACAACCGTTACCCCCACAACCCAAACCCCCACATCCCTCATAAACCCACAACCCAGACCCCCCACCCCTCATAAATCCACTACCCAGACCCCCACACCCCTCACAAACCCACTACCCAGACCCCCACACCCCTCACAAACCCACTACTCAGACACCCACAACCCAGACCCCCCACAACACCAACAAACGTCACCCCCACAATCCAGTCCCCCACAACACCAACAAACGTTACCCCCACAATCCAGACCCCCACAACACCAACAAACGTCACCCCCACAATCCAGACCCCCACAACACCAACAAACGTCACCCCCACAATCCAGACCCCCACAACACCAACAAACGTCACTCCCCATACCCCCACAACCCTCATAAACCCACAAACCACACAAACCCCTACAACCTAGACCCCCCCCTCCCCCATAACCCCCTCACGCAGACCAGGCAGCAGTAATGGCCCTCTTCTCCCTGGGTCAACATTGCGTGAACTCTGCGGGAAATTTACGGCTCTACATATTGGATGAGATACACAGAGGAACCCCGGCGGTGTCAGGAGAGTCAGTACCTTAGTCCGAGTTTTTTTAACAACTCGGGTTGGGGCGTGTGGTTTATGCTTTAGTTCAGGTCAGGTGAGGTGAAGGTATTGAGGGATGAGACTTTACAACGGCACCTCGTATCTACTTTCTACTTTTCCTATTTTCTGAAGAGTGTAGAGAAGGGAGAAGGAGTGTTGGAGAGAGAGGAAGCTGTTGGAGTGGCTTTGTTATGTGTGTAGTTAGCTAAAATAGGACTTCAGAGGTCATCATCCCTATTGGATTATTAAGCCAGCACACTGTAAGTCAAGAATAACGTCAGGACTGGAGCCCCTTTTCGAGAACCCTAATTCCCTGGGTTGTAGATCAAGAGAATCGTTTTTTGTTTTTTATCGTACCGAGTTGGGCGTTATATTCATTCGTTATTCTCTTGTATTTATCGTTGGTTTATATTCAAGAGAGTCGGTTTATATTTATCGTACTGAATTGAGGTGTTTTATGCATGCGTTATTCTATTTTATTCATCGTACCGAGTTGAGGCGTTTTGTTCATGCGTTGGGTTATAGTCAAGAGAGTCCGTGTGTATTTATCATCCTCAGTTGGGGCGTTTTAATTCAAGAGAGTCCGTTTTTTTCTTCTTTATTATACTGAGCTGAGGCGTTTTATATATTCGTTGGGCTATATTCAAGAGAGTCGGTATTTATTTATCATACTTTATTTCTTTACCAGAGTTTTCTTTATCACAGCGAGTTGGGGCATTCTATTTATTTGCTAATAATGGTTAGTGAGCGGAATTTCGGTGTGAGTATCCTAGGTTCGAATCCTTGGAGTGCCACATGTATTCATTAGTTACATTGAGTTCATTAATTAGGTTTATGTGTAAGTTAATTGGTGGGTTGGTGATAATATGAAGTCATTATTCGAGAATCAGTTGAGTAGGAGCTTTATTTTTTTATTTTTACTTTATTCTCTCTTCATTGCAAGTCAGAAGAGTCCGTTAGTTACTCTATATTTGTATTAATTTCACCACAACACCAAACACCTCCAATGAAATTAATGAAAGCATATACATGTATGTGATCCACCGGGATTCGAACCTGGGTTATCACACACAGATTTTAAACACTAACCATTACACCACCAGGACGGTTAAAGGTTTATGCACACGCCTAAAACTTATTATCCATTCTCGAATACTGGATAAACATATTTTTATATTCTCACCGAGTTATTGCATTATTGTACAAGTAATGTATATAATACTTATATGATGTTCTATGTATATTAATTATATACTGTATGTTCACCACAGTAAACAATTAAATTGAAATTGGAATTAAATTGAAAAAAATATATCATACGATTGTATTAAGCTTTGGAAGGACCTAAGAGAGTCACAGGTTTAATTGATTTGGATAATGGTATTAACCTGTATCGAACATAGCTGATTGTCTGTATCGTGGTCAGGAATAGTTGAACCCCTTCTAATCATATATATATATATATATATAATTATATATATATATATATATTTTTTTTTTTTTTTTTTTTTTTTTTCTATGTGATTGAGGGAGGCAAAAGGCATAACTGCCTATAGCGAGTGCCTCCCCCATAGTTTAAAGAGTGACAGGGCCAAAATCAAGGGACGTTCGAGCCAAAATGCCTGGACACACGGAGTTTGAAGCAATTTAAGTCATAGGAAGAGGGAAAGACTGATTCTGGGAGAGAGTTCCAGAGTTCAGCTGTTGAGTAGAAGAAAGTTTGAGAGTAACGTTTCACTCTTGGGTTGGAGAGTTGCACAGAGTAGGGGTGGGATTGAGTTGCAAGACGGGTACCACGTGCCCTACGTAAAGGAGGTGGTATGCACTGGGATAGCTCTGAGGAACACTGATTATTATAGTAGCGATAGAATAGCGAGAGAGATGCAACATTGCGGCGGAGAGAGAGAGATTGCAGAGAGTTGGTGTGTGGACGGGAGTTAATGATACGAAAGGCCTTCCTTTCAACTTTGTCTAGGAGAGTGGTGTGAGAGGAACCTCCCCACACATGTGAACAATACTCAATACAAGGGCCGAACTATGCCCCTGAACAGAGCAAGAACCTGGGCGGGGGAAAAAAAAACCCTAAGGCGGTTGAGCACACCCAGCTTCTGGGAGGCTGCCTTAGCAAGACTGGTAATATGGTCCTTCCAAATGAGAGCAGAAGAAAAAGAGACACCAAGAATATTGAGAGAAGATGAAGGGTTGATTTTTGTATTGTTGAAGAATAAGGGATAGTCCGCTGGGAGATCCTGACGGGTAGATAGATGGAGAAATTGGGTTTTGGAAGCATTAAAGTTAACAAGGTTTTCTCTGCCCCAATTGGAAATAGTATTTAGATCAGAATTTAAGAGTTCTATGGCTTCATTACGTTTGTCGTTGAGGGATTGCTGGCTGGGGCGTTCTGAAAAACTAATGGAGTAGTGCAAGGTTGAGTCGTCTGCGTATGAATGGATGGGAATTAAGGTACAGTTAAGGAGATCATTTATAAAAATTAGAAAGAGAATAGGAGATAGGACAGAGCCCTGAGGAACACCGGAGTTTATAGAGTGAGGAAGTGAACAATGGCCGTCCACAACCGCGGCTATGGAACGGCCGGAAAGGAAATTAGAGACAAAGGCACAGATGGAGGGATAGAAACCGAAGGAGGGTAGTTTAGAAATTAAAGATTTATGCCAGACTCTATCGAAGGCTTTCGATATGTCTAGTGCAATAGAAAAAGTCTCACCGAAGTCCCGAAAGGAGAATGACCAAGAGTTAGTAAGATATGAAAGAAGATCACCAGTAGAGCGACCCTTAAGGAAGCCATACTGGCGATCTGAGAGCAGATTATGAGAAGAGAAATGCTTAAGAAATTTGGAAGCAAGAATAGTTTCAAAAACTTTAGAAAGACAAGAGATAAGAGCAATTGGACGATAGTTGGAGGGTTGAGAGCGGTCACCCTTCTTTGGGACAGGTTGAATGTGAGCAAACTTCCAGCATGAAGGGAAGACGTTAGAGGATAGACAGAGACGAAAGAGTTTGCCTAGGCAGGGAGTCAGCACGGAAGCACAGTTTTTGAGCATACGATTGTATTAAGCTTTGGAAGGACCTAAGAGAGTCACAGGTTTAATTGATTTGGATAATGGTATTAACCTGTATCGAACATAGCTGATTGTCTGTATCGTGGTCAGGAATAGTTGAACCCCTTCTAATCATATATATATATTTATATATATATATATTTATATATATATATATATATATACTGTATATATATAATGACTGTTGGCATTAACTATAGTAATTGCCAGTCATTGTATTTCTGTCGCTCAATTAGTTTATGAAATGGTTTCCAATTCCCTGTTCATTATTGATAGACCAGAAATGTTGACCCTTAACCTCTATAACTCAAAATGGACTACAGTAATCGAGTTAATGTTGTACCAATTGAGAAGAATCAGCCAAGGAATAGATGTGAAAATTTACAGACCATTTGCACTAGCCTTCTTTGAGTTACAAAGGCTAGTGGTCACTATTTTTGGCCTGCCTAAAATGAACAGAGTATAGTTAGTCATAATTGTTCTTCCCCATACTGTCCAGAAAAGCCTGTCCCTAAGTGTGTGTGTTTGGAAGTGGCCCTGTCGTGAGACATGGGTGATGTATGGTGGCACTCGCTGGTTGTCATCTGTACACATGACTTACACTACACATATTTACACACACATAATTCACTATTGATGACGTTATACAGTACTACTTCCACAGTATGCTTCATATATATATATATATATATATATATATATATATATATATATATATATATATATATATATTGTGTGTGTGTGTGTGTGTCTTGTACTCACTAAGACAATGATGAAACACGGAGTTGTCTTTTACTACAGACGAAAGCTTGCAGCTCCGTTTTTCCTTTTCCTTGCGAGTACAAGACATTTATTAATCATGTGTGTGTGTGATTATTTATGTCTCTACATATATATATGTGAGTGTGTATGTGTATATATATGTGTGTGTGTGTGTATGTATGTGTATGTGTGTCGTACAGGTTATCTAAGTTACTGTTGGACACACCGTCAGTTGGCATTATGGATGAGTGACTTGGTGTGCGGTGTTTACATTGTATCTCTAGGGGCGTGCGGGAGGTAGATGGTTAGGTGTGTGTATGTGTGTGTGTGTGTGTGTGTGTGTGTGTGTGTATGTGTGTCGTACAGGTTATCTAAGTTACTGTTGGACACACCGTCAGTTGGCATTATGGATGAGTGACTTGGTGTGCGGTGTTTACATTGTATCTCTAGGGGCGTGCTGGAGGTAGATGGTTAGGTGTGTGTGTGTATGTGTGTGTGTGTGTGTGTGTGTCGTACAGGTTATCTAAGTTACTGTTGGACACACCGTCAGTTGGCATTATGGATGAGTGACTTGGTGTGCGGTGTTTACATTGTATCTCTAGGGGCGTGCGGGAGGTAGATGGTTAGGTGTGTGTATGTGTGTGTGTGTGTGTGTGTGTGTGTGTGTGTGTCGTACAGGTTATCTAAGTTACTGTTGGACACACCGTCAGTTGGCATTATGGATGAGTGACTTGGTGTGCGGTGTTTACATTGTATCTCTAGGGGCGTGCGGGAGGTAGATGGTTAGGTGTGTGTATGTGTGTGTGTATGTCGTACAGGTTATCTAAGTTACTGTTGGACACACCGTCAGTTGGCATTATGGATGAGTGACTTGGTGTGCGGTGTTTACATTGTATCTCTAGGGGCGTGCGGGAGGTAGATAGTTAGGTGTGTGTGTGTGTGTGTGTGTGTGTGTGTGAGAGAGAGAGAAAGAGAGAGAGCGAGATCGTGGGTGTGTGTGTGTCTGTGTTTGTGAAGGATAAGAAAAGAGAGAAGGGGGTGGGGGTTCGTATGCGAGTGGCCGTTCTTCAGGCATGTCTCTGTTTATGAATGTGTATGTTTTGAGAGTCCAACTGCCAGAGTGTATTTGCTCGCCTATGTTCATCACCGAGTACGTCCTTTGAGTGATGATATGTGGGTAGTCAACACTAAGGCAATCATTATTTTTGCTCAGTACGTTCTTCGAGTGATAATATGTGGGTGCTAAACAGTAAGGGTACCGGTATCATTATTTTATCTCAGTACGTCCTTTGAGTGATATTATGAGGGTATCAAACAAATAGGGTATGATTATGTTCTCTCACTACGTCCTTTGAGTGATAGTATGTAAAACAATAAGGGTATGAATCAACGGCTACTCTGAATCCACTGTTTCCATAATCATCCGAGTTACGAAATCAGGTCTGCGAGAAAGAAACCTAAACACTTTCTAAAATGTTTCAATATATGATGAGTTTTTGTTTTGATTTACTTTTTTTTCGTGAAGAGCTCCAGTATGTGACTTCGGCTATACGTATTTCTTTGTATCCAACTTTATGCCTTCCTCCTCGTCCTTGCATTGGTAGAAAGAGAGGGGGTGGTGAATTATGCAGGAGCGGTCATTTGGCGGGTCGTGAGTTTGTTGCTGGTTCGAGGGCAAATATCGGTGTGGTATATGAGAGAGAGAGAGAGAGGGGGGGGGGAGAGAGACAGAGACACAGAGAGACAGACAAACGGACAGACAGAGAGAGAGAGTACAATGACGAATGAATAATGCATACTCAGATTCTATAGTAACTTGATTGGGGGGGGATTCTGACAAGATCTGTTCATATCTCGATCGAAACTCCTATTATCCAAGCCTCCTATATAGTGTTCATATTAACATAAAATTGTATACGTTGTGTGTGTGTGTGTGTGTGTGAAAGAGAGAGAGGGGGGTATGTGTGTGAGAGGGTATGTGTGTGCGTCTTTCTCTCTCTCTCGTCGTCCTCTCATCTCTCCCCCCTCCTCCTTCCTCTCTCTCTCCTCCTCTCCACTCACCTCTCGTCTCTTCTCTCTCCACCTCTCTCTCCCGTCCCGTCATTCCTCTCTCTCCTCATCCTCCTCTCATCTCGTCTCTCTCTCTGTTCTGTTCCGACGAAACATTTTTACTATGGACTATAACCCCCCCTCCCCTTAATTGCTGGAATACCACGACCCGGAAAGAAAAAAAATGCTGAGTCCCTCTCTAATGACAAGCTTCAACAATCCAGGACAATTTTTTGAACGTCAACACGTGAACCAGCCGACGCGAGACAGGAATATATTAAACCTCGTACTCACTACCCAAGAAAAATCTATTATCAAAACCTGGATGTATGTTAACATCTGGCAACGTCCTAATCATAAAAATTTAGAATCAACGTTATAAGCAAATATTCCTCAGTAAAAACAACATGAATGGTTTCGGGCACTTCAAAAACGCAAATAAATTATGACTGATCTTTAAGAAATCGCTATCAAAACATACACCTCAACACCTCATAAATATAACCGCAGTAACTGAACTATGGGGAACTTTTAAGTCTACTATTACAGATGCGCATAAAACAATTTGTACCCATGAAACCAAGAACGTAGTACGGAAAAATCAAGTATGATGCCCCCCCCTTGGTACAGTATAGAGACAATTGTCAAATGCAATAAGGAAAAGGAATCACCTCCTCCACAAACTTGTAAAAAATAACACCCACCCTGAATTAATTAAAAACTTGTACAAAAATAGTAGAAGTGAAGTGAAAAAAATAGTTAGGTGCGAACCAAACAAAAATACGAAATTACGATTGCCATAGAAAGTGCCACAAAAAACACCCAAAAAAAAAAATCTACAGTTACGTAAATAAAAATAAACAGATCAAAAGGCGGAATCGGAGACTTCTAATAGAAGATAATGGCCATAACAATAACAGGTACACCAACACGGAGGCAAATCTGCTCAACAAATATTTTGGCTGCAGTTTTCACAGAAGAAATTATCGAGTCATCCCCTTGAAAATAACCACCTCAACTCATTTGATAGGAGATTTTATTGAGATTTCCCCATCAGTGTTACCGAAGTACAAAGCAAATTGAGTATTTTAAAAATGTAAATAAGACCCCGTCGGCACGGTACCCCCGACATGCGCCACCCGAAAATAATTAAGAATGTTAAGGACGAAATATCAAACCGCCTTCACAACTATTTAACTTTATCATTACCTACAGGGGCTTGTACCGAAAGTGATTGGAAAGATCGAGAACATTACGCCGATATACAAGAATGTTATCAATGGGATAAACACAAGGGGTAGCAAGGCCAAAGCGAGTAATTACAAGAGTCAATTAGTCTACCCTTCAATTGTAGGAAAAATCATGGACAAAATCCTTAGACTAAGATAGTATATTACCTCGAATCAAACAACCTAATCAAAAATAGTCACCACGGCTTTAGATCAACTAAAGTCATGCCTACCAAATTTGATTGAATTTTATAAAAAACTATTCCCACATAGAACGACATGACCGAAATCACTCGATATAATCTTCTTGGACTTTCAAAAAGCTTTCGAACAATGTCCCGCCCCTCAACCGAAAACTATTGGCTAAAAAACTGTAGAGGATAGGTATCAAAGGTGGAACGTCATTCTTGTATAAAAAATTGGCTTAGCAGCAAACAGAGAGTGGTGATAAATGGAGTGTAATCGGACGTGGGATCCTGTCACTAGTGGAGTTCCAACAGGGTTCAGCAGTCCTTGGACTCGGGTCCTGTTTCTCATTTACAATTAACGATATTGATGTAAGGGGTAAACAACCACACCGATTTCCAAATTTTTGCCGAGCGATATACAAAACTAGGAAATACAGTCCTGAACGAATATGATATAAAAAATGGCGTTGCAATCTGATTTAAACAAAATATCAGAGTGGTCGAAAAAATTGCAGATGCCCTTCCAAGTCCGCTAAATGTCAGGTGCTGGCAGGTTGGTATCAGAAATATGAAATACAAATACGAAATGTAATGGCAAAAAACAATAAAAACCGCAACGGTATAAATAAAAGACTCTAGGGGATGACTACTCTCCTGAAAACCTAAAAACTTTCCGACCAATGTTTACGCAGCTGCAAATAAGGCAAGTCATAGCATGGGGGCTTTATTAAACGAAAATTTACATATAAACATGAAAACGTACTAGTGGCCACTGTTTACAAAAGTATGGTGAGGCCCCACCTTTAATATGGTTGGTGCAGTTCTTGTCACCTTATATCTGATCAAGAGCAATTGTAAGGACTCGAGGTCATTACAACGTAGAGCGACGAAGATGATACCCTCATTAAGAAATAAACCACCTGATTAAGAAAGACCCTAAACGATTGAACCTGTTTCTCATTAAAAAAGAGGAGGTTGAGGGGTCAGCTATTTTGAGGGCTTTAAGATACTAAAAGGTTTCGACAAAGTCGATGTAAATGCACTATTCACATTCACATTAAACAATACTAATCAAACTCGCGGAAAAGGAATGAAATTACAACACACAAAAGGCCACCTATATGTCACAAAGATTTTTCTTTTTCTTCACCTTACAGTGTGGCGACAGAGTGGAATAAACTAAAACGAACCAGCTGATAGTGGTGGAGAGCGACACAATAAACGCCTTTCAAGGGAAAAGGCTTGACCTCTATATCTGCAGAGTGCTGTGGGGGTGATATGAAAAAAAAAAAAACAAGAAAAAAAAAAAAAAAAAAAAAAATAAAATGAAAAAAAAAAAAAGAAAAAAAAACAAAAAAAAAAAAAAAAAAAAAAAACAAAAAAAAAAAAAAAAAAAAACACAAAAAAAAAAAAAAAAAAAAAAAAAATGTATGGTATGTTTAATGTTTGTTCACTGGTTACAGGTATTTCTATATATACTGTATATATGTATGTATGTGTGTATGTATGTATGTGTATATGTGTGTGTATATGTGTATATATATGTACCGTTATATATAATATATATATATATATATATATATCTATATATGTATATATATATATATATATATATCTTGCTATAGTATAATATATATATATATATATATGTAGATATATATGTGTATGTGTACTGTATATATGCGATATATGCATATAGAGTTTGTAAGGCCAGGATAATGCCTAGTTACGACCTTGAAGTTCTGTGTTCTGTGTATCTATGTA
>CM064529.1:3547006-3660527 GCA_032716605.1 Paralithodes platypus
GCTATTTTTAAGCTTGATGGAGGTCTAGCGAGGAAACGGAAAATAAATACACCTTAGATAAATACAGTAGAACACCAAGAAACGCCAGCACTAGATCCCCTTAAAACTATATATGTGGGGGGCTTCTAACCTAGCTGAAACAACATGCATAAGACCTTAACAGACGTATTCTAAAACAAAGCCCCTGAAGATCATTGACAGGCTGCCAGCAGCCTAACTGTAACCCCACCAGATAAAGAACAAAATAAAACTAACCTACATCATAAACCAAAATCCTCAAAGTCAAAAGCACCATCTGGACATGAGGAGGCAGCGCAATTCCTGGCAGCAGCCTCCACGAACCAGGACCCGCACCCACTAAACTACAGGGCAACCTACACCGGCACAGAACACCAAGAAATATCAAAACAACACCCAGACACATGGTATCCAACCACAATGTATTATCCTCTCCTCCTTCCCCATCCCTGCCCACGCCCGAATCCAACTTCCAGAAGCACCTCCATGTACTCATATCTCTCGCCAAGCCATCCACTCACTCAACAGACAACACAAGCAGCTGCATGCACGACCTCCCAGAAATCCCATCCTGTCCGATCCTTAATCCTCCCTTCCAATCGCGAGGACAGAGTCCACCTGGCCATTCTGAGATGCGTACCAACGCATCCAGCTCTTCCTGAGCTATCAGAAGAGACTGCATGACTTCCGTATGGTCGGACGGGAGCTGCCCGGGATGTAACACAGCCAGACCACCATACCCATTAAACACATCATACGAAGACTGCTCATATGTTCACACAACACACTTACGCCAACAACACAATCTACCCCTCATGCAGAAGCTCTGTGGGGAAAGCCCGCATCGTGGGGCCATGGCCGCTTTCCGGTCTAGGGACCTCTGGGCTCGTTCGGCCATGGATGCAGCTTAGGGAACAACAACAACAACAACTATATATGTGTGTATATAATATTCGGCTACATTCCTCAGCAAGTGGGAAGGGGGTTTCAACTAAGCACAACAAAAAAATGATTAATAATTTACGACGAACAACTTTGATATTCACAACCAGTTTTCTTTGTGTTCTATAGAGTTTTATTTTTCACAGTACCTTACCTTGGTTGTGTTTCAAGGGTTTTTGTCTCTTTACTTCGTCTGGACAAGACCTCCCTATCGTCTTCCCTTGTCACCATCTAACCCCATTGGTTTTGATATTTCAAGACGTTTGCCCTATTAGTTGAGCTATTTTAAGACCTTTTGTCCATTAGTTTGTCAATTGTAATACCTTGTGTGCCATTTAGGTGTCGATTTGTTCCTGGTGAGCAGAGGAGCCAGCAATTTAGGAGCAATTGGCCGGGACATTTTTCTGTCGATAATGTACAAATATATCTCGAAAGTGGGACTGATGAGTATCTGTTTGTTAAACTTAGAACTGGGAAGTCTCGAGGGTGGCAAGACGTAGAATAAAACATAAGTACCATTAGATATAGAATAAATTAAATAAAAAAGACCCATCGTATAAGCTGTTTTTTACGTGGGGGGGGGGGGGGTGGGGGTTTCTGGATCGGGAGGCGCTAATATTATACCCAATTATCCTATAGTTGCCCCTCCACTCCCTCACTCGTCTTTTATTAAACTCCTGTTTCTTATACCCTCTATACTAGATTATGTCCGCCCTACCAAAAACCCTATTCTCTCCGCTCACTCCTCCTCCCCCCTTTTCCCCCCCTTCACCTTCACCCCTTCATCCTATTGCCCCGAATTGTCCTCCCTTCCCCGTATCACATTCTGCCCCTCCTTTCCGCTTCCCTCCCCCTCCCTCTTCTTCTCATTGCCCGCCGTTACCCCCTCCCCCACCATCGCTGATCTCTTCTTTCTCCCCGCCTTTATTATATTGCCCCCTAACCCCGCCGCCTACCTCCCCCCCCCCCCCCCATCGCCGTGGCCATATCAAAACTTCCCCCCCCCCCCCCCTTCCCCTCGTCTCCTCCCCTTCGTCATCCTGGTGTGCCCCTACCCCCTCCTCCCTCCTTCCCCATCGCTTCGCCCTCCCTTCTCGTCTCCCTTCCACCCCCGACGCCTCCTCCTTCATTCCTATTGCCCCTAAACGACCCCTCCTCCCCCCACTCGCTTGTCCCATCGCTGCCCTCTCTCCCCTCTCACTGCCGTTACCTCCCTCCCCCTCAGCCCCTCCTCACTGCCTATTAATCCCCTACTTCCTCCTCCGCTTTTCCCTACTCCCTTCTTCACCCCCATTTCCCCCCTAACCTCCCCTGTCTCCTAATTGCCTCTACCCTCCTGCCTCCCCCCCCCATTGCTGGCCCTCCCCCCCCCCCTCCAGTCCCCTCACTTTTCTTATTCCTGTTTCTTACATTCTCTGCTACTCTCTGCTTTCTCTGCCCCCCTCCTTATCAACACATCCCCCCC
The DNA here is from genome assembly GCA_032716605.1 of Paralithodes platypus. Taxonomy (NCBI): domain Eukaryota; kingdom Metazoa; phylum Arthropoda; class Malacostraca; order Decapoda; family Lithodidae; genus Paralithodes; species Paralithodes platypus. The sequence continues at coordinate 3,549,432 of CM064529.1, forward strand.
TCCCCTTCACCCTCTACTACTGGCCCTCTCTCCCCCATCACCCCCCATCCAGTCCCTCCCTTTTGTTATTCCTGTTTCGTATACCCTCCATACTACTCTCTGTCCCCTCCTCCTGCCCCTCTCCCCTTCACCCTACTACCACTACCCACCCCCCTCTCACCCCTTCTCCCCCCCCTCTCCCACCCCCCTCCTTCCCTTCCCTCCCCTCTCAACCCTTCTCTCCCTCCAACCCCTCACTCTTCCTTCCCTCCAAAAAACCCCACCTCGTCACCCCTCTAAACCCCCTCCCCCTCCCCCCCCCCTATCACAAGACACGCACCCCTGGAGTGGTTTTGCCTCATATTATTACGTGATCAAGTGAGGAGTGCACTTTTTTCTCTTCCCCCTCCCTCCCCTCCTTCTCCCCTCCTCTCCCCTTCCTCCCTTTACTGTTCTTTCCTTTTCCGTCTTCCTCGCCCTTCCTCCTTTATCTCTCTTTCGCCCCTTCCTCCTTTATCTCTCTTTCGCCCCTTCCTCCTGTATCTCTCTTTCGCCCCTTCCTTCGCCCCTTCCTCCTTTATCTCTCTTTCGCCCCTTCCTCCTGTATCTCTCTTTCGCCCCTTCCTTCGCCCCTTCCTCCTTTATCTCTCTTTCGCCCCTTCCTCCTGTATCTCTCTTTCGCCCCTTCCTTCGCCCCTTCCTCCTTTATCTCTCTTTCGCCCCTTCCTCCTTTATCTCTCTTTCGCCCCTTCCTCCTTTCTCTCTTTCCGCCCTTCCTCCTTATATCTCTTTCGCCCCTTCCTCCTGTATATCTCTTTCGCCCCTTCCTCCTGTATATCTCTTTCGCCCCTTCCTCCTTTATCTCTCTTTCGCCCCTTCCTCCTTTATCTCTCTTTCGCCCCTTCCTCCTTTATCTCTCTTTCGCCCCTTCCTCCTGTATATCTCTTTCGCCCCTTCCTCCTTTATCTCTCTTTCGCCCCTTCCTCCTTTATCTCTCTTTCGCCCCTTCCTCCTTTATCTCTCTTTCCCCCCTTCCTCCTTTATCTCTCTTTCGCCCCTTCCTCCTTTATCTCTCTTTCGCCCCTTCCTCCTGTATATCTCTTTCGCCCCTTCCTTCGCCCCTTCCTCCTTTATCTCTCTTTCGCCCCTTCCTCCTGTATATCTCTCTTTCGCCCCCTCCTCCTTTATCTCTCTTTCGCCCCTTTCCTCCTTTTATCTCTCTTTCGCCTCTTTCTCCTTTATGTCTCTTTCGCCCCTTCCTCCTTTTATCTCTCTTTCGCCCCCCTTCCTCCTGTATACTCTTTCGCCCCTTCCTCCTGTATATCTCGTCTCGCCCTTCCTCCTTTATCTCTTTTCGCCCGGCCCCTTTCCTCCTGTATATCTCTTCGCCCCTTCCTCCTGTATATCTCTTTCGCCCCTTCCCTCCTTTATCTCTCTTTCGCCCCTTCCCTCCTGTATATCTCTTCGCCCCTTCCCTCCTGTATATATACTCTTTCGTCGCACCCTTCCTCCTGTATACTTCTTCTTTCCGCCCCTTCCTCCTGTCTATCTCTTTCGCCCCTTCCTCCTTATATCTCTTTCGCCCGCCCCTTCCTCCTTATATCTCTTTTCGCCCCTTCCTCCTTTATCTCTCTTTCGCCCCCTTCCTCCTGTATATCTCTTTTCACCCCCCCTTCCTCCTTTATCTCTCTTCCCCCCCTTCCTCCTTTATCTCTCTTCCGCCCCTTCCTCCTTTATCTCTTTCGCCCCCTCCTTTTATCCGCTCTTTCGCCCCTTCCTCCTTTATCTCATCTTTCGCTCCCCCTTCCTCCTGTATATCTCTTTCGCGCCTTCCTCCTTTATCTCTCTTTCCCCCCTTCCCCTCCGCCTTATCTCTCTTTCGCCCCTTCCTCCTTTATCTCCTCTTTCGCGCCCTTCCTCTTGATCTCTCTTTCGCCCTTCCTCCTTATATCTCTTTCGCCCCTTCCTCCCTTTATCTCTCTTCACCCCCCGCCCCCCTCCCTCCTTTTTCTCTCTTTCGCCCCTTCCTCCTGTATCTCTCTTTCCCCCCTTCCTCTGTTCTTTCGCGACTTCCTCCTGTATATCTCTTTCGCCCCTTCCTCCTTTATCTCTCTTTCGCCCCTTCCTCCTTTATCTCTCTTTCGCCCCTTCCTCCTTTATCTCTCTTTCGCCCCTTCCTCCTTTATCTCTCTTTCGCCCCTTCCTCCTGTATATCTCTTTCGCCCCTTCCTCCTTTATCTCTCTTTCGCCCCTTCCTCCTGTATATCTCTTTCGCCCCTTCCTCCTGTATATCTCTTTCGCCCCTTCCTCCTGTATATCTCTTTCGCCCCTTCCTCCTTTATCTCTCTTTCCCCCCTTCCTCCTTTATCTCTCTTTCGCCCCTTCCTCCTTTATCTCTCTTTCGCCCCTTCCTCCTTTATCTCTCTTTCGCCCCTTCCTCCTTTATCTCTCTTTCGCCCCTTCCTCCTTTATCTCTCTTTCGCCCCTTCCTCCTTTATCTCTCTTCCGCCCCTTCCTCCTTTATCTCTCTTCCGCCCCTTCCTACTTTATATCTCTTCCCTCCTTCCCCTCTCCTCTCCATTCCTTCTCCCCTCCTCTTCCTCCCTTTCCTTTCCTTTCCTTTCCTTTCCTTTCCCCCTTCCTCGCCCCTTCCTCCTTTGTCTCTCTTGCCTTCCTTCCTTCCCCCTCCTTCCCCTATCCTCCCCCCTTCTCTCTCCTTCTTCCTCTACCTCTGCCCCTTTCCTGACCTTCCTCCTCTCTGCTCTCCTCTCTTCTTCCTCATTCCTTCCCCCGCCTTCCCCTTCCTCTTCCTTTCCTCCTCCTCCCTCATCCCCCCTCCCCCTCCTCTCTTCTCCCCCCTCCTTCCCCTTCCTTTCCTCCTCCCTCATCCCCGTTCTGTCCTCTCTTCTTCCCCCCTCCTTCCCCTTCCTCTTCCTCCCCCCTCACCCCCCCTTCCTCGCTCCCCCCCTTCCCCCTCCTCTTCCTTTCCTCCCCCCCTCCCCCCCTTCTGTCCTCTCCCTTCCCCCCCCTCCTTCTCCCCTTCCTCTTGCTTCCCCTCCCTCACCCCCTTCTGTCCTCTCTTCTTTCCCCCTCCTTCCCCCCTCTCCCCCTCCCCCTCACTCCCCTTCTTCTGTCCTCTCTTCTTCCCCTCTCCTTTCCCCTCCTCTTTCCCTCCTCCACCCTCCCCCTCTTCCCTCTTCTCTTCGATCCCCTCCTTCCCCTTCCGCTTCTCCTCCACCCTCAGCCCTCTTCTTTTTCTTTTCCCCCTCCTTCCCCCCCCTCTTTCCTTCCTCATCCCTCTCTTCTCTCTCTTCTTCCCCCTCCTTCCCCTTCCTCTTCCTCTCCCCTCCCTCCTCTCCCCTCCCTCTCTTCTTCCCCCCTCCTTCCCCTTCCTCTTCCTCTCCTCCACCCTCATCCCTCTTCTGTCCTCTCTTCTTCCCCCTCCTTCCCCTTCCTCTTCCTCTCCTCCACCCTCATCCCTCTTCTGTCCTCTCTTCTTCCCCCCTCCTTCCCCTTCCTCTTCCTCTCCTCCACCCTGCAAATCTCCTCTTTCTGTCCTCTCTTCTTCTTTCCCCCTCCTTCCCCTTCCTCTTCCTTTCCTCCTTCCCCCCTCCTACCTTTCCCTCCCTTCTTCTTCTCTTTTATATCTTCCTCCCCCCTTCTCCCCTTTCCCTACTACTCCCTTCTCCCCCTCTCTCTTTGCTTCCCTGCCCTTCTCCCCTTCCTCTCCCCTCTCCCCATTTCTCTCCCCCCTCCCCTCTGTCTTGTGTTTGTCTGATAGCTACCCTGCGTGTTGGGGTGATAGTGCTGGGGTGGAAAGAGAGAGAGAGAGAGAGAGAGAGAGTGAATGAGAGTGAGAGAGTAGAGAAAGAAGTAAAATAAAGGCAAATGAGTGGACAAGTAACAAGAGAGAGAGAGAGAGAGAGAGAGAGAGAGAGAGAGAGAGAGAGAGAGAGAGAAAACATGGAGGTAGAGAAACAGAAGACGAAGGGAGAGAGAATAAAGAGAGGAAAGAAGTTAAGGATAAGTATATTACGACCCATCCAACAACAACTGTTAGGGTGAAGTTTTTAGTTTGATCCATAGACACATCAAGCTTATAAAAATGTCCCTACCTTTCGGCCGGTTCCTTTTAAATTAAAGGCTCGCTATCGCTTGCCAGGAAAAAAATTATACCTAAATGACACGAAAAGTCTAAATATTGACAAAGAAATGGGGCAAAAGGTCTTACAATCGCCAAACTAATGGGCCGAACGTCATAAAATCTGAAAAATAATGGGACTAAGCATGAGGGAGAAGGGGGACCAGAAAAACTACCCATCTGCTGCCTTACTAACAAAGCAGCTTATACATCGCTTACCTCGAGATATTCCCGATACCAAGACTGCTCAGAGAAGCATTATAAAAAGAGTTACGGTCTGCGGATAAAGGTTCAAGCGCACACTTTATAATCTTTCCTTCAGGGTTTGGGTGTTAAGTGGTGATAAAGTGAGTTGAGTGTTGGTTTGGTGTCAACTCCGTGGCAACCTAAGCATCTGTCAGCAGGTTGATAAAGCCAGCTGATGTGGGGGATATCAGGAGTGTAAGGCAGGCAGTTTTGTCTTTATATAATTAGGTGTACTATTCAGGTTTATGTGGGTGCTTACGTTCCCCCCCCCCCCTCTATAAGATAATAAATCTATATTATATATGGTTGAATATGGACCCAACTATAAAACTGGCATGTGCAAATTAGAATGTTCATGCTCCTGGAAGATTAATTTGATATTCATGTTTACTCCTCTGGGTGAAGTGCAAAATACATTTCGATTGAAGCTATAAAGCAGAGGACAATGTTACAGTACATACATGTGTGTGTGTGTGTGTGTGTGTGTGTGTGTGTGTGTGTGTGTGTGTACGCGGACACTTGCAGGAAGACTCATTGGTAAAGTAACCCCACCCCCCTTAACAAACTAGCAACTGTACACACACACACCTTTACACTCTTCAACATGTCTGCAACACTACAGTACAACCCCGTACGAGTGACAAGGGTTGGGTTGACGTAATAGAGGTATAGGGAGATGATATGAAGGCACGCGGAGTCTTTTAGTCGCCTCTTCCGACACGTAGCGATCCCATCTGGTGTATTGAGAGGTTATAGGACAGAGTAGCTGTTAGGTTACGTGTGTAAGTGAAAGGTAATGGAAGGAATATAGGACGGTGGTTAGAATATACAACAACTAGTGTTCTTCAGAGCTCTCTCAGTGCATAATCCATCCCTTGTGGCGAGTGGGAGGCACTCGCCTTTCAACACAATCCCAAGAATTAACAAATTTTCTCTATTTATTCTACTCAATAAGTGGACGCTGAAACTCTCTCCCTCAATCATTATTTCCTTCATCCTATGACTTAGACTGCTTGAAACTTCGTGTGTCCAGGCATTTTGACCCCAACGTCCCTTGAATCTAGCTGTCTGTCACTAATTTATCTTTGTAGGATACTTACAGACAGCCTTCCTTTTATATATATATATACATATATACCCGGTATATATATTATATATACATAATATATATATATATATATATATATATATATATATATATATATATATATATATATATATACTGTGTGTGTGTGTGTGTGTGTGTGCGTGTCAGTCCCTCTCTTCCCTGTGTGTTATATGTGTGTTATGGGTGTGTTATATGTGTGTTATGTGTGTGTTATGGGGCACCTGTGTTTTCACCTCATACACCTGCATTATATATGGCTGTAGTGCAATTGTAGGGTGTGTGTGTGTGTGTGAGAGAGAGAGAGAGAGAGAGAGAGAGAGAGAGAGAGAGAGAGAGAGAGAGAGAGAGAGAGAGAAAGAAAGGGAGAGGGAGAGTGTGTGTGTGTGCTCTTTGTTCCATTGATATTCATGTGTTACAAATCTAAATATAAACTTTTAATTGCCGTACTTTTGTTGCAGCAAAAACTAAAAAATAAAATAAAATAAAAAAATAAAAAATAAAATAAAAAATAAATAAAAAATTTGTCTTCTCTCTCTCTCTCTCTCTCTATATGTATATATATATATATATAATATATATATATATATATATATATATATATATATATATATACCGGGTATATATATTATATATCGGTATATATATATATTTATACAGTATATATATATATATTATATATATATATATATATATATATATATATATATATTAGTAAAGCAGGTAATAAATTTTCTTTAATAGATACGAGGTTGAAAGAAATGCCAATTTTCTGCGTTGGAAATTTTATTATTCAAGGTTTCCAGGTCTCTGATGAGTTTTCGCTGCCACTCAGCGAAAACTCATCAGAGACCTGGAAACCTTGAATAATAAAATTTCCAACGCAGAAATTGCCATTTCTTTCAACCTCGTATGTATTAAAGAATATATATATATATATATATATATATATATATATATATATATATATATATATATATATATATATATGAATGAAACAAATAAAGAACATAAATATATGAAATACTAAAGTCCATAAATTGTACCGTAATAAGCCCGGTAAGCACAGGGCCCCAGAACTGCAAGTCACAGTGTCATAGGTAATTGATTAATATTGAACACCTGCTGATGTACCTGGGTAAGTCGGTATGTGAGCGGGGTTTATAGCAAGGCCCCCTTCTTCCCTTCTCCCTCATGCTTAGCCCCATTAGCTTTAACATTTTTCGACGTTCGCTCCATTAGTTTGACGATTTTAAGACCTCTCCCCCTCTTTATTTGCCATTAAGGTGTCGGTTTTGTCTTGGCGAGTAATAGCGAGCCTGCAAATTAGGAGGACCGTCCTCCGGCCGGGCATTGCTCTACCGAAAACTGCACAAATTTATTTCGAAGGAAGGTCTTGGTGGAATTTCTTCAAGCTTGATGGAGGTCTAGGGAGTAAACTTAAAATAAATAAATAAATAAATATACCGGTATACTGTATATATAATTATATACTGTATATATATATCTATATATATAATATATACCGTATATATATATATATATATATATATATATATATATATATATATATCACACATACACACACACACACACCCTACAATTGCACTACAGCCATATATAATGCAGGTGTATGAGGTGAAAACACAGGAGGTGCCCCATAACACACACATAACACACATATATAACACACCCATAACACACATATAACACACATATAACACACAGGGAAGAGAGGGACTCACACGCACGCACACACACACACACACACACACACACACACACACACACACACACACACACACACATAACACATATAACACCCAGGGAAGAGAGGCACACACACACACAGACACACACCCATAACACACACATATAACACACAGGGAAGAGAGGGACTCGCACACACACACATATATATACACACACACACACACACATAACACATATAACACCCAGGGAAGAGAGGCACACACACACACACACACACATATATATATATACACACACACACACACATACACACACACACACACATACATAACACATATAACACCCAGGGAAGAGAGGTACACAGACACACACACACATATATATACACACACACACACACACACACACACACACACACACACACACACACATAACACATATAACACCCAGGGAAGAGAGGCACACACACACACACACACACATATAACACACAGGGAAGAGAGGGACTCGCACGCACACACATATATATACACACACACACACACATAACACATATAACACCCAGGGAAGAGAGGCACACACACACACACACACACATATATATATACACACACACACACACACATACACACACACACATACATAACATATAACACCCAGGGAAGAGAGGTACACAGACACACACACATATATATACACACACACACACACACACACACATACACACACACACACACACATAACACATATAACACCCAGGGAAGAGAAGCACACACACACACACACACACATATATATATATACACACACACACACACACACATACACACACACACACATACATAACACATATAACACCCAGGGAAGAGAGGTACACAGACACACACACACATATATATACACACACACACACACACACACACACACACACACACACACACACATAAATAACACATATAACACCCAGGGAAGAGAGGCACACACACACACACATAACACACACATATAACACACAGGGAAGAGAGGCGCACACAGGACATGTAGGGGGGTCATGACAGGTAAATGGGAAAATCACGCCAAATATATACCCACTTGCCGCCATATTTCTTACCTGGAGACTTAAGGGGAGGTTTTTAGTTTGTTCCCTAGACTTCCATCAAGCTTAAAATTACACCTCCTAGACCCCTTTCAAGTTAAATTTGTACATTTTTCGGTAGAAAATTGTCGTGGCCGAAGGCCGGTTCATTTAAATTACAGGCTTGCTAACGCTTGCCATGACAAAATCGGCACTTAAATGACACGAAAGGTTTTTAAATTTACAGAAATGGGGCGAAAGTTCTTATATTTACCAAGCTACTGGGGCGAACGTCTTAAAATCTGGGCTAAGCATGAAGGAGAAAAGGGTCCAGAAAAATATCCCTAGAGTGGAAATCTTCCCTTAACCCCTTGAAGATTATGGCGCATTTTGACACTTCCTTGTGGGTAACAGTAGACGATTGTATGCCGCTTAGGAAGGATATCATGCACTCAGAAGGGTTAGGGGGAGGCAGACCGTTTTGCTGGACCTCCTTCTCCCTAATGTTTAGCCCCACTAGTTTTGAGATTATAAGACGTTCGGCCCATTAGTTTGGCGATTTTAACACCTTTCGCCCACTTTCGTTGTCAATTTGAAGACCTTTCGTGCCATTTAGGTGTCGATTTTTTCCTGGCGAGCGACAGCGAGCCTGCAATTTTAAGAGGAACCGGCCTTCGGCCGGGACAATTTTCTACCGAAAAATTTACAAATTTATCTTGAAGGGGGGTCTAGTGGGTGTTTTTCTAAGCTTGATGGAGGTCTAGGGAGGAAACTAAAAATATATATATAATTAATAGACCAAACAAACGGCCAGTCTCCCCTTAACATTATTTAAATTAACTCTCTAACTCCCGCAGACCCTTCCTAATCTTAATAAAAGCGTCTAATCATAGCCAAAATAACTGATAGGGTTAAATCATTGCGTATATATCAAGAGTAATGGATATCTAAATACTAACTTTCCCCCTCTAATGATTCTAGGTTGGATACTAGATCGGGTATATTGTGATGGGCATGAAGATCGGGTATATTATTGTGATGGGCATGAAGATCGGGTATATTATTGTGATGGGCATGAAGATCGGGTATATTATTGTGATGGGCATGAAGATCGGGTATATTATTGTGATGGGCATGAAGATTGGGTATATTGTTGTGATGGGCATGAAGATCGGGTATATTGTTGTGATGGGCATGAAGATCGGGTATATTATTGTGATGGGCATGAAGATCGGGTATATTTGTGATGGGCATGAAGATCGGGTATATTGTTGTGATGGGCATGAAGATCGGGTATATTATTGTGATGGGCATGAAGATCGGGTATATTATTGTGATGGGCATGAAGATTGGGTATATTGTTGTGATGGGCATGAAGATCGGGTATATTGTTGTGATGGGCATGAAGATCGGGTATATTATTGTGATGGGCATGAAGATTGGGTATATTGTTGTGATGGGCATGAAGATCGGGTATATTATTGTGATGGGCATGAAGATCGGGTATATTGTTGTGATGGGCATGAAGATCGGGTATATTGTTGTGATGGGCATGAAGATCGGGTATATTATTGTGATGGGCATGAAGATCGGGTATATTGTGATGGGCATGAAGATCGGGTATATTATTGTGATGGGCATGAAGATCGGGTATATTATTGTGATGGGCATGAAGATCGGGTATATTATTGTGATGGGCATGAAGATCGGGTATATTGTTGTGATGGGCATGAAGATCGGGTATATTGTTGTGATGGGCATGAAGATCGGGTATATTATTGTGATGGGCATGAAGATCGGATATTATATTGTGATGGGCATGAAGACTCTAAGTTAGTTATCGTAGCATGTAAAGTATAATGAACACAGGCAATATTCTACGTTTTCTTTTAAGTTAGTTAATTTGGGGGATATTTGTATTTACATGTTATTTCATTTATTCATTCAGATTATTCGTTTCCTCCCTTGGCGTCCATCAAGCTTATAAAATAATAGACTCCCATGATCCCCCTTCGAGATACATTTGTGCATTTTTCGGGTATCTTTTCGAATTTACTGAACTGAACAATGGAGGACAAAGCAGAGGGATCCAACATGGCGTCAGCAAATATATAGGTGTCAAATATCAGCCCTATAGTTGGCTTAAGGGAACCCACCTCGCTTGTTTTCTCTTTCTCTCCCTCTTTCTTTAGCTTGTATCCATTCGGCCCAGTTCAGCCTACTGTTTTAAGATGTTTACCCCCATCCAGGTGTCAATATTCTCCTGGCGAGCGATAGCGAGCCATCATATATGTATTTTTGTTTTGACAGCAAGCTTAATTTGTACATTTTTCGATAGAAAAATGTCTCCGACGAAGCAAGATTTCTCCATACAATGCTGGCTCGCTATCGCTCGTCAGGAAGAAATCGCCACCTGGATGGGGATAAACGTCTTAAAACAGTTGGATGAATGGGGCCGAATGGATACAAGCCAGGAAAAGAGAGAAAAGGAGAGAAAGATTTAAAAAAAAGTCGGTGACCCCCTTTAAGAGCAGAGGACCGTAGCGGGGGATAACATAATACATTAGTTCCCCCTGACGTAGTACAGCTCGTTTTCTACACTCCCTCTGTTTATATACTATATACCCTTAATGGTGACGCCGGTATCGATGTGAAGGGTTACCCATTACGTGTTTTATAGCTTACTGTGATGATACGCTTTTAAGATAAATGTGAAATGGGCCTTCTTCCATATTTATTTGTTCATTATTTATTATTGACTTCCGGTACTAATCGATTTAGTCATTTTCATGTATACAGTATAGACACATACAGTATATATATATATATATATATATATATATATATATATATATATATATATATATATATACTGTATACTGTATATTATAAGGGAATGGCAAATTACAATCAACAGCGTTTTATTTTTTTATTTTATTTTTTGTGAAGTTTCGTATGAAGGTAAATTTGGATTATGTATATGATTATATTAAAACATATTAATTGATCAACCATTTCCATCACATGTTCCATATTACACATCTGATATTTTATCTACATTGTTTGTAATTGCTATCAAGAGTAATACAATAACTTTCAGGCGCTGTTTTCATTATATTCTGGCTACCATTGACGATTTTACTCAGGTTTTGGAAGCGCTCTAGGAATCTGATGAGTTAAGTCTATATAAATTAACCCTCTGACACCCCCCGCCCCCCCCCCCCCCCCCTCGGATCAAATAGGGTTAATCAAATCATCACGCTCTACTCATCTGCCCGTAACGTTGACCTAACTGCACCTTCCTCTACAGTCATGGATTTAGTGTGACAAACTTATGAGCTTATATTACCTAAAGTGTGGGTTTGAATGTATAATTATTGATAAGTCTCACTCTCACTCTCTCTCTCTCTCTGTCTCTCTCTCTCAAACGCACGCACGCGTGCGCGCGCGCGAATCTTTTATAGCCCCATATCTCTCAAGGGAATTGACAAAATTGACGGATAAAGAGCTTGTTTATAGTAATTGATTGGCGATACGGAAGGGGAAAGAAAACGGCAGACAATAATGACAGATACTCGTGACATTATTATTTTAGGGGGTATGGGAGTAAATTGTTGAGATTGGCGAGGATGATGATGATGATGTGTTTTGGTGAGTCGGGAGTAGGGTGGAGGTCGTTAAGGGGGGACGGTTCACTTTTTGGTCGATTTCTTTCATATATTTATTATATTTCTAGTTTCCTCCCTAGGCCTCCATCGAACTTTAAAAAAAAAAAAAAAAAAAATCCCCCATATAGATAGTATGTATATATGTATGTATGTATGCATGTATGTATGCATGTATGTATGTATGTATGAGTATAAATTGTGATTATATGACGGGACCTTTGAGTGAGAAAAGATAGCAAGGATAACAGGCGTGATATGGGTGAGACAGGTGGCAGGTATGGGGAGGATAGGGGGTGGTTTAGTAGTTACACATGATGGGGTTCAGATGATAGATGACAGGGAGATAATGCTGGTTTGGGGATTAGTATAACGCTTGTAGATGTATGTATGTCAGAGTAGCAATGGAGGAGGTAGGGCAGGATATTTTGTCCGTGACTATACCACCAGCAAGGATAGCGAGGGTAACGGGCGTGATATGGGCGGGACAGATGGAAGGTAAATAGGTAAAGGGGGGAGGGGGGTGATTTAGGGGTTACACATGATTGGTGTCTGATGATGGTTTATAGACAAGGTGCTATATATGCTTGTTTGGAATTATTATAACTACTGGTAAGGGGAGATTTCCACTTGAGGGATTTTTTTTTTTTTTTTTTTTTTTTTTTTGTGGACCAATCTCTCCCTCATGCTTAGCCCCTTTGTTTTGTAAATTTTAAAACGGTCGGCCCATTAGTTTGGCTAATTTAAGAAATTTCACCCCATTTCTGTCAATGTTAAGACCTTTCGTGCCATTTAGGTGTCAATTTTTTCCTGGTGAGCGATAGCGAGCCTGTAATTTAAGAGAAACCGGCCTTCGTCCGGGCCATTTTTCTACCGAAAAATTTACAAATTTTTCTTGAAAGGGGGTCTAGGGGGGTGTCATTTTAAGTTTGATGGAGGTCTAGGGAACACACTAAAAAGCTCCCCTTAATATGGGATGTATGTCGGAGCAAAAATGTATGAGGTAGGACACGAGTATTTAGCGTGTCTGTACCCCAGCAAGGATAGCGAGGGTAACAAGCGTGATATGGGCGGGGAGGGAGGGGGGTTGATTTAGGGGTGGGGGTGGATTTAGGGGTGGAGGTTGATTTAGGGCTGGGGGTGGGTTTAGGGGTGGAGGTTGATTTAGGGCTGGGGTTGATTTAGGGGGGGGGGTGGGTTTAGGGGTGGAGGTTGATTTAGGGCTGGGGTTGATTTAGGGGGGGGGGTGGGTTTAGGGTTGGAGGTTGATTTAGGGGTGGAGGTTGATTTAGGACTGGGGTTGATTTAGGGGTGGAGGTTGATTTAGGGCTGGGGTTGATTTAGGGGTGGGGGTGGGTTTAGGGGTGGAGGTTGATTTAGGGGTGGGGGTGAATTTAGGGGTGGGGTGGATTTAGGGGTGGGGGTTAATTTAGGGGTGGGGGTTGATTTAGGGGTGGAGGTTAATTTAGGGGTGGGGTTGATTTAGGGGTGGAGGTTAATTTAGGGGTGGAGGTTGATTTAGGGGTGGGGTGGATTTAGGGGTGGAGGTTGATTTAGGGGTGGAGGTGGATTTAGGGGTGGGGTGGATCTAGGGGTGGAGGTTGATTTAGGGGGGGTGGGGGGTGGATTTAGGGGTTACACGTGATTGGGTCCAGATGATGGTTTATAGACAAGGGGTTAGTGCTTGTTTGGGATTATTATGTATTTGTGTATTATACTCTCTCTGTATATAATCTCTCTTTGGGATTATTATAGAGATTGTAAATATTATATGTATGTCCGAGTAGAAATGGAGGAGGTAGGGCACAAGTTTGTAGTGTGTCTGTACCCCAGCAATTAACGAACAATTACAATTACAAACTCCAATGTACATGAATAAACTAATGAAAGCATATGGTCCTCCCGGGATTCGAACTCGGGACACCATACCCAGAACATAGCATCTAAACCATTACACCACCAACACAGAGAGGGTAACAGGTGTGGTATGGGCGTCGCAGGTGTCAGGGAGGGGGTAGAGTGGGTGGCTTAAGGGGAACTGGGTCGTTTTTTCGGGTCCCCCTTCTTCCTCATTTTTAGCCTCATTTGTTTTCAGATTGTATGACGTTTGGCCCATTAGTTTGACGATCTAATACCTTTCGCCCCATTTGTGTTGTCAATATTATAACTTTTCGTGTTATTCTATCGAAAAATGTACGAATTTATCTTGAAGTAGGGTAGGGGGGGTTAAAAGCTTGATGGAGGTCTAGAGAGGAACTAAATACATGATAAACTGATATATAAATGAGGAAATAAATACGCCATCCCCCCTTAAGTGGACACACATGATTGGCTTCTGATTATGGTTTACAGAAAGGTGTATATAGTGGTGGCTCTGTTTATTATTGTCATTATTTGTAGAGAAGAGTTGGTAGATATGGATGGTTTTAGCTGCTACGGGTGATTGGGTCCAGATTATAGTTTACGAAGGTGATGGTTTGGAACTATGATAACGATCGTAAATGGACCACTGGCGAGTTTTAGGCTATAAGGAAGTTGGAGCTCTAGACATCGATATTAAGCAGAATTGCCAGTTATAATATGGTTGCAGTACATTTTGCAAACACATAAAACCAAATTTAACATAGTTGTATCCATCAGAAATCTATATTTAAATTTTAAAATGATGCGTAGACATATAAGATATTAGCTATTATTTATATTTTTTCACCAACCAACTTCACTTCTAAACTCAATTAATTAAATCAACAAATGCATGTGGCACTCCAAGGACTCGAACCTAGGACACTCACACCGAAATTCTGCGCACTTATGCATTACGCTATCAAGACAGTTAAAGAAATATGCACAAGCCTACGATTTAGTATGCAGTTTCGAATCCTGCATATTAATCTGAACATGTACATATACTGTATATAGTTGATTAATTGAAGAAGGCATATTAACAAAGGGGTTGTTCAGAATTATTATTTGCACACATACTTTAACCTTTTGAAGATTATGTCGCATTTTGACAGTTTGCTCTGGCTATCATTAGACAATTTTAGACAATTTAGGAAGGATCTGTGGGCATTATGAAGATAAGGACTATCTCAGTTAACCCTCTGACTTCCATATAACTTTCCTAATTTGTAAAATTGTCTAATAATAGCCAGAAAATAGAAACAAAAATGTGCAATCGGATCTTAAAGGGGTTAATCCACAAAGCAATATCGATCATTCGTCTGACTGAATCTAGAATAAGTCGAGCGTTCCCTACTAATATTCGAGTAACTTGGTTGCCCCCAAAACTATTCAAACACACATCACCGTACCAGAACTGTCCGACATAAATAATTTCACGAACTCCTGTCCTTAACTATAGACTACCCTGAGAGAAGACTGGAGCGTGACCAACAAGCCATTACAGTTGGCCAAATAAGTGATGTCGCGGCACCCAATATATTTCGATCAATAATTGGTATCAGCACTAGCTAAGCTTTAATTTATCGTTTCGAGTGAGAAATACAAACATGTCCCTATCTATACACATCCTAGTTAACACAACACACAGAGAGCAAAACATAATGACAGCGACGACACGACTTATTTGGCCAAGACGTGTACCACCATACACTCTTAATGGTGCCCCTTATTTATTGTTACTCACCTTGGACCCTCCTATAGTTCTGTGTTTACCCTTGTTATTGGGTTGTCTAGAGTTCATTGTTACATCCGCCAACAAAGTTGGAGGAGTTTATGTGTTTGCCTCTGTGTGCATGTTTTCCGTTTGTCTGTTTATCTGTAAATAAGATATCTCAAAAAGTTATGAACCAATGTTCATGAAATTTGGTGGGCAGATAGGATATGCGGCAGGGAAGAAATGGTGACATTTAAGAGGCGATCGGTAGAGCGCATACCTCCGCCACCATAGGCGGAGGTATGCGCTCTCCCGAATGCCCTTCTAGTATTCTCTGTATAAATATTATGTTTCTATAGTTATCTGTTTACTTTCATTGTATCATTGTCATGGAGCATATTGGTGATTGTTTCTTCCAATTCCTCCAAGTTGAGTGGTGTTCTACAGTAAACCTCTTTCCTGCGGGGGTGGGCTAAGGAAGAGGTTTATCGTAGAACAGCCCGCCACTTGGACGAACTGTATGAAACAATCACAAATGGCCTCCTTGACATTCCAGTGCACATGTTGCAATCGGCTGCAGTATATGTAGGAGTTCATTTAAACCCTTTTTGTACCGGCGACATATTATTAATTTTATTCTAGCTATATTTAAATGATTTTGTGCAGTTTAAAAAGGGTCTGTCGTTGAAAAAGGGTTAAGTGAGATAGTTCAAAGCCTGTTAATTGCTGGAAGCCCTGATGAAACTGAATAAAATTGTCCAGAATATAATGAAAACGACATCACCGGTACTGAAGCAGTTAAGGAAATGTGTCACAAATATATGAGCATATGTGGAATATTGAACTTTGAGTTTTAACCCATTGAGTACCAGGGTCATATTCTGACGACTATTAGACGATTCTATTGAGCTTGGGAAGGGCCTCTAGCAATGATGAGGCTTCAAACTATCTCAACCAACCCTTTTAACGACCACAGATCCTTCCCAATTGCATATACTATCGTCTAAATATATCTAGAATAAAAGATAACACACGTCGCTGATACTCCAAGGGTTAATTTTGTTTTGTGTTCAAAGATTTGAATTTTGATATGTATCGATAATTAATTTTGAACCTTGATGAATGTCGCTTAATTGTACATTAGACACCCTGTATACACTGTGTATATCCTCAAGCTTGCTAAAACCTCCCATCTCTCTCTCTCTCTCTCTCTCTCTCTCTCTCTCTCTCTCTCTCTCTCTCTCTCTCTCTCTCTCTCTCTCTCTCTCTCTCTCTCTCTCTCTCTCTCTCTCTCTCTCTCTCCACTTAGCCATCACCATTCTATCGTTCCTGTTGACTAATGATGAGAGTGACTGTGGGAGACAGTGATGACTGTTGACTGGCTTGTGCACCAGTCTCACCAGTCATAGTAACCCCTACCAGACTATAGTTTAATCCTGTTTTTTTTCCCATGTTTACCCTGTGGCAGCTGTTTATGTATATATTGTATATATACAGTATATACTGTATATATGTGTGCAATTTAATTCTGAAATATTAAGGCGAAATGAAACAGTAACATAAGTGATGTGAAACCAAGATATCAAATATTTTAGAGCATAGCAGATAAAACATGTATAATAAAAACTGATGTGGAATTAATGAGACTGGGGATATGCACAAGAGAGACAGTATTAATGGATATACTATATGCCAGTACTGTCTTCATTGTTCCACCATCAGTACTGTCTTGTTTGTTCCACCACCAGTACTGCCTTCATTGTTCCACTACCAGTACCAAAGACCAAAGTAGATAGTTGAGATGGAACAAAGTTAACAAATAGTACAGTGGATAAAGAATAAGACATGCATTGTAAGTCGATGAGGAACAAAGTCAATATTGCAGGTGGTACAGATAATATTATGTTGATTGTTGAGAAGGAACAACAGAAACTAAGGACGTGGAACAATGAAGACAGTACTGGTGGTGGAACAATGAACACAGTACTGGTGGTGGAACAATGAAGGCAGTACTGGTGGTGGAACAAACAAGACAGTACTGATGGTGGAACAATGAAGACAGTACTGGCGGTGGAACAATGAAGACAGTACTGGTGGTGGAACAATGAATACATTACTGGTGGTGGAACAATGAAGGCAGTATTGGTGGTGGAACAAACAAGACTACTGGTGGTGGAACAAACAAGACAGTATTGGTGGTGGAACAATGAAGACAGTACTGGTGGTGGAACAATGAAAACAGTACTGGTGGTGGAACAAACAAGACAGTACTGGTGGTGGAACAATGAAAACAGTACTGGTGGTGGAACAATGAAGTCAGTATTGGTGGTGGAACAAACAAGACAGTACTGATGGTGGAACAATGAAGGCAGTATTGGTGGTGGAACAAACAAGACAGTACTGGTGGTGGAACAAACAAGACAGTACTGGGGGTGGTACAATGAAGACAGTATTGGTGGCGGAACAAGACAGTACAGGTGGTGGAACAATGAAGACAGTACTGGTGGTGGAACAATGAAAACAGTACTGGTGGTGGAACAATGAAGACGGTATTGGTGGTGGAACAAGACAGTACTGGTGGTGGAACAAACAAGGCAGTACTGGTGGTGGAACAAACAAGACAGTACTGGTGGTGGAACAATGAAGACAGTACTGGCGGTGGAACAATGAAGATAGTACTGGTGGTGGAACAATGAAGACAGTACTGGTGGTGGAACCATGAAGACAGTATTGGTGGTGGAACAATGAAGACAGTATTGGTGGTGGAACAATGAAGACATTACTGTGGTGGAACAATGAAGACATTACTGGTGGTGGAACAATGAAGACAGTACTGGTGGTGGAACAATGAAGACATTACTGGTGGTGGAACAATGAAGACAGTACTGGTGGTGAAACAATGAAGACAGTATTGGTGGTGGAACAAGACAGTACTGGTGGTGGAACAATGAAGACATTACTGGTGGTGGAACAATGAAGACAGTATTGGTGGTGGAACAATGAAGTCAGTACTGGTGGCAGAACAATGCAGACTACTGGTGGTGGAACAATGAAGACAGTACTGGTGGTGGAACAATGAAGATAGTACTGGTGGTGGAACAATGAAGACAGTACTGGTGGTGGAACAATGAAGACAGTATTGGTGGTGGAACAATGAAGACAGTACTGATGGTGGAACAATGAAGACAGTACTGGTGGTGGAACAAACAATACAGTACTGGTGGTGGAACAATGAAGACAGTAATGGTCGTGGAACAATGAAGACAGTACTGGTGGTGGAACAATGAAGACAGTACTGGTGGTGGAACAATGAAGACAGTACTGGTGGTGGAACAATGAAGACAGTACTGGTGGTGGAACAATGAAGACAGTACTGGTGGTGGAACAATAAAGACAGTACTGGTGGTGGAACAATGAAGACAGTACTGGTGGTGGAACAATGAAGACAGTATTGGTGGTGGAACAATGAAGACAGTACTGGTGGTGGAACAATGAAGACAGTACTGGTGGTGGAACAAACAAGACAGTGCTGGTGGTGGAACAATGAAAACAGTACTGGTGGTGGAACATTGAAGACAGTGCTGGTGGTGGAACAATGAAGACAGTATTGGTGGTGAAACAATGAAGACAGTACTGGTACAAAGGAGTACAAAGGAAATCAAGCAACAACAGATCTAGTGACCCTTCTAGGTTGCTTGTCCTCCAAAACACTGAGGATCAAGTGTCCAAACAGTGGTTTAGAGTGGGTAAGGGAACATTGGAAAGGGAATTACTGCCCTGGAACAAATGTCCGTGGCAGGCTTAGGAAGTTAGTAGAGGACAGATGGGTTAGTAACTGAGGGGGGGATAAAATAAAGTTATTCATTTACAAACGCAGTCAGTCGCGGGTTTGCTGCGAGATATTTGTCTAGGCGGAGTTTAAATGAATCAACGGTGATGCAGTCTATAACGTTTCGGGGAAGCCATTCCACAAGTTGACAACTCGATTGAAGAAGAAATTCTTAGATTCGTGCGAGTTAAAAGATTTACCAATAATTTTGCAACCGTTTCCCCGCGTGTAATTAGATTGGTCGATAGTGAAGTACTTACTACAGTTCATATTGTCAATGCCTTTGATGATTTTGAACACTTGAATTAAGTCACCTCTTAATCTGCGCTGGGTTAAAGGAAATAGATTTAATTCTCTAAGACGCTCTTCGTATGGTTTGTTCTTTAGGCTAGGTATAATTTGGTAACTCTACGTTGAACTCGTTCTAGCTTGTTTATATCTTTTTGGTAATAAGGGCACCAGGATTGAACGCAGTATTCCAGAAGAGGGCGGACTAAGGAATTGTAAAGGGTTAGGATAACTTCTTTGGATTTATGCTCAAATGACCTGCCTATAAAGCCAATTATTTTGTTTGCCTTCTTAACAACTTCTGAACATTGTTGACTCGGTTTTAGCTTACTCGATATTGTTACTCCCAGATCAGTTTCTCTGTTTACATTCTTAAGCTGAGTGCCATTCATCGAATAGTTTGCTTTCTCATTTAGGTATCCGATATGTAGTACTTTACATTTATCCGCATTGAAACTCATTTGCCAAATTTGGGCCCAACATGACAATTTATCTAGATTGTGTTGCATATCGTCAACTTGTTCTGTTGAGAGTACGCTATTTGCAATTTTTGTATCGTCAGCAAATTTTGAGATTGCACAGGTGAGACCCTCATCTATGTCGTTGATGTAAATTAGAAATAGAATTGGTCCTAGTACCGATCCCTGGGGTACCCCGCTACTTACATTGGTCCATTTAGATGCCTTACCGTTTATGACTACTCTTTGCTTTCTGTTGCTGAGCCAATTTTCTATCCATTTCAACACACCGTCTTGTATTCCATGCGCTTTTAGTTTTAGCAGTAAACGTTTGTGGGGAACTTTGTCAAAGGCCTTTTGAAAATCAAGGTATATAATATCTACAGCTTTACTCTCATCGTAGAGGTTGAGGATATCGTGGAAGAAGTCTAAGAGGTTTGTTAAACAGGAACGTTTTTTACGAAAGCCATGTTGAGTATCTTTAAGTATGATATTTTCCTCTAAGTGATTTACGAGTCTGTCTCGTATGACCGTTTCTAGCATTTTACATACAACTGTGGTTAAGCTAATTGGACGATAGTTACTGGGTAGGGATTTGCTGCCTTTTTTTAATATCGGTGTTACGTTGGCTAGCTTCCACTGATCAGGCATAGTTCCAGACTGCAAGGATTTATTGAATAGTAATGTCAGTGGTTTGGAGAGCTCGTCCTTAGCTTCCTTTAGAACTCTAGGCGAGATTGTATCAGGTCCAGGCGTTTTATTTACCTTGAGTTTATCTAAACAATTCAATACTTCTCTCTCTGTAACGGTGATATTGCTTAGAACATCTGAATTATCAATCTGAATCGGCGATGGTGTAGGGATATCACTGAGGTCTTCTGTTGTAAAAACTGATGCAAAGAAGGTATTGAGGGCATTACTCATTTGTACTTCGTCTTTGGTGTATTCTCCATTTTCATCGACTAACGGTCCAACAGTTGAAGTAACTACTTTTTTCTTTCTGATATAACTATAGAATTCTTTCGGGTTTGTTTTACTTTGATTCGCAATATATAACTCTAAGGTCTTTTTACTTTGCTTAATTAACTTTTTGGCTTTGCGTCGTAGCTCTACAAATGTCACCCGTTCTTCGTCATTTTGTGAGGATTTTAATCTATCATTAGCAAATTTTTTAGCAAGCAGGCAGTTTGAAATATCTTTATTCCACCATTTGGGCTTATTATTATGGCCTGGACGCCGTATTTTCGATGGTATGCAGTCTTGCACTGCTTTTAGGTAAGTGGTTTCGAATAACTTCCAATATGTATTTATGTCGTTATTGTTAATTAAAAAGCTCCAGTCAGTTTCTTTAAACATAGCTCTAAGTTTATGGAAGTTTGCTTTCTAAAACTTTTTTTCAACTGGTGGTGGAACAATGAAGGTAGTACTGGTGGTGGAACAAACAAGACAGTACTGGTGGTGGAACAAACAAGACAGTACTGGTGGTGGAACAATGAAGACAGTACTGGTGGTGGAACAATGAAGACAGTACTGGTGGTGGAACAATGAAGACAGTACTGGTGGTGGAACAATGAAGACAGTACTGGTGGTGGAACAATGAAGACAGTACTGGTGGTGGAACAATGAAGACAGTACTGGTGGTGGAACAAACAAGACAGTACTGGTGGTGGAACAATGAAGACAGTACTGGTGGTGGAACAATGAAGACAGTACTGGTGGTGGAACAATGAAGACAGTACTGGTGGTGGAACAATGAAGACAGTACTGGTGGTGGAACCATGAAGACAGTACTGGTGGTGGAACAATGAAGACAGTACTGGTGGTGGAACAACGAAGACAGTACTGGTGGTGGAACAACGAAGACAGTACTGGTGGTGGAACAATGAGGACAGTACTGGTGGTGGAACAACGAAGACAGTTCTGGTGGTGGAACAACGAAGACAACATATGGATAAAAAAATACGATAAATGGAACAAAGAAAACATGTGTGGTAGAAGACAGAATATACAGACAAAATATTTCAATCAAACCTAGAATTACAAAAAAAAAAATTATATATATATATAATCCCTGAACGAAGAAGACAGCCTAATTACATATATCGAAGAAGTGTGTGAGGCTGAGAGAAAATTATGGTATGGACTGATTACATAATGAGAGAGGTGGATTAGGAACGGGGATATTGGGAATCTTTGTCTCACTCTCACTCACTCTCACACACTCCTCTCTCTCTCTCTCTCTCTCTCTCTCTCTCTCTCTCTCTCTCTCTCTCTCTCTCTCTCTCTCTCTCTCTCTCT
Organism: Paralithodes platypus; assembly: GCA_032716605.1. Classification (NCBI taxonomy): domain Eukaryota; kingdom Metazoa; phylum Arthropoda; class Malacostraca; order Decapoda; family Lithodidae; genus Paralithodes; species Paralithodes platypus. The sequence continues at coordinate 3,571,848 of CM064529.1, forward strand.
CTCTCTCTCTCTCTCTCTCTCTCTCTCAAGCTGAGTAAAAAATCTGCCTTCAGAAAAAGATATTTGTCATCGGATTAAAAGAAGTGTGTGTGGGTGTGTGTCTACATGTTGGAGTCATGGCTAATCGAATGGAATCGATCGAGAATATTTAAATAGTATTATTTGGCCAACAGATCATTGATATTGACGTAGTGATTCGTCTATGTGAGTGTCTGAGTTCCTATATGTGGGTGTGTGGGTGTTTAGTGTGCGTGTGTGTGCATTTTGTGGTATGTATGTGTAGGGTATGTAATGTATGTGTTTAGTGTGCGTGTGTGTGCTTTTTGTGGTATGTATGTGTAGGGTATGTAATGTATATGTTCAGTGTGCGTGTGTGCTTTTTGTGGTATGTATGTGTAGGGTATGTAATGTATGTGTTCAGTGTGCTTTTTGTGGTATGTGTGTGTGTATGTGCTGTTGTTTTGTTTTGTTTTAATATTGAGTTTTTTTGTTTACTGTGTATGCATTGTTTACTGTGTATGCATTGTTTAGAGTGTATGTAGTTTTAGTTTACCCTCAGACCCCCTTCAAGCTATAAACAAAATCAATGAATGAATAAATACATCATACATAAGTACATAAAATGCATTCCCAGACCCCTTTCAAACTAAATATATAAATAAATGCATACATACACACAAACGCCTCCCCAGAACCCCTTCAAGCTAAATACATATATAAATACATTAATTAATTAATAGATACATACATACATACATAATTACATAATTACATACATATATAAAAACGCTTTCCCAGACCCCTTTAAGCTCAATAAAAAATAATAATATATATAAATTAATACATAAAAGCGCTTCCCCAGACCTCTTTAAGGGGAGGATTTTAAGTGTGTTTCCTAGACTTCCATCAAGCTTGAAATTACACCCCCTTGACCCCCTTTCAAGATAAATTTGTACATTTTTCGGTAGAAAAATTTCCCGGCCGAAGGCCGGTTCCTCTTAAATTACAGGCTCGCTATCGCTCGCCAGGAAAAAATCGACACCTAAATGGCACGAAAGGTCTTAAAAGTGACATAAATGGGGCAAAAGTTCTTAAAATCGCTAAACTAATGTGGCGAACGTCTTAACATCTCAAAAGCAATGGGGCTAAACATGAGGGAGCAAGGGATAAATATAAAAATCCCTCAAGTGGAAATCTCCCCTTAAGGTAAATAAAACGCAATCCAGACACCCCTACAATATACTACTTGCGAGTGTTGTTCTATAAGGAAGTTGAAGCTGTAGACGTTGATATTTAACAGAATTACCAGCTAAAATACGGTTGTAGTGCATAGATAAATAGATAAAACCCAATTCAACATACTTTTTATTCATCAAAAACCTACATTATTCTTACATTTCTGTTTTATATCGTTTACGGCTCCACCTTCCTTATAGCCTGAAACTCGCAAGTGGTCAATTAAAATGTGTACATTTTTGGGGGTAAAAAAAAGGCTGGCTACTCTTAAATTTTAGGCTTGCTATCGTTGGCCAAGAAATTGAATATATGACACCTGAATGGTGCGAAACAGGATGACCACCCACGATTTAGATAGAGTTAAGGAATGTACTTTTCTGGACCCCCCTTCTCCCTCATGTTTAGCCCCATAAGTTTTGACGTTTTAAGAGGTTCGCCCTTTTAGTTTGGCTATTTTAAGACCTTTCACCCCATTTCTATGTCAAATTTAAGATCTTTCGTGTCATTTAGGTGTCGATTTTTTTTCCTGGCGAGCAATAGCGACCCTGCAATTTATGAGGAATTGGCCTGGGGAATTTACCTACCAAAAAATTCACAAATTAATCTTGAAAAGGCTCTCTGGGGTGATTTTGTTTATGCTTGATAGAGGTCTAGGGAGGAAGCTAAACATAATAATAATAATAATAATAATAATAATGATAAAAATAATAATATATACCGTATAATAATAATAATAATAATAATAATAATAATAATAATAATAATATATACCGTATAATAATAATAATAATAATAATAATAATAATAATAATAATAATAATATATACCGTATAATAATAATAATAATAATAATAATAATAATAATAATAATAATAATATATACCGTATAATAATAATAATAATAATAATAATAATAATAATAATAATAATAATAATAATAATAATAATAATAATAATATATACCGTATAATAATAATAATAAGTATATAATTAAATTAAATTAATAAATGAGTAAATAAAACCAAATCTCCCCATAAGTCTGCCCCCCATCCCGTGACGTCATATCGATCCCCCCTAACACTCGTCAAATATTGTGCAACACGTGACCACAACAAAACTATAAGCTAGACGCTGTATTTTATATTAATATTTTATTTTTTTATTTTTTATCTTTATTCTAATTTTCATATATATTTGTATTGATTTATTTTTATTTTTTTATTTAATTTTCTATTTTATGTGGTGTTTTTTGTTTATGTTGTTTTGGTCTTCTGTGATGCATCTTAACCCTTTCGATACAGTTGCGTCATTTTCGTATTATTCTGGCTAACAGTTGATTTGGTTTGACTAGCATGTCTCTCCTAAGCTGAATAAAATCGTCTCTGTGCTTGTCCTGCAGAAAACCTGAAGAGACGCATCCTCGTGTAATGAAGGGGTCATTAGATTGCCTTCATCGACTTGTGTTATATTGTTATAGTCTATTCGCTATAAGTTGGCGAGAAATCATGACCTCTATCCTCTGTAACTCAAAAAGGGCTAGAAAAAATTGGTTGTAAATTTCTACATCTATTCCTTGACTGACTCTTCGCAAATGGTATAAATATTAGCCTGATTACTCTAGTCGTTTTTGAGGTACAGAGGTTAGAGTTAATGATTGTTCGCCTACTTACAGCGAATAGACTATAGTAACCCCTTCAGGATTATGACCTGTATTGACAGTTTATTCTGGCTAGTATTAGATGATTTTATACAACTTAGGAAGGATCTGTTGGAATTCTAAGGGTAAAGACTATTTCAAATAACCCTGACTTTCATATACCCTTCCTAAAATTAATAAAATTGTCTATTACTAGCCGTAGAACAGAACATAATGCATAATAGGATCTTTAAAGGGTTAAATGCGTGTTATGTCATTTGCTTAATTGTAATGGTCATTTGAATCATAAGAATATATTTTATGGTATTCTTTATAGCGTCAGATTATGTTTATTCTACTTTCATATTAATGAATGTAAATCAAATTACTTTTACTTCATTTTTCCACAGCTAGATGATTTTATTCAGTTTGCAATTCGTTATCTAAATCATGAATTATTATTTTCAGCATCAGGAAATTATAAGACAAATCTGCACAGTTGCACCATCTATGTTCCCTGTGTGTTGCTACTACAACATCATTGTCTCATATGGCTTAGTCATTCATAACACTCACACAAAGAATCTATTATATTTCAGACTTTAATTGATAACCATCGGTAGCTTATTTACATATGCTATTAACTTTAGATACATACGAATAAGACTATTCTCTCATAGGATATCAATCACATCGTTCAGTTTATGAATATGACTAATATTTGTATTTGTAATTTTGCATATCACTGTACACTACATATATCTCCATTTGTTTTGTGTGTGTGTTTTTTTTTTTTTTTTCACACTAAATCTGTGAGCCAAGTGATATATTTAAAATAGCTATATTGTAAAACAAAAGTAAAGTTAGATACGATCAATGTAGACCAAGATAAAAATTACACACATTTTGTTGTTGAAATGAACTTCGAAAAGTTGACAATTTATATAAACACCATTTGAGGAGGAGCACTTTATTGACAACGTTTCGCAGGTAGCATCTTCAGGTTACTATCTGTGAAACGTCGTCAGTAAAGTGCTCCTACTCAAATGGTTTTTTTCATTCATATATTTTATTGTTACTTGTACACACACATATATGCACTAGATCATAGGTAAGCATTCAACACATTATCTTCTTTTCCTTTCAGCTTTGCATCGCGAGTCCATGTAACGAAATCCAGCGGAAGTGAACCAGGGGATCCTTTAACTACGATTTATTAACAGGTGAGTGAGAGATGAGTAGTGTGGTGTGAGTGTTGGTCTGTGAATGAGAGGTGTATATTGTGGCGTGAGTGAGAGTTGAGTATTGTGGTGTGAGTATAATGGGTTGGAGGTCAGTGTTGTGGTGTGAATGATAGGTGTATATTGTGGTGCTAGTGTAGTGAATTAGAGGTAAGTTTGAGAAGAGTGTAGTGGTAAGAATAGTGAGTTAGAGGTAAGTGTTGGGTAGAGTATAAAGCGTAGCAAGTTATTGAAACCCCCGCCGCCGCCGCCTCAGATATGTGGGTGCCGCTCCAGTGTTGATATGGGTCCGGGTCTCTGGTGGCAGGGTACTAGGAGGCCCTAGGGGGGGCGGGGGGGGGGGGGGGGGGAGGGGGGGTATGGGTGAGGGCGGAGTGTACCATACATCAGTACCGGGAGTGTGAGGCACCCTACAGTACTGGGGTGGGTGGGGGGGATGTGACCCATGGGAGGGGGCGGCCGCGGGCGTGGGCGGGCGCACTGCGGGAGTCAGCAGGACACGTACCTCTGGGCAGGCGCCGTGCCACCGACTTGACCCTCATGGTGGCTGCAGCAAGAGCAGGAGGGACAGCAGCAGCAGCAACAGCAGCGCCAGGGGGTAACAACGGCGGCGGCGGTGGTGGTGGTGGTGGCGGAGGGAAGAAGAGCGTGGCGGCGGTGGCGGGGTGGGAGAGAGGAGGTTGCGGGCAGACAGGTACCAGTGTCTCAAGACACCGTGCCACTGTGCCATCATGAAACATCATTAGAGCCATCATGCCTCCCACGGGGGGCGGCGCCCTCCCCACCGCCACCTCCGCCACTCACCACCTCCCAAGTATTTGTAAAGTAGTGCGTGAGTGGTAGAATTGAGGGTGGAGCACCGCCCCCGGGGGCGTGGCCTCCCGGCGCCGCCCACCAAGACGCCGTGATGACAGTCAGGCACCGAACAACAAAATGCTGGGCGGTATCGCTGCCAAGTGGTGGAGGACACCAAGTATTGATCCCTGGCACGAGGAGGGCCACAGCCTCGCCCGACGCTCTCAACACTGATGGCTAGAGCTCTATACCTCTACCCCCCCCGCCCCCTCCTATCTCTCTCTCTCTCTCTCTCTCTCTCACTCTCTCTCTCTCTCTCTCTCTCTCTCTCTCTCTCTCTCTCTCATGACTATCCATTGGCTGGTATAAGAGAAATATTCGGGTATGTGTACCTCCAATGTTCTTCCTGACCAATAAATATTCATAGACTTCAATAAACATTTATATGTATTATTCATGTTATCACCAACACCTCTTACATTACTAATCTATTATACATTTTAACTAATTTATATTGCCATTCATTATGACTATTAGTTATGAGAATCATTGTATAATATTGCCCATGCTAGCCTAAGATGTCCCAAAATAACTTATTGTATTATGGGTTCATCTAATAGTAATCCCTTTTCCATCTTAACCCTTTCAAGATACAGTAACACATTTCTTTTCTGGCTATTATTAGACGATTATATTTAGATAATGGAGGATATGTGGAAGTCAGAGGGTTAATTGAGATTGCCTTTACCCTTCTATTTCCCACAGTTCCTTCCTAAACTGTATAAAATCGTCTAATGAAAGTCAGAATAAACTGTCAAAAACGCTGCATAATCCTCAAGTTCATTAGTCATCTGTTAATTATATATTTTGTCCTATGTGTATGAAAGAGACAAAATGCAAAGTTGCCTGTAACAAGTGTCTCCCCAAAAGTTGAAAGAGTGATATAGAGCCAAATTCCAGGTACGTTAGAGTCAAAATGTCTGGACACACGGAGCTTGAAGCAGTTTAAGTCGTAGGATGAGGGAAAGACAGATTGAGGGAGAGAGTTCCAAAGCTTACTTGTTCAGTAGAAAATGATGGTGTTCGTGGTATGAAACCCCCCCCCCTTCTCTCTCTCTCTCTCTCTCTCTCTCTCTCTCTCTCTGCAGTGAATCTAACCCTTGCTTTCTCATTGGTATATTAGTTTATATTCCATTGCGAAAAGGACAAGGTTGGCTTACTATTCTTCTTATCTCTTCTTTCATCTTCTGCTTTCTTCTTTCATCTTCTTTCTTCTCCCATATTCTTCTTTCTTCTTTCATCTTTCGTCTTCTTCTTTCATCTTTCTTTTTTCATCTTCATCTTTTTGTATCTTCTTCTTTCATATTCTTTCTTCTTTCATCTTCATCTTCTTTTTGTATCTTCTTCTTTCTTTCATCTTTTTCTTTCTTCTTTCATCTTTTTTCTGCTTCCATATTCTTCTTTATGTTTCCTATTTCTTCTTTCAATCTTCTTCTTGCTTCTTTCATTTTGTTCAATCATCTTCTTCTTTCATCATCACCATCTTCTTCTTCATCTTCTTCGTCTTCTACTTCTTCTTAATCAGGATAAGGGGATCAAGTTGTCTCCTGTAGAGGGGAGGTAGGAGAAAACGTTTTGCAGGGGGCACTCAACCTCGATTAATTACCTCGCCCGGTCCCAATCGCCCTCTATCGACCTCAGGCATCCTCAATCTACCTAAAGGGGAGATTAAGACACACACACACACACACATACACACACACACACACACATGCACATGCACACGCACACACACACACACACACATACACACACACACACATGCACACACACACACACACACACACACACACACACACACACACACACACACACACACGTGGCGTAACTGATAGCGCGTCTGGCTCACAACCAGAAGGTCCCGAGTTCGAGACCCGGGCGGGGAAGAGACATTTGGGCAAGTCTCCTAACGGTGTAGCCTCTGTTCACCTAGCAGTATAAATAGGAACCTGGTATAAGTGGACGAAGTTGTGACGTCCCATCTGGGGGTTGGTGATCGGTTACAAGGTGAGATGGGTATCGTTCTGGTCAACCTAAGCTACTGGTCAACCTAAGCCTTCGGGTGAGACTGGTACCGTAGTGAGAATGGTACCGTACAGATTAACCCTAAGCCTTCGTTTCCAGATGTCGCCAATTGGCTAAAATACAGACTACACACACATCCACAGCGATTCCAACGATACATAAACACTTAACATGCATTTCACGCAATACATTCCCAGTTAAGGAGGCGCTATAATAATGAGCTTAGCTCGCATTGCGTGGATTCCCCTTGACGAACAAGCAAGTGAATACACAGGCCAAATAATGTTAAGAGTCAGGAAGAGAATGACTAGTATTTCAACTACAGTCACGATAGCATCATAGCATTTTTTGTTTTCTATGTGAGTGAGGGAGGTAAAAGGCAGAACTGCCTGCATCGAGTGCCTCCCCCAGAGTCGAAAGAGTGACAGGGCCAAAATCAAGGGACGTTCGAGCCAAAATGCCTGGACACACGGAGTTTGAAGCAATTTAAGTCATAGGAAGAGGGAAACACTGATTCTGGGAGAGTTCCAGAGCTCAGCTGTTGAATAGAAGAAAGTCTGAGAGTAATGTTTCACTCTTGGGTTGGGGAGTTGCACAGAGTAGGGGTGGGGTTGTGTTGCAAGACGGGTACCACGTACCCTACGTAAAGGAGGTGGTATACATTGGGAGAGCTCTGAGGAACACTGATTATTATAGTAGTGATAGAATAGTGAGAGAGATGCAACATTGTGGCAGAGAGAGAGAGATTGCAAAGAGTTGGTGAGTGAACGGGAGTTAATGATACGAAAGGCCTTCCTTTCTACTTTGTCTAGGAGTGCGGTGTGAGAGGATCCTCCCCACACATGTGAACAATACTCAATACAAGGACGCACTGTGCCCCTGTACAGAGCAAGAAGCTGTGCAGGGGTAAAGAACCCCTTGAGGCGGTTGAGCACACCCAGCTTCTGGGAGGCTATCCCTTATTCTTCAACAATACAAAAATCAATCTTTCATCTGGTAATATGGTTCTTCCAAGTGAGAGCAGAAGAAAAAGAGACACCAAGAATATTGAGAGAGATGAAAGATTGATTTTTGTATTGTTGAAGAATAAGGGATAGTCCTTTGGGAGTTCCGGACAGGTAGATAGAAGGAGAAATAGGGTTTTGGAAGCATTAAAGGTAACAAGGTTTTCTCTGCCCCAATTGGAAATAGTAGTTAGATCAGAAGATAAGTGTTCTATGGCTTCATTACGTTTGTCTTTGAGGGATTGCTGGCTGGGGCGTTCTGGAAAACTAATTGAGTAGTGTAAGGTAGAGTTGTCTGCATATGAATGGATGGGACTGGAGGTACAGTTGAGAAGATCATTTATGAAAATTAGAAAGAGAATAGGAGATAGGACAGAGCCCTGAGGAACACCGTAGTTGATAGAATGAGGAAGTGAGCGATGGCCGTCCACAACCGCAGCTATGGAACGGCCGGAAAGGAAATTAGAGACAAAGGCACAGATGGAGGGATGGAAACCGAAGGCGGGTAGTTTAGAAACTAAATATTTGTGCCAGACTCTATCGTACTGTTTTGAGGGTCTTGGAATCAGAAACTAGATAAGGGATAGATTATGACTGTTAGGTAGTTCGGGCCATAAACATCGGTATTGAAGATCTGATTTAGCGAGTTCGGCGGTTAAGCCTTCCAAATGGACATCTACATGAAGTATAGAAAAGAAGGCCTTTTCAACGGACCCATTCTCTTTTCGTCTATTTTCACCAATTAAAATAGCAAAGGGGTAACTTAGAAAATAAACCAACTAACTGGGGCCGTGGTGGTCAAGTGGTGAGCACGCTCGCGTGTGAATCTGAAAGACCCGGGATCGAATCCCTGCCACGGCGGACATTTAGTGGGTGCGGTAGTACGTCCTAGCATGTTTCACATGCTTGCACCCAGTCAGGGGACATCCTGACGACGTATACAGACAAAACACACATAACAAAGCCACTCCAACACCTTCCTCTCTCTCCAACTCAACACTCCCCCTCTCAACACTCTTCTCTGAGCTATTGCCGATAAAAATGGCATGTGGAGTCGTAAAGATTCCAGGACGAGCTCATCAGCGGCGGATCCCCAGATCGACCGTGGTGATTGTCACCTAAACATCTACAAAACAAAAACAAAACAAACAAAACAAACAAAGTATTAGTTGGTACTTGGTAGGCTAGTTACGTTTTATAATTATTTGTATATCTTGTTAAAGACTTCTGACAAATCTCCACTGTCCTACATATTCATAATTATTATAATGGAAAATATCCATAGTTACGTGCTGTTATTCCTCATTAACTCTTTCAGAACCAGCTATGTTTGATTTATTGGTTTCTAGTGGATTGTATACCGCTTAGAAAATATTTGTGGAGGTAAAAGGGGCTAATTCGAACAGTTTGAAACAATATATTTTGTTAGATTCCTTTTCTAAACTGAATAATATCGTCTTATAGTAGCCAGAACAATAAACAAAAGAACGTCACTGGTACAACGGAATGCGTTAACTCTTCAATACAATTCCCAACACTCTGGGTAAGGTTGTCCCTGAAGGTTTATGTATTTGTAAGTGTAAATATGAGCCTATGTGTGTGTTTCTGTGAGAACATAATTACTACCGATACGATGAGTGTTACGGGTTGGCCTAATTTATTATTATAGTTACTCCTAATATCCTTATTTTCTTCAAATGCATTTCTATAGAAAACCTACCAAATATTGGGTAACTCGTCAATATTATAAAATTTGTTTCAACAAGTCGATATAATTGTGTAGTTAAACCACTAGAAAGGTTAAGTAGGCAATATTTTACTGTTTGTAATTTCCATTGAGAAGTAAAGTTTGAAAGAGACGCAAACTGAAGCAACACAGACATTTTTGTTTAGATATTTTAGTTGAAGGTGCTTTGGATACAGGATACAAGGAAGGTTAATTAGTACTATTTATCGAGTTAGCTTGTCAATCTTGTTTTACTTCTCATCATTCTTTGTGTTACCCTAGGTTTACGATTCATATATATAACAAACTTTATCGTGAGGAGTTTTCTGAATAGTGAGTATAAAGAATAAATCAGTTTTGTTTAATACATTTGATCAGTAAATGTATTTACCGCTTAAGGATTATGACGCACAATGACAGTATATGCTGGTTAGTAGACGAATTTATACAGCTTAGGAAGGATCTGTGGTCATCAAAGGGGAAAAAAAGTGAATTTGATACCACTAACTAGTTTTTTTGTGGGCAACATCAGAGGACTTTACCCACGAAACAATCAATGTAAAGTCCCTATGTTGGAAGAAATTGCAGAGGAAGACAACTCAATTTTTCTAGCCCTCACAGAAACACACTTGAACGAAATCATTTTGGATGCAGAGATCAATATCCATAATTTCACTCTATTCAGAGCCGACAGAGAGGACAGAAGCCACGGAGGAGTAGCACTCTACCTAAGGGAGGATATGGCTGCAAATACTGAAACTTTAGTTGCATTCTCAAACGGCACAACAGAGCTACTAGCAGTACACATAAGACAAACCGACATGCTCATCATAATTTTGTACCGACCTCCAAACACCACAGGGGAAATTTTCAAGGTCACAGAGAAGATACAATCACTCCTACAAAATCTTCCAACTCCCGCTACAGATGTCATCATCACAGGAGATTTCAACCTGCCCATCATCAATTGGGCAACCATGAAAATAGACGGAGGAACCAGGGATGAAAAACAGCAAGCCAAGGAGCTAATGACTATCATGGACACTGCATACATGAAGCAATACATCGAAAAAACCTACAAGAGGCAACAACACACTGGACTTACTATTTGGCAACAACTTCGACCTGGTACACTCGTACGAAACTGTAAAAACTATAATGTCCGACCACAGCCTCATCAAAGTTAGAACCCCCACACCAGCCGCCACACCACCAAGAAGATGTCAACAGGAATCAAGCCAAATACCCTGCACCTCTCTGAAAGATCTCAACTTCTACAGCAAAGATATAGACTGGGACAGACTGAGAGCAGAACTGGCAGTAACTGATTGGAGGGCACTATTCGAAGATAAAAACGTCGACGAAACTCTCAGTATCCTCCAGAAACAATGCCTGGAGACCTGTAAAAACACCATACCACCCAAATCAAGCAGGAAGCAGATCAAGCAGATTCCCAGAGATAGAAAAATACTAATGAAGAAAGGACGTACTTGAGAGCCAAGCAAAGGAAGACCAGCTATGCGCACAATATCACCAAACTACAAGAAGAGCTCGATGAAGTTGAACGTAAACTCATCCAGTCACACCAAGAGCAAAGAACACGCGAAGAACTCCAAGCAGTTGCAAACATACGAGTAAATAGCAAATTCTTCTATGCATACGCAAAAAGGAGACTCAGGAACACCTCAACAATGGGACCACTTGCAAAACCTACGGGCGAACTTGAGAGTGACCCAACCGAAATGGCCAAGATACTCAAACAGCAGTACGAAAGTGTCTTCAGCCCGCCAAATGAAGACAAGAAAATCGAGAATGCAACGACTTTCTTTGGCAACGCTCCAGGGACACCACATCAACTCTCCTCGGTAACAGTATCAACAGAGGACATAATAGCAGCCATCGACCAAGATTGGACCAAACTCTGCGGCAGGACCAGACGGCTTTCATGCCCAACTGCTAAAAAACTGCAAACATCAGCTAGCCTTGCCTCTAAAACTGCTGTGGAGCAAGTCCCTCCAAACTGGATATGTACCACAATCCCTAAAAGAAGGTAATGTCACACCAATACACAAAGGGGGTAGTAAAGGCATAGCCAAAAATTACAGACCAGTGGTGCTGACGTCACATCTTATTAAAATCATAGAAAGAACAATACGAGCTAAGATGGTCAGCTTCCTGGAAGATAACGAGGCATTCAACGAGGGGCAACATGGCTTTAGACAAGGCCGCTCCTGCCTTTCACAACTACTATCACACTACGACAAAATCCTACAGGATATTCAAGACGGAGAAAATGTAGACGTCATATATCTAGATTTCGCCAAAGCTTTTGACAAGGTGGACCATGGGATCCTTCTACATAAACTCAAATCACTGGGAATAGGGGGAGACCTTGGAAGATGGCTCCACAGCTTCATCACCAACAGAAAACAAAGAGTCACGGTTCAAGGAAGCCTATCAGAAGCAGGTGGGGTCATCAGCGGAGTACCACAAGGATCAGTACTGGGACCTCTCCTATTCCTCATCATGATAGGAGACATCGACAGGGACCTGGAACACTCAGCATCCACATCGTTTGCAGACGACACCAGACTCATGAAGAAAATCACCTCACAACATGATGCTCAGCTACTACAACAAGACTTGGACAAAATCCTGAAGTGGGCAGAAGAAAACAACATGGCCCTAAACGGAGACAAGTTCGAGCTTCTAAGGTACGGGAACAAGAGAGCACTACAAAACGACACCAACTACAAAAGTGGACAACAAGAAATTACCGCCAAGGACACAGTGAAGGACTTGGGAGTAAATATGAGCAGTGACGCCACTTTTTCCCAGCATATTACCAAAGCCACAACAACAGCAAAACAAATAGCAGGCTGGATCCTGAGAACCTTCCACACAAGAAATGAGAGGTGTATGTTAACACTGTGGAAGTCACTGGTCCTACCACGACTGGAGTACTGCTCTCAGCTCTGGTCTCCCCAAAAAGTAGGAGAAATAACAGAAATTGAAGCCACCCAGAGGACATTCACCAGTAAAATCCATGGGTTTCAACACTTTAACTACTGGGAGAGACTTCAGGAGCTGCAGCTGTACTCACTTCAAAGACGTAGGGAGAGATACATCATCATCTACGTCTGGAAGATTTTGGAAAAAAAGGTACCAAATCCAAACATCCAAGAGACTCAGCACCAAAGGCGAGGGAGGCTGTGCTATGTGAGGACTACGCCGGGATCAACACAAAAAATCAAATCCCTGATCCATCACAGCTTTACATACAATGGAACCAGACTGTGCAACTGTATACCAGCCCCTCTCAGGAACATGACCGGGGTGTCTCCAGACACCTTCAAGAAACACTTGGACATGTGGCTGGCCAAAATACCGGACCGGCCACCAACACCAGGATACCCCAGCACCAACTCCAACCGACTTCTGGAATGGAGAGTGGAAGAAAGGGAGCTGCCTGGTCGCAGTGGAGCCCCAGCTCAACTGTGTCACTAACGGACGGAATACAACTAAGTGTAACTAAGTGTAAGTGTAAGAGGGAAGTTTATTGGAGCGGGCGTGGGGGTCTGGGGGGGGGGGGGGTTGTAGTGTCAACAACACATATTATAAAGCCACTAATAACTACAGTATCGGTTACTATCGTGGTAATCCATCAGATATTAGTAATAGGCAAAACCAGACACTTTATTATAATTAAATTAGTAACTATCCTATTTACCCTTTTGAGGATTATAACGCGTTTTGATAGTTTACTCTGGCTATCATTAGACGATTTTATACAGATTAGGAAGGATCTGTGGGAGTTAAAAGTGTAAAGAGGGTCTTAACCAACCCCCATGACTGCCATATACCCTTCCTAATCTGAATAAAATCGTCTAATAATAGCCCGAATAAACTTCTAAATTGCGCCATAATCCTCAAGGGGTTAAGTATTATCATAAATAACAACTCGTATGATAATTATACTACCAATCGAAATAGTTATAATACAATACTCATTAGGATGTTAATTATTTTAAAAAGTAGACTATAGTGCAGCCATCACAGATAGGCCAGCAATCGTGATTCCGAACTTCTGTAACTCAAAAAAAGGGCTATAGCAAATGGGCTGTAAATTTCCACAACTATTCCCTGGCTGACTCTTCCCAAATGGTAGACACATTAACTCGATCACTCTAGTCATTTTATTAGTTATTGAGGTTAGTGGTCAATATGTTTACCCTACCTATAACGAACAGGGTTATAGTGTAAAATAATGGGATTCTTGGACAGTCTCGACTTCATAAGGTCTTGAGGTTTTTTCTGGACCCCCTTCTCCCTCATGTTTAGCCCCATCAGTTTTTATATCTTAAGACGTTCGTCCCATGCGTTTGGCTATCTTAAGACCTTTCGCCCCTATTTTGTTTTCAATTTCAAAACCTTTCATGCCATTTTGGTGTCGATTCTGGCGAGCGATAGTGAGCCTGCATCTTAGGAAAAATCTGCCTGCAACCGTGGTATTTTTATACTGAAAAATGTACAATTGATCTCGAAGGGGGGTCTTGGGTTTTTTTTTTTCTAAAGCTTGATGGAGGTCTAGAGAGGAAACTAAATAAAAATGGTAATAAAACAAATATATTGCAATACATAAATCTCCCCGTAACCCCTGATAAGCACGTCAAGAACTTATGTGAGTGACTGTACCGTACCAGTGCCAGAGTGACCCGAGCACATCCTCTGTCCCCTAGTGTTGGCTCCCACGTTCATGATCACCCCCTCCCCCCTTCCTGGCGACATGGGGACCTCTGGCACCCCACTAACCATATACAGTTAACGAGAATGGCACCTTGTTCTCAGTCATACCATAATTAGCCACTCAAGTATATATATATATATATATATATATATATATATATATATATATATATATATATATATATATATATATATATATATATATATATATATATATATATATATATATATACAGTATATAGATAGATAGATAGATAGGATTGATTGATAGATAGATAGACCGGCTGAAGGCCGGTTCCTCTTAAATTGCAGATGAAACAACATAATGCCAGATAAAGACAAATGAGTTAAAGAAAGTCAAGTAAAGCCACGGTACAAGGAGCCAGGGGAGAGAGAGAGAGTGAGTGAGTGAGTGAGTGAGTGAGTGAGTGAGTGAGTGAGTGAGTGAGTGAGTGAGTGAGTGAGTGAGTGAGTGAGTGAGTGAGTGAGTGAGTGAGAGTGAGAGAGAGAGAGAGAGAGAGAGAGAGAGAAGGATTAGGAAGGATCTGTGGGAGTTGAGAGGGTAAAGACTATCTCAATTAACCCTCTGACTTCCATATGTCCTTCCTAATCTGAATATAATCGTCTAATAATAGCCAGAAAACCGAAAAGAAATGCGTCCTCGTATCCTCTCAGGGTTAAGGGGGAATAGTTCGCTTTTCTGGACCCCCTTCTCCCTCATGTTTAGCCCCATTAGTTCTCAGATTTTAAGACGTTCAGCCCATTATTTTGGCGGTCTTAAAATAATAATAAATAAATATATAGACAAAAAGAAATTCCTCTGCCCCCTTAAACTATTATAGGTCATTGTATACACTGTAATCCTTTCAAGATATGATAACGCAGGTCTTTTCTGTTTTCTGGCTACCATTAGACGATTTTAATCAGCTTAGGATCGATATATGGAAGTTAGACTGTTCATTGAAACAGTCTTTACCCTTATAATTCCCACAGATCCTTCCTAAAATTGTATATAATCGCGTACTGATAACCAGAATAAACTGTCAAAATGCGTAATGATCTTGAAAGGGTTAATTAAGTATATGCGTTAATTATATGCATTCACCTTGAGAGAGAGAGAGTGAAAGAGAGAGACATAGACAGACAGACAAACAGATAGACAGAGAGAGATAGGGTCGTATCTTGCTCGGAAACAGTTGTACATTCAAGTGATCACATGTGTCATAAGTAGGTGATAAAGGTTGCGATAAATTTCAGTTACTATTATTA
The DNA here is from genome assembly GCA_032716605.1 of Paralithodes platypus. Classification (NCBI taxonomy): domain Eukaryota; kingdom Metazoa; phylum Arthropoda; class Malacostraca; order Decapoda; family Lithodidae; genus Paralithodes; species Paralithodes platypus. Next base: position 3,587,586 of record CM064529.1, read on the forward strand.
GCATTACGTTTCCAGGGACCAACTCTAAACCTGCAAACCGTGACGCCTATACCCTGTTTCAAATAACTGGGCCAAAACTCTTGAACATTAACCTCTGGAACTCACAAACGGCTAGAGTAATCGAGCTAATATTTCTACCATTTGGGAAGGGTCAGCCAGGGAATAGGTGTGGAGATTTACATCCCATTTGCTCTGGCACTTTTTGAGTTACAGAGGTTAGGGGCTATGCTTTCTGGGCTACCTATTTGAAACAGGGTATAGTATCGTTATTCCCGTTGCAGACGAGGGCTATTGAGGGGAGATGCATATTTATTTGTTAATGTATTTAGTTATTTATTTACTATTATTACCGGTATATAGTTTCCTCCGTAGACCTACATCAAGCTTAATAAAATACCCCCAAGATAGATAAATTTGTGCATTGTTTATTTTTTTATTTTTTTTTTTTATTTTTTTTTACAAATAGGCTATGCCCCTCCTCGCTCACTATCGATTTTCAGGAAATAAAAATGACACCTAAATAGCACGAAAGGTCTCAAAATCGCCAAGCTAATGAAGCGAATGTCTTGAAATGTCAAAACTAATCGGGCTAAACATAAGGGAGAAGGGGGTCCAGAAAACACCCTCACCCCCACCCCACCCCTTGCTTAATAAATGTAACCCCCCTCCCCCCCCAAAAAAAAAAAAAAAAAAATATATATATATATATATATATATATATATATATATATATATATATATATATATATATATATATATATATATATATATATATATATATATATATATATATATATATATATATAATTATATATATACTGTATAATATTATATATAATAAAATAATAATAATTTGGTTTCCAAATGAAGCTGCTGACCAAATTTCGTCTAAATGGATTCATAATTATTTTCAGATAACTTGTTATCCTAACAGACAACCAGATATCATAATAATTATAATAATATAAACAAATAATAATAATAATAATAATAATAATAATAACAGCTGCCGAAGTTCTCATAAATTCCACAACCGGTATTCGTGGGGATAGAAAAGTCTCTAAAGCCTAAACTGCAATAAAGATCATGGTTATATGAAGGCTGTAAAAGGGTATATCAAATCATTGGGTATACTTATAGTGATTTACCTTTCTAGCATTATATTAGATGGTCTTATTAACCCATTAAACAATTATATTCAGTTTAAAAAGGGCCTCCAGCAATTATCAGGCTTCGAACTATCTCCCTTAACCCTTTTTACTACCACAGATCCTTCTGAAACTGCACAAAATTATCTATATACAGTATATAGCCAGAATATAGATTAAAAAGACGTCGCTGGTACAGAAGGGGTTAATGCCTATAAAACTTGATAAGGATTTTATTATCGTGGACACTTGAATTACCCACTTTAAGGGGGAGGTAATTGTTTTGTATGCCCCCCCCCCCCACTCCCTTTCTCCATCATGTTTAGCCCCATTAGTTTTCACATATTAGTTTGGTGATTTTAAGACCTTTCGTGCCATTTAGGTGTCTGTTTAATAAATATAATTAATAATAAAACTAATACAGAACTCAACCCCCTTAAGTGCCCAGGTATTTTTATAGTGTGCATAAGCCTTTTGTCACCTGCATCTAGGTAAAAAGAGGACCAGTTGTTGATCACCTGTATTATAACCCTTGAGCTCTCTTTTATCACCTGGAGACTGCTTTATCTGGGGGCGAAGGTCGAGCTATTAACACATACATTCACTCACTTACACACACTCTCTCTCTCTCACACTCTATCTCTCTCTCTCTCACACACACACACACTTACTCACTCACTCACACATACACTCACTCTCTCACACACACACACGCAATCACTCACTCACTCACACACTCTGTGTATACCTCGCGTTGTGCATTATGACTTTAACCACTTGAAGATTATGACGCGTTTTTGACAGTTTTGTTCTGGCTATCATTAGACGATTTTATACAGTTTAGGAAGGACGTCTAGGAATCTAAGGGGTCAAAAACAGCTCCATTATGCCGCAGGCTCCCACAGATCCTTTCTAAGCTGAATAAAATTTTCTAATACTGGCCAACATAAACTGTTAACACGCGTCCTAAATCTCAAGGGGTTAATCGTACGGGAAATATCAGGTTACGTGGTCCTTCCCAAGCTTAATAGAATTGCATGGCGGTAGCTAACATAAAGCCAGCATGCTATCAAATTCAAGGTGTTACTCGAGACACTCAACTTCACCCCTTGAGAATCATGACGCGTTTTGACAGTTTATTCTGGCTATCATTAGACGATTTTATACAGCTTCAGAAGGATCTGTTGAAATTAAGGGGGTAAAGACTATCTCAATTAACCCCCTGCCTTCCATAATTATACACTTCCCAATGTAAATATAATCGTCTAAAAATCTTCATAAAATAGAAAAGAATGCGTCCTCATATCTTGAGAGGGTTGACTCCTTGAGATAAATGGCGCGTTGTAGCTGTTTTGTTTTGTTTTGTTTTTTTATTCAGCTTAGCTTGTATCTGTGGGAGTCTGCGACATAATTGAGTTGGGTTTGACCCCTTAGATTACTAAAGGTTCTTCCTAAATTGCATAAAATCTTCTAACGATAGCCAGAATATACAGTCGATATGCGTGATAATAATGAAAGGGTAAACATTCTCAAACATTCGTTCCATTCGATAGTAGTGAGAATAATACCCAGACCCCCATCCGACTCAACTATAATACTTTTATTATTATTTTTGTATTATTGATAGCGTAATGCAGAAGTGCGCGGAATTTCGATGTGAGTATCCTAGGTTCGAGTCCTTGGAGTGCCACATGTATTTGTTGATTGTATTAATTGAGTTTAGAGGTGAAGTTGGTTGGTGGAAAAAACATAATAAAAAATATATAAACACCACTCGAGGAGGAGCACTATGTTGACAACGTTTTGTTATCTATTGTCTAGATCTATTGTCTGGAATGCACGAAGGTTCTTATCGCGAGGTATGTAGTATATACAGTAGGTGGTGTGACACGAGCGAATTTTCCGGTAATTTTCAAGGAAAACGTTTTTTCTCGTACTATTTCGGGGGTCTTTCGCACTGTAATCGGGAACTAGATCGAAGGTAGATCATGTCAGGTAGCTTAATTCATATGGAACTTATTTTTTGAAGCTGTCAGAAATGTTTCCCCCATAATAGGCTAGTTGACGGAAAAATCGAGGTCAGAGCAAATTCTTAAAGCTGTATAAAGACTGACAACTTGAGAAGACCTTGAAATACCCCTTACCAATATAAAGGGTACTATACAAAGGTTGCCATGATTCCCCCCGAAGTGTGTTTAGTGCCACCTCCACTAACTACCCTACGTCCAGCAGTGTTGCCAATTTAGCTACTTCCCCGCTAGATCTATAGATATTTACTTAGATCTAGAGAAAAATTTGTACTTCTAGTGGCATGGATTCTAGCAATATTCTGGAGGTTTGAGCGTTTAAGAGCAATATTGTTGAGAGTGTGGCATTATTCTAGCGTTTATCGACATTTATTTACTATCTAGCGAACTTGATTTGGTAACCCTGACGTCCAGCAGCCTCAGTTTGGCAGTGGCAGTGGTGGAGGGAGGGTCACGGTGGTGGTGCAGTGAGTGGGGGTGGTTCAAACAGTAGGGTAGGGTGAAGGTCAGGGGACAGAGAATACAGATTAGGAAGGGTATATGGAAGTCTGAGGGCTAATTGAAGCTGTCTTTACCCTTTTAATTCCCAACAAATCCTTCCTAAATTGTATAAAATCGCCTAATGATAACCGAAATACACTCAGAATACAGATTAGGAAGGGTAGGGAAGTCTGAGGGCTAATTGAAACAGCCTGTACCCTTATATTTTCCCACTGATCCTTCTTAAGTCGTATACAATCGTCTATTGATAACCATAATAAACTGTCAAAACGCGTCATAATCTTCAAAGGGTTAAGATAATTGTCGGAGATTTATATATTTTGACTGTACATATAGTCTCTCTCTCTCTCTCTCTCTCTTTTTTTTTTTTTTGTGCGTGTGTGTGTGCAAACTCATTTCCATTGTTTTTGCTTTATCAGTGTGCGTGCATCTATAGTAGGCAATCTGAACCAATTATCATGCAAGACAATCATGATATGTACTGTATACTATATAGCCTACATATGATATTATGAACCCCGAAGAGTTGACAGACAGAATATAAACACCATTTGAGAAGGAGCACGTTATATAGTCAGCCTCCTTCAAGCTAAAAATAAATAAATGCATAATTATATATATAACTATATAAAAACAAAACTTACCTTCCTGATATTTGTTTACATTTTTGGGTAGACAAATGTGCCGTATCACTCGCTAGGAAATAGTCGACAGCTAAATGGCACGGAAAATCTTAAGATTGACAAAGAAATTAGGCGAATGGCCTTGAAATCGTCAAACTAATGGGGCGAACATCTTAATATATCAAAACAAATGGGGCTTAACATGAGGGAGAAGGGGGTCCAGAATACCCCCCACCCCCACCGCCCACCCCATAATGAGCCCTGATACTGTCCTTCCCCTGGCTGAGCTGAGGTTGTGGTGGACTGGTTGTGGTGGAAGTTGTGGTTAGGAAGTATGGTAGAGTGACTGAATTAACACATCTCACTTTACTGTCGGGTTGGGTTGTTTTATATTGTGTGCTGTTTTGTGGTGGGCTGGTTGTGGTTGTGGTGGGCTGGTTGTGGTTGTGGTTGTGGTAGTGGTAGTGGGTGTGGTTAGAGAGGATGATAGAGTGACTTTATTAGCACATCTCTCTTTACTGTTGTGTTGGTTTGTGTTGTGTTGTGTTCTGTGTTCTATTGGGTTGGGTTCTGTGTTGTATTGTGTTGTGTTGTGTGGGGCTGGTTGTGGTTGTGGTGGAAGCTGTGGTTAGAGAGGACGATAGAGTGACTGAATTAATACATCTCCCTTTACTGTTGTGTTGGTTTATGTTGTGTTGTGTTCTGTGTTGTATTGTATTGTATTGTGATGTGTTGTAGTGGGCTGGTTGTGGTTGTGGTGGAAGCTGTGGTTAGAGAGGACGATAGAGTGATAAAATTAGCACATCTCACTTTACTGTTGTGTTGTGTTGTGTTGTAAGGTTGTGGTGGGCTGGTTGTGGTTGCGGTGGAAGGTGTGGTTAGACATGATGGTACTGTGACCTTATTAATTTATTACGCTCTACGGTTGTGATGTGTTGTCTTCTTTTGGGTGTGTGTTGTGTTGCGTTGCGGGAGAGTTGAAAGAGACAGAAAGAGTGAGTGTGAGTGAATGGAGGTAATATGCGTTAAATCATTCGGGTTCATTCATTGGTATGTGCCATACTTCTCCTTCCCTCCCTTCATCTCATCTTTTAATATACAAGAGAGAGAGAGAGAGAGAGAGAGAGAGAGAGAGAGAGAGAGAGCGAGAGGGAGGAAGAGGAAGAGAGAAGGGGGGGGGGGGGGGGTAAATGAAGGTAATATGAGTGACATCATTCGGGTTCATTCATCTGTCTGTCTGTCTGTACCGCACCACCCTCCTTCCTTCCCTTCATTCTGTTTTCTTTAACCCTTCCTGTACCAGCGACGTCTGTTATATTTTATGCTAGCTGTATTTAGACGATTGTATGCAGTTCAGGAAGAATCTATGTTAGTTAAAAGGGGTGATTGAGAACATTGTAAGCCTTATAATTGCTAGAGATCCTACCTAAGCTGAAGAAAATCTATCAGTAGTAGCCAGAATAAAGTAAAAAGGACGTCACCGGTACCCTTTCTGTACCGGTAATCCGCAATCGTGTTAGTAGACGATTGCGGATCTTTGGGAGTCAAAGGGTTAACTGAGCTTGTTTTTACCTCTTTGCTTGCAAGAGTTCCTTCCTAAGCTAATTTAAATTATGTATTAATCACCAAAATAAAATGTAAACACGCATCATCATACTATTACTCAAAATTCCTGCCCTACCTACATAATTTCAACTTGGATTATCGATAAGAGTAAATTTAAGTCCTTAAGGCAGGGGATTATTTTTTTTTTTTTCTAATGGGCAGAGTAGAGAAAATCCAGCGTCATACGAGATGTATCGGAGCCTTGAATACGCTACAAGTAATATTATATTTGATTTTGCTGTTTATTCCTATATTATATTAGACTATAATATTATGACTAGGAGCTCTACGATGCAAAATTCAGTCAAAATGAAAGAAACTTGTCCGATAGTAGACTATAATTTTAGCTACTTTTTTTACTCGGATACTCTGGTTCCAATACATCCACCCATAAAGTGTTCGTGAGACGCTGCCTAAAGAGTTCTCAGAGAGTACAGTGAAGATGCATGTAAAAAGTAAGAATGAAGTAGAAAAGTAAAAGGCTATTTAAGATAAAGGAATGTAATATAGTTCTGCAACTCATATAATGATCAGACTGAAATAGTGAAGGTGATTAGTTTGATAAAGGATTTTAAAATATATTTCTCTGACATATATAATTTTTAAATTGAAGTACTGAAGGTGGCTATTTTCATTAACAAATATAGTTTTGACAGTCATAAATTATAATTATCAGACTAAAACAGTGAAGATGGCTAATTTGATAAAGGATTTTTGTTTGTGTTTTTTATATAGCCTGACATATATAATTATTAGGTTATACTGATGTTTTGGACCGACAGTTAGCCCATCGATCTTTTTAGGCCTAATAGGTCCGGTAGAGCATATACATCATTGCTATATATGTCATTAAGAGCTTAAATGTAGTATAAGGGAGAAAAAAACAAAAACGCTAAAATTCATATATAATGTTAAACAATAAGTTTTTCAGCCAGTACCCAACCAGCGGGGGTGTGGGGGCGGCAGCCCCCACCCATATACTAGGTTAGGTTAGGTTAGGTTGTTAAGTTAGGCTAATAGCACATAAAAAAAAATAAAAAATAAAAAAATAAAATAACCCAACCAGCGGGGGTGTGGGGGCGGCAGCCCCCACCCATATACTAGGTTAGGTTAGGTAAGGTTGTTAGGTTAGGCTAATAGCCTAGAACATTAAAAAAAAAAAAAAAAAAAAAAATCTAACCCAACCAGCGGGGGTGTGGGGGCAGCAGCCCCCACCCATAATACTAGGATAGGTTAGGTAAGGTTGTTGGGTTAGGCTAATGTCTTCCCAAAGTTGACTATTTTTATAACATAAGATATTAGGCTACCCACTCCACCCCGTGAAATCCGAGCCAGCTTTCGTCAAAAGTTGGCTCGGGTATTCACAAAATTGGGTTTTATGGGTTTGCAATTTGGGAAAACCCGAGCCAAGTTTTGATACAAAACGCTATATTATTGTATTTTTACGCTTTTAACCCCTCATTTTCCCTGAACTTCATAGCCCTTCCCATTAGTGGGGGGCGTGTTTTTAGATTGTTGGATAATGGGTAAATATTCATTTCCGCTCCTCTTCAGTATAAAACAACACTATATCTGAAGGAAAAATTACAAAAAACAAAATAAAACTTAATGAAATCGCTGTCGGTCCAAAACGTCAGGTTTACCTAATTATTACACTGAAATAATGAGGGTTATAGCGGGGGAAGGGGGAGGAAAAGTAGAGGTTTGGTAAGGAAGGTAAAGTAGGAAATTATGAAAGAAAGTAGTAGTGGGCATACCACCTTGCTTTATTTAGGGTAGGGCAACTGTATTATTAAAATAAAGAATAAAAATAAAAAGAAAGGATATTTTGGATGTTCACTGCTGGGGACCAGATTAATTTGCTAAGTTATTTGGTCTCCAAATAAATTTGTCTTGGAGAAAAATTGTCTTCCTGCTGGCGTAATTGCAAACTCTACAACCTGTGCGTTATATGTTGGGTATTTTCTTTTGAGCATAGCAGGAGTAAGTTTTTCGAGATCTTCCGCAAATTGATAAAGATTCTTATCTTTTTGCACGTCCGCAAATTGATGAAGATTCTCATCTTTTTGCAAGTGTTTCTTATTCCTTTCGTCAAGTTGAGGGGTTAGAACTGGAGGGGGTGGAGAAGGAGTGGTCTCTTGATGGTCAGGATTTTCTTCTTCGTCTTCTGGATCTTCTTCGTAGTCTTCACCATCTTCTTCAGTATTGTCCTCCTCTTCAAGGTCTTCTAGGTTGATGGAGGAGTCATCTTCTATGGTGATGTTGGGGTGTTGTTCTGTTTTCCTTCTTGGTTTCTTCTTCTGTTTTCGAAAAACCAAGACATCAGGAGGGACCGTTATGTTGGAGTATTTGAGGGATTATCTGACATAGATGATGTTTGTTGGGGCCATCAATGACTGTGGCAGCTTGAATACAGGCATATATACTGGCCATGGTGTCAGGTTCCTCGTTGTGTCTTGGTGACTTGCTGACATGGTGTTTTTGGCGAGCAAGATGTGAGCCTTTTACTGCTGCACCTCCAGGGCCAGTGATTTGGTGAGCTTCTGGTCCTTTCTGCCCGGGTTTGATATTGAATTCCACTTGTTCACCTTCTCCTAGGGATGGATAATAATTGGAGTTCAATTTAGATATTGATTTGTGATGAACAAATATATCTGTCTTATTATCCAATCTTGTGATGAAACCATTATACCACTTGACAAATCCCGATATATTGGTCTTTATCATAGTGTTGGGGTTGCGGTAGTTGTAGCCCGTGATGTGTGTGCGAGCCATGGTGGAGAGCGGTGGATGCCTGACCGAAAAGTTTGTTATAGCCGTGACACATATACTGTATATAGGTTTAATACTGAAATAATAAAGGTGCTATTTCGATATTAAATTATTTTAGAGCTTTGATACATAATTATTGTACTGAAACAGTGAAGGTGGCTATACTGATAAGGCATTTAATTTATATAGCTCTGACTCATATAATTATTATACTGAAGTAGTGAAGGTGCTATTTTGATAAAGGAATTATTATATATACCTCTGACATATATAATTAATATACTGAAATAGTGAAGGTGGTTATTTTGTTAAAGAAATTATTATATATACCTCTGAGATATATAATAAATATACTGAAATAGTGAAGGTGCTATTTTGATAAAGAAATAAATTATTTATTTTATATAGCTCCGAGATATACGATTATTATACTGAAATAATGAAGGTGACTACTATACCAACGAGGGGTGGAAGCAGCTGCCAGTTTATAATATATTTAACCTCCAAGGGAGCCCTAGTTCTACTATACATTACAGTGTATTCATAGGGATTAGGCGGTGTCACACTAGCAATTTTTCCGGCAATTTTCAATAAGCAAGTTTTTTCTCTAACTAGTTTTTGGTATTTTTGCATTGTAATCGACTAGACATATTTGATTAGATTGTAAGAAACTAAAATAATATAAAACTTTAATTGAGAAGATGCTAGACTACAGTTGCCTATATATATTGACAGAAAAATCGCTCGTGTACACCGGCTTTAATAGGTGGTGTCCCACGAGCGGGGTTTTTTCGTCAATTTTTACGGGCAATTGTAGTCTGGCAGCTTTAAAATGTACGTGTTATTATAATTGATTTATTTGACACAATCTACCATCCGATTCTAATGCGAAAGGGCCTCAAAATATTACGAGAAAATAACTTGCTCATCGTAAAATTCCCGCAAAAAGGAGCTCGTGTAACACTGACTGAAGGGGAAATCTTTATTGAATTGTTTATATATTTATTTATTTATTTTTTTTAGTTTCATCCCTAGGCCTCCATCAAGCTTATATAAATACCCCCTATGATTTTTTTTTTTTTTTTTTTTTCGATAGAAAAGTGCTATATGAAATCAATCCTCCTAAATCTATTTGTTATTAATTTCATCACAACACCAAACCCCTCCAATGAAATTAATGAAAGCATATATGTGATCCACCAGGATTCGAACCCGGGTTATCACACACAGACTTTTAGAACCTTAACCATTACACCACCAAGACGGTTAAAGGTTTATGCACACGCCTACGACTTATTATCCATTCTCGAATACTGGATATTAATCTAATCATGTTCATATTCCCACCGCACTATGGTTGCCTAATGTTTAAGTGAGAGGAAAGAATATTCATGGGGCACAGATAATTTAGAACGGCCTCGCTACGAAATATCCCTGAACCTACTAATAATATATGTTTTATTAATTTCAAAACAACACCAAACACCTCCAATGAAATTAATGAAAGCATATAATGTGATCCACCAGGATTCGAACCCTGGTTGTTGTTGTTGTTGTTGTTCCCCAAGCTTCCTGGCCGAACAGCCCCAAGGCCCCGAGCAAGGCCAAGGCCATAACCGAGCGCCCCCACAGAACCCTCCCTGCCGACCACAATAAAGCCTGGGTGACCGAAGCCACTCCATGGCGGGGAGCTGAGGAGGGTGCGGAAACGCCCGGGAAATCAAAGCCCCACCCAGGGCCCTGTGCCCCTCAGCAATTATGAAGAGAAAGTCGAGGGGCAAAGGAAAAATGTGACGCTTTGGCTTCCAATCTTGGTAGATTGGGAGGTCAATCCATGGAAGAGACGCCGTCACTTGAGATCTAGAAAATATAGAAGTAAAAGGAACAGTCAGAGTAAGCTATGGGTATGGCAGAGATCGCTCAATTCTCACTCTGATAGACCAGCCCATCACCACCCATCGAACCCTGGTTATCAGGCTCGCTATCGCTCACCAGGAAAAAAATTGTCACATAAATGGCATGAAAGGCCTAAATATCTGCAAACTAATGGGAGAACGTCTTTAAATCTCAAAACTAATGAGAGTAAACACAAGGAAGAAGGGAGAACAGAAACAACCCCCCCCCCCCCATAGCTAGGAATGACCGACTCGAGACAAAGCCCGAACAACAAGAACATATATAATTCCTGAGTATTCAGTATACAAAACTGGTGGCAACTGGAATATCACCTTAACCTGTACAGTGCCGGTGCCATCCTTTTTATTATATTCAGTTCAGGAAGGGCCTTCATCAAATATATAGTTTCAAACTATCTCAATTGACTATTTTTACCTACCACCTATCCTTCCTAAGCTTCCTAAAATAGTTTAAATGTAGCTGAAATCAAACTTAACCCTCAACTCGCGGTGCCCGTCATATGACGGGAGAGAGAATATTGGCCACCCTTGCGGCGCCCGTCATTTGATGGGTGCCATTTTGAGGCCATAATGAGCTATGAGAGAGAAACCAAGCGTTAGGGGGACGATAGGCGACCTCGGACCGATCGCCACCGCTATGTGGCCGTCACTGAGGCATACTGTATCTCATCCCTGCCTCCCTACTGCTCTCAACAAGGATATAATCAGGAAAAATACCTCATTTTAGGGTATTTTCGCCTCCGGTTGCACGATCGTTGCAAGAGAACCCGTGGTCATACAAGGATGATTCAGGTGTCATTGGAAACTCTATTATTGCCCTCTCACGGATATATAATTGTATTACGCTCTGGATCTTGCTTATGCATGACAAAGAGCATGGAATGAAGCTCATTATCTGTAGATATACCCGCCAGGCATTACAGTGATGTAAACAAGACTGCCCGCTCGTTAGAAGTTAAATGACATCGCTGGTACAGAAGGGGTTAATCATCATCTTGGCCTTTCAGTTAATAAAAGATGACACATTGGTCCGAGTCTATTATCTCAACGTGTATAACTCTTATTGATAACCGATAACGCTGTTTAACCCTATCAGTGTTAGGGCACCTTCTTCCACTTTATCCAGACTAGCGTTTGATTTGATTTTGCTTTGGAACGCACTCCACAAATTATTTTTGTTTTCTTTTATTTTCCCCCTAGACCTCTATCAAGCTTAAAAGTACCCCCCCCCCCCCCCCCAAGACCTCCCTTCGCGATAAATGTCTAAATTTTTTCGGTAGAAAACAGTTCAGACCAAAGGCCATTTCCTCATAAATTACAGGCTATCGCTATCGCTCGCCAGGAAAAAATCGACACCAGATGACACGAAAGGTCTAAATATTGACAAAGAAATGGGAATTAAGGCCTTAAAATCACCAAACTAATGGGGCGAACGTCCTAAATTTCCAAAACTAATGGGGCTACACATGAGGGTGAAGTAGGTACAGAAAACCCCCTCTTAATATTGGTAATTACGAAACTGGTGTAGGCCTACACTGGAACATCATCTTTAGTTAATCTGTTGATAAAAGGTGACACATTGGTACGAGGATATTATCTCAACTCTTATTGATAACTGATTACACTCTTAAAGGGGGGATAGGCTTATTTAATTGCTCATTGGTACTGTATATATTCTTATTTTTTTTTTTTTTGTCAGTGTTATCCCTAGACCTCCATCAAACTTTAAAAAACACCCCCCCCCCCCCCCCCAGACCCTCCTTCAAGATAAATGTGTACATTTTTTATAGAAAAAATTCCCGGCCGAAGGCCGGTTCCTCTTAAATTACCTGCTCGCTATCGCTCGCCAGGAAAAAATCGACACCTAAATCACACGAAAAGTCTAAATATTGACAACGAAATGTGGCGAAATTTCTTATAATCGCCTAACTAATGGGCCGAACGTCTTAAAATCTAAAAACCATTGGGGCAAAACACGAGGGACGTACAAGGGGGGCCATAATAACCGGCCAATCACCGGGGAGGTTTTTATATTTTCTCTGGACCCTCTTTCTCCCACCTGTTTAACCCCTTTAGTCTTAATATATTAAGACGTTTGCCCCATTAGTTTAGTTATTTTAATACCTGTCGCCCCATTTTTGTCAAATATAAGACCTTTCGTGCCTTTTAGGTGTTGATTTTTTTCCTGGCGAGCGATATCGAGCTTGTACTTCTACATTTTTATTTTTATTTTGACTAACAATAGACGATTGTATACAGTTAGGAAGGACCTCTAGCATTAAAAGTGGTAAATTCGATATCAATTAATAATTAATAATGATTAAATACTGTATTAATACGAGCCAGAGTAAAGCCGGTGTCACACGAGCTCTTTTTCCGTTAACTTTTACGGGCAATTGTAGTCTGGCAGCTTCAAAATTCAAGTTATATCAGAAATCAGCCACCTAGCATAATCTAAATTCAGTCTAGTTTCCGATTCCAATGTGAACGAGCTTCAAAACATTACGAGAAAAAACTTGCTCGTCGAAAATTGCCGGAAAAACCGCTCGTGTGACACCTGTTTTAAACGAAAGAATGGAGGATGGTATACTGGAAGGGTTAAGTCGTTAAGAAGTAACAGTGTAATGCCAAAGACTTTAATATTTAACAAGGCTTCCATTAATTGGGGGTGGAGTTGGTTCTGAACACCCTTTCTCCTTCATGTTTAGTCCCATTAGTTTTGAGTCTTCTAACAAAAAATGTCTAGTCTGCACATATATAGTTTGGCAATTTTAAGGCCTCTTGTGTCATTTAGTTATCGATTGTTTTACTGGCAAGCGATATCCAGCCTACAAATTACGAGGAACTGGGATATGATCGGGGTATGTTTCTACCGAAAAATTCACAAATCTATCTTGGGGGTATTTGTTTAAGCTTGGTGGAGGTCTAGGGAGGAAACTAAAAAATAATAAGTATTAATGAATAAATTAATAGACTGATAAATACAAACCTTCCCTTAAGAAATACCATGGAGTGTAGGTTAATGCGAAAACCTTTCATATTTAACCCCTTCTGTACCGGCGAAGTCTTTTCTATTTCATTCTAGCTATATGTAGATGATTTTATGTAGTTGAAAAAGGATCTGTGGTAGTATAAACGGTTACATGATTTAGTTCAAAGCCTTATAACTACTGGAGGCCCTTTTTAAGCTGAACAGAATCGTCTAATGATAATCTATTATGTGTTTTACACCAACCAACTTCACATCTAAACTCAATTAATGAAATCAACAAATACATGTGTTACTTAATTCATTTCACCACACCACCAAACACCTCCAATGAAATTAATGAAAGCTAGCCAGAATATAGCAAAAAGGATGGAACCGGTACTGGAAGGGTTAACACGGCTTCCATGAACACTATACCCATAACCAGATTAGCATATATACGGCGCCATATAATCGTAAGGCAATTAACCGACTGACGAACTATGAATACAAATGACTATTAACTATTGTTCACCTTGTCTGGGAACGGAAAGAGAAAGGGGTCAAGTCTGGGATAGTGAGCACGATATATGGCACTCTACATGGAAGTTGAAGTAAGCCAAGGAAGGTGAACTCTCTCTCATATACCTTGGAAGGAAGCTACATAAACAGTCGTGTTAATAGAGCAACATCTTGGAATAGTAGAATTTACCTTATAGTCTTCGAACAAAATTGTCTAGTCTGCACATATATATGTTTATTGTTTATGCTAGGGTTACGTTTGGTTCCGTCTGTGTATTACCTCCGCTAATGAAGTTGGACGGAGGTTATGTTTTCGACTCCATTATTTAATGTGTGTTTGTCTGTAAACGAGATATAGGCCTATCACAAAGTTATCAACCGATGTTCACGAAATGTTGTGGGCAGATAGGATATGCACCAAGGAATTTGTTTAATTCAGGAAGCGATCTGTACATAATCAGCTTGTCTGTAAACAAGATATCTCACAAAGTTGTGAACCAATTTTCACCAAGTTTTGTGGGCAGATAGGATATGCACCAAGGAAGAAGGGATTCAATTTTGGAGGCGATCCGTAGATAATCAGCTTCTTAGCTTATGTCACACTGGTGTCATTGTTGTGTATGGCCAGCATAGGCGGAGGTATGCACTGTACCGAGTGCCCCTCTAGTTATTATATTATAATTATATTTCATAAAACATTAACTTATCATAATATGCTCTCAGAAGGACAACTTACACAATCATGTCGGACAAAATGAAAGAGGAATATGGAGCAAACGAGAAGATGCTTGGAGGCGACGGAGGAGGAGGGAAAGGCAACCGTACGTCACCCAGTGCCTTCGAGCGTGTGATGAACGCCGTGGGGACTGAGGGACGCTACCAGAAGCTCCTCATCTATGCCTTTATGCTCCCTCTGTCCTTCTACGCCCCCTTCGGTGTCTCCTCCCTACTGCTGATGTTGTCCACGCCCACCCACACCTGTCACGTGCCCCGCCCCCCGGAAACAGACAACCTTAGTGACGGGCAGTGGCTCAACCTCACAGTACCATGGTCAGTGTATCATAATATGCTATGTAGCCTATCATTTGTAACACATCATGCAATGTTAATGAAACCATTAATTTGATGTCACTCTCTACCTCTCTCCATCCCTATCCTTGAAATACACAATCACACACATACAGTAGGCTATGTGTAGTTAATATACAGTAATATAGTTTTGTAATCGTTAGCTTACTTTTAATCATTATATTGTAATTTATTTCATACCTAATGTGCATTTGTATTTTGTTCACTGGCAAGACAGAGATCGAGGCTGATCAGTTAATCGATTGATAAAATGTGGTTCATTCCAACCCCCACATCCCCTTTGTGACCTTTCCCGCCAAACGTCCGTGTTGAGGAGATATGTACAGTCACTCATACAAATTTGGGGACCTCACCAATTTCTAATTATTATGGAAGTAAATCTCTGGAAACGAATTTATGAATATAATTTCTTATGCATGAACTACAAACCTATACACACTATTTATTGAAAAGCAAGTTCCATCCAAAAATGTATCCATAGAGTTATAATTGTATAAAGAAAAACATAGAGGGTCCACAACATTTTATAAGTGACTGTCCACTGCAACACTAGTGTACGATAATCCCCAACTGGAACATGGACGTTTTGTGGGAGTCTCCGGTTCCAGCACCATCATCCAACCTGATTCATTAATTTATTTATTTATATTTATACTTTTAGTTTTATATATTTTGTTTTATAGTTTGCTCCATACAGCCCCATCAAGTTAAAAATAAAACATCCCCAAGACCCTCCTTTGAGGTAAATGTGTACAATTTCCTTAATTAGCCTACAGGCTCGCTATTGCTTGCCATGAAAAAATCGACCCTTAATTAAATGGCACAAAAGGTCTAAAATTGACAAACAAATAGGGCGAAAGGTCTTAAAGTCGCCAAACTAATGGGGTGAACATCTTAGAATCTCAAAACTAATAGTACTGAACATGAGGGAGAGGGGAGTCCAGTAAAAAAACTTAAGTTCATCTTACACGTATTTACTGATAAATGTATGTTTTCAGGGAGAAGAGAGGAGATGGTAGGCTACATCCCAGCCAGTGTTCCATGTATAACATCAGCTACGAGGGTGACACCTACACCCTCCACAACACTACCTTGGGTCAGTACAGTCGCCTTCACTATAACCCTGTTCAGTATAGGTAGGCCAGAAATCACGACCCCAGCTTCTCATAACTCAAAATGAACTTCAGTAATTGAGCTAATATTTCCACCATTGGAAAAGTTAACCAGAGGTGTGGTGGAGTGGTCATGCCACTGGACTGGTAATCCAATGGTCCTGGGTTCGAATCCCGATGTATCAATGGGAAGATATTATTGGGATGGAATTTGCACTATACCTAGTATCAGTGCATTACCACAAAGCCCACCGAAATGCCAAAAAAATACCCTCATTGTTCTCTGATTAAATAGCACTGTATGAATATTCCCATATTCAAAATATGCTATGCTATAGGGGGGAAATGCCTAGTGAGTTCATTGCCCAATAGATGGCATTCTGAGAGTGAGGGTCCTAGTCTAGGTGAGACAGTGAAGCACTGGGGCGAGGCAGCTTCAGAGATGGGGCTGCTTCGAGCCGTGGGTGGGCAACCGGGCCCTGTGCAAGATAGAGAGGGCTGGTAGCATCCCTAAGTGCTTCACATGTCTCACTCCCTAGACTGGAACGAGACCTCACTGGCTTCACCGTTGAATGTATGGTTGAATGTACAGGCTCTCAGCCTATGCCCGAGAGGGAGTACGGTACTGTAGTTTGAATATAGAACAAAAAAAACATGATAAATAGGTGTGGAAAATTACAGCCCATTTACTCTAGCCCTTTTTTAGTTATAGAGGTTATTGGTCAAGATTTCTGGCCTACTTGTAATGAATGAACTATAGTTTGTATGCATTCCATAATCTGGTTAAGAGTGTTCCTCTGCAGGGCCACATTTAGGTAGTGTGCCCTTACTTACACCTACTGGATGTGCTGACCATCCAATGTTACAGTGATCAAGGTATAATACAACTTTATGCATCACATTCTATTAATTTTGTTTAATTGCCTCATTCTTCATTAAGCCCTTGAGGATTATGCCGCATTTTGACAGTTTATTCTGGCTATCATTAGACGATTATATACAGCTTAGGAAGGTTCTGTGGGAATTGAAAGGGTAAAGACTATCTCAATTAACCCAGGAATTGCTATAGGCCTCATATGAGGCACGGTATTCAAACACATGTAAACAAATAAAAGAAACTTATAATACCGTGCCAGTGCTGGGAAATGTTTCAATGAAGTTACGGCATCTTTCCATACCACATCCTCCACTCCTTCCCGCCCTCTATATGTCGCCACCCCCCCCCCCCCCCTCCCTCCTTGAACTTCACCCTTTTTTGTATACAGATATCAGCAGTTTGTGGCCCTTCTGATTTTCATATATCCTACCCTTCTTAATCTGATTAATATTGTCTAATAATAGCTAAAAAATAAAAAGAAATGACTCATGGTATCTTGAAAATTTTAATCTCTATAAACCTCCAGGGTGTCGGTATGGTTGGGATTACGACCGCAGCAATTGGAAAGAGACGGCAGTGAGCGAGTTTGACTGGGTGTGTGACCGAGCTAGCATAGTCACCACCATCTTCTCCTTGGCTGTGGCGGGACAAGCTGTGGGGACTCTGATGTTCTCTATTCTGGCAGACAGGTTGGTGTTACATTAACTTTGAAAAGTTGACAGAATGAATAGAAACACCATTTGAGGAGGAGTACTTTATTGACAATGGACGCAGTAAGTATCAATAAGGCATCCAGGGTCCTACTGTATGTTAGTGATGATGATGCAGTTTTTAACTCTGTGGACTCCCTTGATTGACAGGGCTAGGGCGTGCCCTTGTTACAGGGACTACTGGACATTTGCCACAAAGTGTAAATTAGTAACCTGAAGAATCTATATGCAAAATACAGTATTGTAGATAAAGTGCTCCTCCCCAAATGGTGTTTTATTCAGACAGGTTAGTCATCAGTATGGTTAGTGTTTGTGTTGATCAGTCCTCTTCGATCTCTATCGACTAGCAGACATATTAAAGTCCATTCACTATAATTAAGTCAGAAATTGTGACCACTAACCTCTGTAACTCGAAGAGGGTAAGAGCAAATGGGATGTAATTTGTCACACCTATTCCCTGGCACTGACTCTTCCCTAATGGTAGAACTAGCTGAATTACTCGAGTCCTGTTTCAGTTATGAGAGGTTGGGGTCATAATAATTGGCCTACCTATAATGAACAGAGTATTATTGTTATACATTGATCTTCCCATGCCCATCATCATACTGCCAGACATAACAGTATCAAGATAAACTTGTACTTCTTTTAACATTGTTATCTGCATTTGGTCTAGTGGATTAACTTGCTTGTGGAAGAATCTCCTTGACTTTTAACAAGAACAATATATTAATGTGGTGATGGGCTGGTCTATCAGAGTGAGAGTTAAGCGTTCTCTGCCATACCCATAGCTTACTCTAACTTTTCCTTTTACTTATATATTTCCTAGATCTCAAGTCTCTTCTGTGGATTGACCTCCCTACTGCCAACTCTCAAGGTTGGCAGATTGGGAGCCAAAGCGTCACATTTTTTCCTTTGCCCCTCAGCTTTCCCTTCATAATTGCTGAGAGCACAGGGCCTTGGGTGGGGCTTCGGTATCCCGGGCGTTTCCACGCCCTCCTCGGTTCCTTGCCTGTGAGTGACTTCGGTCACCCAGGCTTTTTTGTGGTAGGCAGGGAGGGTTTTGTGGGGGTGCTCGTTTATGGCCTTGGCCTTGCCTGGGGCCTAGGAGCTGTTCGGCCAGGCAGCCTGGGGAACAGCAACAACAATATTATATTCATGCATTAAGGGGTGATTTTTTAGCTTGCTCCCTAAACCTCTATCAAATTTAAAATAACACCACCAAGACCTCCCTTCGAGATAAATTTTTACATTTTTTCAGTAGAAAAATGTCCCGGTCAAAGGCCGTTTCCTCCTGAATTACAAGTTTGCTATCGCTCTGCAGGAAAAAGATTATACCTAAATGGGGCGAAAGGTCTTAAAATCGCCAAACTTATGGGGTAACATCTTAAAATCTCAAAACAAATGGGGTTAAACATGGGGGAGAAGGGGTCCAGAAATCCAAAAGCCTTTCCTTAATTGTATGAAAATTATATGTATTGATTATTGAGGTCCTTCTTCCCCTACAGGATTGGCCGGCGTCCAATATTCTTCATCACAGCCGTTATAAACTTTGCCTTCGGTGTGGTCAACATATTCGCACCCTCATGGCAGTTCTTCGCTGCTACTCGCTTTCTCGCCTGTCTTGCCTTCTTCAGTATATACCAGATGCCTTATATTATAGGTGTGTGTACATTTGTCAAGAGTGCAGAGTGTCCTATATATTTAAGTCTTTTTCTTCTAACATATAATTGTATAATCTTACAATGTTTTAAGTCCCTGTAACAAGGGCACACCCTAGCCCTGTCAATCAAAGGGGTTAAATAAAAGGAAAAATAAAAATAGCTTGAACAAAAATATCCCATAGAAGTATTACAAATTAGTAGTGCGAATCTTTTGGAAACTCACGATGTCTTCACTTTTGACTTGTTCATTAAGTCTAGTCACTAACATAGTTAAATTAAAGCTACAGTATCATTGAGTGATAATCAATTTAATGCATTGTATAGTACCCTGGTAATGGTGCATTTAGTATAGCTCTAGTTGTAAGCTTATTGCTAATAAATTCAACACACTTGAATTTTTTTTTTTTTTTTTTTAATCCAATCATCCTGATTGCATAGTCCTGACTTGATTTTGTAACACTACATTGTTGTTTGCTGATGACACAGCATTGGTGGCGGATTCTGAAGATAAATTGCAGCGAGTAGTCAAAGAGTTTGGTGTGGTTTGTGGGAGGAGGAAGCTGAGGGTGAACATCAGTGAAAGTAGAGTGATGGTGGGGGTGCTCGTAGGGTGAATCTAGATGTGAGTCTGGATGGGGATATACTGGAACAAATGGAGTGTTTTAAATATCTAGGAGGGGTGATACGCTGGAATGGGGGTGTGGAAGTGGAGGTAAGACAGAGCATATGTGAAGGAAGGAAGGTTTTTGGAGCGGTGGGAGGTGGGAGGTCTCGGAGTAAAAGTTGGGGGTGCAATATATCAAGGGATAGTTGTGCCAACAGTGATGTATGGAGCTGAGACATTGGGCTCTGAAGAAAAAGGAGAGAAGAAAGCTGGATGTGATGGAGATGAGCTGCTTAAGGAGTATGTGTGGAGTGACTTGAAGAGACGGATTGAGGAGTGAAGAGATGCATGGTAGAGTGGGGCAGCAGGAACATTTGTCTGCCAGAGTGGACAGAAGGGTGCTGTGCTGGTTTGGACGTGTTGAGCGAATGAAGGATGAGGGGCTTGCGGGGAGAGTATGTGAGTCGGATACAAGGGGAGGTAGAGGGGTGGAAGGGCCTCCATTGAGATGGAGAAACTGTGTAGGAGAAGCGTTGGAAGATGGAGGAGTGGCTGTAGATCAGGCGGGAGAAGTGGTGATGGATAGGAGTGAATGGAGAATGCTGGTGAATGGACGAGTGAAGGCGCGGTCGTTTGGGAGAGGGGGTCGGGCGCCAGTTGGAATGGATAATAGTCCGTCAGGCGCCTGGACTGGGGAGCCAATATACTGTATATGAGAGGTACGCCTGAATGCGTGGTGGGCTGGCTTGTGATGGTAAAGGAGTGTGCAGAGCAATTAGTGGAGCCAGTGAGGGACATAATTCAAGCTTCCTTAGATAAAGGACAGGTTCCTGTTGAATGGAAAAAGAGCTAATATAATTCCGATATACAAGAATGGAAACCCTGTGGACCCTTTAAACTATAGACCAGTTTCACTTACTACAGTAGTATTGTATGCAAGATTTGTGAAAAGCTAATTAGGAAGAGATGGATGAAAATGTTAGAGAGAAAGAAGATAATAACCCCAAAGCAATTTGGATTCAGAGAAGGGACATCTTGTGTTACAAGTTTGCTATGTTATGACAGTAGGGTGATAGATGTACTCCAAGAAAGAGGCGGATGGGTGGACTGCGTCTACTTAGACCTTTCCAAAGCATTCGATAAGGTACCACATAAGAGATTGTTATCTTAGCTTGAGACGCTAGGATGTCTCAGGGGGAGTTTGCTGAAATGGATGGAGAGCTATTTAACAGATAGGGAAATGAGGACCAACATTAGAGGAACTTACTCATCGTGGCGGAAAGTTGAGAGTGGTGTGCCGCAGGGATCTGTGTTGGCACCTCTCATGTTCCTTATGTACGTGAATGACCTGCCGATAGGCATAAACTCCTACATGTCAATGTTTGCAGATGACGTAAAAATTATGAGACAAATAACAAATAAAAGTAGTTGTGAGGAGCTGCAAGGGGATTTAGATAAAATATACGAATAGAGCACCAAGTGGAAAATAAAATTTAATATAAGTAAATGCCATGTGTTAAATATGGGAAGAAGTGTGAATAGACCGAATTGGGAGTACAGGATGGGAGATAATATAATTAGCAAGGCCGAAAAAGAAAAGGATTTAGGGTTGATTATACAAGATAACTTGTCGCCAGAGAAACATATTAACAAGCTCTTTAGCGGAATGTATGCAATGGCCGGGAATATGAAAGTTGCTCTGAACTACTTGGATGAGACCATGGTAGCGAAAATTATAAAAAGTATGATTAGACCAAGATTGGAGTATGCAGCAGTGGGTGTGGTCCCCACATCTAAAGAAGCATATTCACAAGTTAGAAAGAATCCAGAGAGCAGTTACTAGATTGGTTCCAAGTCTCAGAGAACTGCCATATGAAGGGAGGCTAGACAAATTAAATCTACCGAGTCTAAAAGAGAGGAGAGAGAGGGGAGACATGATAATGATGTACAAATGCACCCGAGGGCTGGAGAGGCTGGATAGGGAGGATTATTAATTTTGGATACAGGAATAACTAGAGGCCACAGCTACACAGTAAAAAGACCTACCTGCAAGAACGATATCAGGAAGTTTAGCTTCCCCTATAGATGTATTGACAAATGGAATGGGCTGGAGGAGGAGGTGGTAGGGGCAAGGAACATCCATATTTTCAAGAAAAAATTGGATAAAAGGAGACTGAGAGACGGGACAACACGAGCTTAGCTCAACTCCTGTAAACTACAATTAGGTAAATACTGTACAGCTTTGCTGCGTGTTTGCCTGCTGAGACCGGAACCTCTCCAGGAGGTCTGGGACCTGCTAATCTTTTGCTGGAGACCCCAAATGGGCCTGGGTCTCTGGGTCTTTTCCTGGGTGACCTGGATGTGTGTGCATTTGTGTTCTGTTTTTTTTTTTTTTTTTTTTTTTTTTTATGTTGTGTTGTTCATGTTCGGGCTCTACCTCAAGTCAGCCACCCCCAGCTAAAAAAATAAAATAATAATAACAATAAATAAATATACTGTATATAAATAAATGGGGTATGTGCCCGAGTATATATAGATAGATAGATAAAAAGATAGACAGAGACATTTAATACCTTGACCTTCCCTCCTCTCTTAGTCCATATACCATACTGTACTATCAACTTGTGCCACTGAACTTGTTACTCATGTAAACTTCAATCTACCTCCATGTAAATTTTCTAGAACGGTATGCAAAACTTTACTTGTTCTCATTTTAAATTTAGCACTTTATTACCAGTGGTAGAGCTGAGCTCGGAGCATTTAAGAGGACTGACTGCTGCCCTGTCCTTCATTTTTGGGACCGTGGGGATGTGTTGCGTCTCCCTGTTTGCATGGCTCCTCGCTAACTGGAAGACATTAAGCCTTCTGTGTCACGCACCATCAATTCTTTTTCTTCTATACTGGCGGTAAGTGCAATTTAATATTGTTTTTATCAAGATACAAATTTGTATATAGTGTAATTTAAATGTTTCCTAATATTTTAATAATTTGAAATCTTGTGTACAGTACCTACTTATTAATATCTTCTTTGGTGAACAATTGTGATATATAATCAATCTTATTTTATTGGTGAAACTTTATGATAAACTGTACCTTTAACCTTTCAAAGATATCCAAAAGAAAGTTGACTTGATGAATTAAAAGGCTTAGCCATATATTTTCCTCACCTAATGGTATACTTCCCAGGTTTTTGCCAGAATCTCCGCGGTGGCTGTTATCCATGGACCGCGTAGACGAGTGTGAGGCCATCATGACGCAAGTGGCAGCCTCTAACGGTAATAAGAAGCCACCTAACCTAAGGCAACTGCTTGAGGAGGCTAGAGCAGAGGAGAAGCAATCTGCCTCGAATAAGGATCTCGTCAAGTACAAGACGATGAGAAAGCATCTTGTTATTGCCTCACTCAACATGTGAGGCTGAGACTGAACTCTTATGTACAGGCAGAGCCAAAGTTTTTTCCCACCTTTACTGAGTTACGTCGAAACCAAAGCTATTGAAACCTTTAACGCCTGAGCAACTAGAATAGTCCGGCCTTGCTACCGACAGCCGGCATCACATGAGCAAGTTCATCGGTTATGTGTATTAGAGACTTGTATCCACGAATCCATTACTAGCTATCATCTTATTTTAATTTATTTTGTTGTCAATTTGTATATTAGATTGGACTGTACATGACTAGGATCTCTTATGATACAATATAGTCATTATGAAATAGAAAATTGTCAAATACTAGACTCGATTATAACTACTATTTTATTCGGATACTGTGGCTCCGATACATCTGTCGCTAAAGTCTTCGTGTGACACCGACTTACCTTTACAATTTAAACTGTTTTGATAGTAGTTCAGGTATTCAAGCTTTCAATAGCTTTAGTTTTGAGGTGACTCAGAGGAAAGATGGGAAGGAAGTTTGAATTGTGACTGTACTACTTTCTTCAGGAATATTGTTGTTCTTGGTCGTAATTTGGCAAATGTGGCTCAGAGTCAGGGACACAGTAAGGAGTTAGAGTGGGGACTGAGAGGAGGGGATTTAGAACCTGCCACATTCTAATATTTTTGCGATATGACCTGGCAGGGCCTTGAACCAGGGTCGGTAGTGCAGCAGTGCAACACCAAACCAACTAGACCACTGAGGAGCTTAAAGTGATCGCTTCATTTGGAACAAGATTCCATCCACCACCACCCGCTCTGACTCGAGCTCATGTAGCTTGATGCCATATGCACATACATCCACACACAAACACTTGCAGATAAGTACTAGAGAAGGACACCTGTACTTGCAATTTGGGGCACAAGGCCTAATATTTGTCACATCCTTACTAAGGAGAGGAATGGAACTTATGCAGGGATAATATACATGTATGTTGTATTTGACAAATATGCATAGCTGAATGTCACACACAGTTGGAGAAATACTGTTACCAGTTAGCTATATTCATATTTAATAATTATACATTTATTCCACCACAGGACTGTCCTCTTCAGTCGTTGAATTGCTTAACTATAGCTTTAAATATAATACCCTCTCAATCAATCTCAAGACGACATTCTGAATTGCCTATGGATTTTTACTTATTCAACTTAAATTCCAGTGTTATGCTACCCAATCAGGACCAACTTCTTTAGTCAAATAATATTGTACCTCTTTAACTTTCTTTCTACCCCCCCAGGACCATCTTCTGTGTGGTGTACTCAGGCATCGTCCTCAACATCCATAACATGACCGGCAACGAGTTTGTCAACTTCTTTGTCCTGTCCTTGGTGGAGATCCCGGGCAACCTGTTGGGCATGGTGTCAGCTCAGTACCTGGGCCGCCGCCTCAGTACCATCTACACCCTTGCCCTCAGTGCACTCTTCAGTGGACTGGCTTCTACCGCTGTCACAAGTACAAAACAATTTTCTTTACCATGGGTCTGATTTTTATCGCAACAAGCAATGTGCATGAGGCCATATTCATTTGACAACTGCTCTACTCATATCTTGATACATATATGTCCACAGACACATTTAAATTAAATTGTAAAACTTGCAAAATAAACAAACCAAAACTGGGACGACACAAGATAAATGCAAAAGAACTTATCAAAATCACTATGTGGAAATAACGCTTAATAAAATAAAACTTTTGAAATAAAAGAAGATAATCCACCACATACGGTGTACATCACTACATGAGCAAGTTAATCTGGTTGAAATGCCTTATAGTTATTGTGCAGAGGCTAGCTCTCTTGAAGGAGTCAGTAGTGGGTAGAAGTAGTTTACAAAATAGTTACCCCTATTGACAACGAGGGGGCACTCCTGCATTAAGGGGATTCTGCATAGAACATGTCACAAGTGTGCTACTCCATGGTAGTGAGGTATGGGAAATTGGGAATTCAAAGAGAATGATCCCCGCAGACTTGAGTATACTGAAATAAGCATGGCGAGATGATTATGTAATACTGTACCACAGTCAGAGAGGTACCAACAAGAGCAGATTTGAGAGAACGACTTGATATAGAGTGTATCAGTGAGGTGTTGTGTATGAACAGACTACGATGGTTAGACCAAATGGAGAGACTGGATGAGGATGACTGGATGAAGCATGTTAGAAATATGGAATTGATTGGAAGGACAACAGTAGGTAAAACGAGGAAGAACTAGAACGAGGGGACTTGACATGGACACTACAGCGGACCATGCAACAATGGTCACCATCAGATGACCAAGGCATACCCATGCAAAATTTGAAGTAGCCTTTTAACACCTTAAGAGCGGCCTATGCGGTTTATTTATATGTACCGCCCAGCGGGGTGTTTTTAGCCAAAATAGGGCTGTTTACGTGATCATTTTCATGCCTAAATAAGACCCAGAACGTAAAACAAGTATCTATCCCTGAAAGGGCATAAACAGAGCTTTCGAATGACACCATAACGATCCTTTTATGATGGCTAGTTTTCTTGCAATAACCGTGCAACGCGAGTGCAAAAAGCATGTAATTAGGCACTTTCCCCATACAATTCCTTATATAGCGAGTGAGAGGTAGGAGGGAGGTGAGATTCGTGTCAGTAGGTTCTCCGCGGTGGTCTGGAGCAGTCATACGCTCGCTACTCTCCTGCCACCACTTGTCTCTCTCTCTCAGCAACATTACGTGCTGAAATTGCCACTCGAGTTATGTCGAGCGCCGCCACATAGTCCAGCTTTATTTAACTCGACTTATGTGGTGAGCCGCTAATTAAGGGTTAATGAGGGGGGGGGGGGTTTCTGGACTCCCTTCTAAATCATGTTTAGCCCCATTGGTTTTGAGATTATAAGACATTCACCCCATTAGTTAGGTTTGAGGTGGAATAAGATAAATGGAAAGATTGTATGTATTAATGATGGTTCCCGTACAACTCAACCAAAAGACCAAATTAACCAGTACAGTGAACCTTAATTGAAAATCTTCCCTTAAACAAATTGAACACTTGCGAGTTTGGGGCTATAAGGAGGTTAGAACCATAAACATCGATATTTAGCAAAAAATATACGGTAAACGTTGTGCAAATTTGTGATGGATAGAAAGATTTTTGCATTTGGTTTTATGTACAGTACTGTATACATATACAGTACAGTATATATATGCAATACAACGGTAAACGTTGTGCAAATTTGTGATGGATAGAAAGATTGTTGCATTTGGTTTTATGTACAGTACTGTATACATATCTATCTATCTATTGCCGGACGCCTTACTCCCCTTACGAGGGTGGCCATACACAGAATGCCCCCAAGCGGACCTAT
The DNA here is from genome assembly GCA_032716605.1 of Paralithodes platypus. Taxonomy (NCBI): domain Eukaryota; kingdom Metazoa; phylum Arthropoda; class Malacostraca; order Decapoda; family Lithodidae; genus Paralithodes; species Paralithodes platypus. The sequence goes on from CM064529.1 coordinate 3,614,481, forward strand.
TCCCTGTGAGAGGGACAACCCGAGCCAGTTTAGTGAAGGACTTGCAGGATTGACCACTCAATTTAGGATCGGTCCGACTCCGAGGCCCTCTGTGTATCTTGTTAGCACTATTTTTCTACAGTGGTGTTCGGCTAATCCATCCACTAACCTGCCTTAACCTTAGGTAAGCAGTACGGATTTGTATCAGGTTTACTCCCCTAGACAGGTTGCCAACCAAGGCTGACGAGTCCCATCCACCTGAATTTGTATAAGGTTGTCTCCCCTAGATGAGTTGCCGACCAAGGCTAACGAGTCCCACCCACCCTGTATACATATACAGTATATATATGCAATACAACCATATTTAAGCTGGTAATTCTGCTAAATAGCTATGTCAAAAAGACCAACTTCCTTATAGCCTGAAACTCACACACAAGTAGTCAATTGTTAACTTACAGAGAATAAAATCTCTTACTGAATGTGAATGTATTATATATTTTGGTATTTGTGTCCTTCAGATCAGTGGCTGCTGGTGACTCTCTGCGGCCTGGTGAAGCTGTTTGTGACCGAGTCCGTGCTGGTGACTTATATTCAGATTGGTGAGCTCTTCCCCACCCCCCTGCGCTCCCTCTCTTATGGGATCACTGGGGTTATAGGACTCTCGGCCACTGTACTAGTGCCCACACTCATAGCTCTGGTAGGTATAATGCTTTCAATGTAATTATATTGTAAACCTTGCAAAACAACACCAAAACCAGAAACTGCACAATATAAAGATGAACGAACTTATAATAATCACTATGTGGAAATAACATACTGTACTGTAATGAAGATTTAGCAAAGCAATATCATAACACTAAAAAAACATGAAACTAGCCTTTCTCACTATATACTGGCTAACAGTAGCCAAACGTATTCAGCTTAACAATGGTGCCAGACGCCTTGCTCCCAGACGGGGTGGTCACGAATTATTTGTCTCCATATTCCGAGTCCATTTGTAAGATTCTCTATCTAGTTTTTGAGGGAGGGTTGTTAGCCCATTGTTGTGTACAGTAGTGTGTGGGGTGCACATCGAATGTTACTGCACTGTTGAACTAGCTGTGGTTGTGAATGTAGTCTGTAACCAGTGTAGTCAGCTGATCAGGCGCTAGCATATACTTGAGTACATGCGACACTGGTTTACCGCACTTCTAATATCCGCCATTGCAGTGAGAAGTGCGGAAGTCTATGCTCTCTGGCCAATAAAACCTGGGTGGTACTGATGTTCATAATAATTTTCTCAGTTACTTAAGCCAGGGCAGTAAAAGAGTTGACAAATATTAATTTTCATTATATGTACTTATTATATTGTTCTAAAAATTAGCCACAAAAAATAGAACCATAGATCTCTCAAAATAATTTATAGATAATAATTCAATAGAGATTCAAATGAGTGTATACTTCTTATAACTGGCGAGTGTACTAGTACAGGCATTTCTCATTTAAATTTGCATTGCTTAAAGTTGACTCACTTAAAGTCACCTCATAATATTATTAGTATAATACATTGTTTTGTTAATTAGGGAACAAAACACACTTTAAGTTGTAAATGAAACAAAAATAGTAAAAATTACAAGAAAATTTACTAAAATAAATAGCATCCCTTAAAGTTTCATTATTCAGGAATGAAACTGTAATTTTCAGTAAGGAATTACTGTACATTCTCCACTAGGGTGCCAGTGACCGCCGCCTGCCGTATTACATCCTGTCAGCGCTGTGTGCGCTTGGGGCGGGAGTCAGCATCTTCCTGCCGGAGACGTTGGGGTTGCCACTCCCACAGACAGTGGAGGAGGCCAATAGGGTGGGTGCTGACCAGTCCTGGCACACCTGCATCACCTACTGGAGTCAACGTAGGGACGCTCGGAGGAAGGGAGGGCCTCCGTCACCGGCTGCCAATGGTGCCATCTCATCTGTATAGCGACACAAACCACTAATCAATAACAAATTTTAAAATAGTTCAGTGGAGCCATATCATTTACAATTATACAATTATTACAATTCCCCCAAGGGGTAAGGGGGCCTTCATCTAATGGTGGAGGAACACAAAAAATATGCCTCACGCATCCTACTGCGTGTTGTACAAGGTGACTAATAGGGAGGATGGCGATAGACTAGTGGACCAACAGCCATTACTATGCAATAAAGTCTTTATTTTAGCACTGTCTTGGTATGGTACTGCCGAGGTTGATAGGGTTTGGATAGGTTCCGCAGGCGACAGAGTCTTACCTGGGCGCTGTTTGGCACCACACCTGTGTCGGCAACAGTGTTTGCATGTTGGAGCAGTGTTGGGGCAGGAATTTATTGTTCTATAGTCCAAATTGCTTAATATACAGTAGAGTCTTGTTATGGTGCTGTCTTCCAGTAGGCTGACAAATTACATCTTTCTCTCTCTCTCTATGGTGCTGTCTTTTTGTAACACTGTTAAGGCTGGTGTGGTTGCAGATACTGCAGGTGCAAGTGCTGCAGGGGGACTCTGTTGAGTCTTGCTGAGGCACGGTTAGTACTATCTATACCAACATCAGCCACAGTCATGACTTGGTGGGGCAGTCCTGTGGCGGGACTTTATTGTACTACAGTACACTCCAACTACTGAAAGGCAACCCCGTCTGAGCCGTTACAATACGTGTAATGGAAAAATTATGCCAAACCATTGTATTGTATGTACTGTACTGTATAGACTTTCACAGCAAGTCACATCTCTATTTTCAGTCACTTGCTAACAAGAGGGATAGATGGACAGAAGTTTTGTTTTGGCCTCCGTTTGTTTATCTGTCTGTAAACAAGATATCTCAAAGTTATGAACCGATTTGCAGAAAATGTAGTGGGCAGATAAGACTTGCACCAGGGAAAAAGTGATTCAATTTAAGGGGAGTCACCGGCTTTTTTTCTCTTTCTCTCCTTTTCGCTCTTTCCCTGGCTTGTATCCATTCGGCCCCATTCAGCCAACTGTTTTAAGACGTTTATCCCCATTAGGTGTTGATTTCTTCTTGGCGAGCAATAGCGAGACAGCATTGTATGGCGAAATCCAGCTTCACCGGAGACAGTTTTCTATCGAAAAATTTACATATTTAGCTTGCTGTCAAAACAAAAATATAAATATGCTGGCTCGCTGCCGCTCGCCAGGAAAATATTAACAACTGGATGGGGGTAAATGTATTAAAACAGTAGGCCGAATGGGGCCGAATGGATACAAACCAAAGAGAGAGGGAGAAAAAGATAAAAAAAAGTGGGGTGGGCTCCCTTAAGAGGCGACTCATAAGTTATGAACCGATTTTCATGACATTTTGGTAGGCCGATAGAATATGTGCCAAGGAAGAAAAGATTCAATTTAGGAGGCCATCCATATCATATTCTATCTATCTATCTATTTACTCAGGCCTAATCCCCACTTTTCCTCTTATTTTCTTTTCTTTTCCCTCTTTTTTTTTTTTTTTCTTTTTTTTTAGGGGTGGCCGACTCAAGACAGAGCAAGAACAGGGAAAACACAAAACACAACATAAAACAACGAACACACACAGACAAAACACAAATTCACACACATCTAGGTCACCCAGGAGAAGACCCATATTACAGTATTATAATGTAAAACTTGCAAAATAAACAAACCAAAACAGGGACAACACAATATAAAGGCAAAAGAACTTATCAAAATCGCTATTCATAAAAGAACACAAAACCACCACATAGGGTGTACATCACTACATGAGCAAGTTAATCTGTTTCCCAAGCAAATTAATCGCACAAATAACAACGCACTATCGTCATGTGTTGTTGTTGTTGTTGTTGTTCCCCAAGCTGCCTGGCTGAACAGCCCCAAGGCCCCGAGCAAGGCCAAGGCCATAACCGAGCGCCCCCACAGAACCCTCCCTGCCGACCACAATAAAGCCTGGGTGACCGAAGCCACTCCATGGCGGGGAGCTGAGGAGGGTGCGGAAACGCCCGGGAAACCAAAGCCCCATCCAGGACCCTGTGCCCCTCAGCAATTATGAAGAGAAAGTTGAGGGGCAAAGGAAAAATGTGACACTTTGGCTTCCAATCTTGGTAGATTGGGAGGTCAATCCACGGAAAAGACGCCGTCACTCGAGATCTAGAAAACATATAAGTAAAAGGAACAGTCAGAGTAAGCTATGGGTATGGCAGAGATCGCTCAGTTCTCACTCTGATAGACCAGCCCATCACCACATGACTAGAACCCAATCCTCTCAGCATCAGCTAGGAAAGGCCCTAGAAAGCCGCCTTTGGCGGGGGGATAGCTCCCCTATTTCAACCCCTTTCGGGGTTGGGCACCCGCCCAACTATCGTCATGTTCAAGGAATTAGTTAATTTAGGAAGTTCAGGATGTTCTGGTAAATTTTTACTAAATTTTGTACAGTATGAGTAAAGAAACTACAATTAGTCAACATTTTCTATTAAAGCAAATTTGCAATTTGACAAGATATCAACAATAGTACAAAATACAAATAGCATTCACTAACGATAGTGCTATCGGGTAGGTACACTGGTGTCATTGTTGTGTTTTAAAGTATATTTTGTGACAAGCCAGCGTAGGCAGAGGTATGAGCTCTACCGGGTACCCCTCTAGTTATCTTTGAAATCTAGCTCCATCTTGAGATACCTCCATTAAATGAAAACCATGTAAGGAATGCCTCTCTTCCCCTTAGGTTGTGTTCAGGCATACAGAATTCCTGTTACATACAGTAGTCCATAATGTCTTTCATCCGGTCTTGCCAATTTAGATACGTCCTTGTTAGATCTAGTGGTACTTACTTTGATCTAGCGGCAAATATTTACATATGTCAACGTATATCCTGGCAATATTCTGGAAATTTTAGTAATTTTTAGCAATATTCTAGAGATTGTGGCATTATTCATACATCATTCAGCATTAATTTAATATCTAGCGGCCTTCCAGAGACATAACAGATCTAGCAAATTTGTGTGTTTTGATTTGGGTACCCTGTTTCATCTATGTAGGCTATTGTTCCCTATTCATCTCACAAATACCCTGTTCATTATAGGTAGGCCAGAAATCATGAACCAAACTTCTCACGACTCAAAAAGGACTTGAATAATTGAGCTGTTATTTCTACCACATGGGAAGAGTCGGCCAGGGAGTTGGTGTGGAAATTTACAGCCCAATTGCTCTAACCCGTTTTGAGTTACAGTGGTTATGAGTCATGAATTCTGGCCTACTTATAATGAATGGACTATAGTAGTGACTATTTTCTGGAGTTGAAGCTGAATGTTCAAAAAGCAACAGTAGTTCACATAACTCGCTAACTGGTCTTCAGTGAGAGGCAGCGATGTAAACAAAATAAATGCAGTACAGTACTGTACATTAAAATGTAAAACTTGCAAACAAAGTCAAACCAAAACTGGGACAAAGACAATATAAAGTCAAAGCAACATATCAAAATCGCTATGTGGAAACAACGCTTACTAAAAAATAATTATGAAATGAAAGAACACAATCCACCACATAGGGTGTACATTACTACATGAGCAAGTTAATCTGGTTCCCAAGCAAACTAATTGCACATATAACAACGCACTATCGTCACGTTCAGGGAATTAGTCAATTTGGGAAGTCCGGGACGTTCTGGCAAATTTTACTAAACTCTGCATGAATAAAAGAAACTACAATTAGTGTTAAAATGTTCTATTAAAATCAAATTTGCAACTTGACAAGACATTAACAATACCGGTAGTACAAAATACAAATATTGATAAGATATCGATAATATTACAAAAAACATATATATATAGCACTCACTAACGATAGTGCTATCGGGTAGGTACCTGTAAGCATAGCATGCCTCAAGTGACCCCTATCAATAACTACCCTACAAATAACCTACATTTATAATATCCATATATTGGTAAAGAAATAAAAAAAACTGCCGTGCACCTCAATAACCATGTCTTAATAGGTTACTGAGAAGCTAATATATTTCATTTACTCCAAATTATCACTTGCTAGTTTCAGGCTATTAGGAAGTTGGACCTGTAAACATCACTAATAAATAAAAATGCAAAAATAATGTAGGTTTCTGATGAATAGAAAGTATGTTGAATTGGGTTTATGTACTGTATTTATGAATGTACTACAACTGTGTTTTAGCTGGTAATTCTGCTAGATATTGATGTCTAAAGCTCCAACTTCCTTATAGAATGAAACTTGCAAGTGACCAATTACCTCACCAGTATATACCCCTGAATGCAAGACAATTCAATAACCATGTCCTATAAAATTATTTAAAAACTAATATCTATCTATCTATTGCCTGACGCCGTGATCCCCGAAGGTGTGGCCACGAACAAAACGCCCCCAGTCAGTCAACGCCCCTCCTGCCAACCAGCACCACATTCATTCATATACTTCTTCACTCCATCCTTCCAATACTTCTTCACTCCATCCTTCCACCTCTCTTTCGGTTTACCTCTCCCTCTCTGTCCTTCCACCTCGCTCTCGTACACCCTCTTATTCATTCGCTCGCTTCCCATACGTTCCATATGGCCGAACCATCTCAAGGTGTTCCTTTTCACACTTTCCAGCACATCTACCTCAACACCACACCTCCTAATATACTAAATGAAAAATCCTGCTTATCAATAATTTGTGGAATATCTGAAAGTACGAAGATGGTGGGTGTGTTGTATTATTACAAATGATACATTTTTGTTAACACCATGCACTCCCTGCTCACTAGCTGGGCTAGGGTGGGTGCTCTGATGTTTCAGGATTTCAGTGAACAGTTGCCACAGATTGCTAGATTGCGCCATCCACCACAGCATTGGTGTCTGCCAAACAGCACACTGGCTGGTCCGAGACTCGAACACTCAACCTCACAGTATGCATGTGAGTGCTCTACCAACCGACCTATGGCAATATGTCCCAATGTCCATTTTATGATAAGATATGATAGTCATCTACAATTATAGTAAAAGTCTTTCCATTTATATATACCTAGAATTGCATTTACCCAAAAATGAAGCTGTGATCAAAGTATGTTAACTCAATCCATGCAATTATATCTCCTAAACAAAGTACAATAGTTATTTAACACAACTATTATTATAACAAAGAACATAATGATAAATGGTAAATATAGTAATACTGTACAAACAATTCTACTGAACACTACTACTATTCATACCTTATACTTGTAATAGATGTACAGTTGTCAGTCAAGAGCATAAATGGCAACACACCCATTTGAATTAGTATCAAACACAAAGGAGACAATACAATATGCATTATTATGGCCCAGATTCTTCAGAACTTGGCTTTAAAAGGTTCAAAGATTTGAACTGGTGTAACCTTATAAATGCTGAGAACTGTACAGCTAAGAGGCATGAAACCACTGTAACCAAAAAGTCGACAATAGTATGGTACCAGTATGCAGCACCATACAATATTATATTTAAGAATATCATGCAGTCTATTTATCTATTCATATTATTTTTTCACCAACCCACGAATTAACTTACAAATATAGCTAATACATGAAATCAATTAAAGTTTTGAATACATGTGGTACCGGTACTCCAAGGACTCGAACCTAGGATACTCACACTAAAATTCTGTACACTAAGCATTACGGTATCAAGACAGTTAACGATTAATGCACACGCCTATGATATATTTTGCATTCTCAAATACTGCATATTAATCTAAGCTTACATATGCCCAACTGCTCTATGGTAGCCTAATGAAAGGGGTAATTGATGGGGCACTTAACCAAAAAATGGAAGGCCTCGCTAGGAATTACTCCTGAACCTGGATTAAATTCATATTATTTTTCACCAACCCACTAACTTCCAGTACAAATAAAACAGATACCTTGATCCCCTAGGGAATGGCCTCAAATTATATGACTCCATGCACCTCTATCACCCATCAGCCGGCACCCCTTCTCCCAGCCAACATCATTTTCACTCATATACCTCTAAATGCCATCCCTCCACCTCACCCTCTCTGTCCTTCCACCTCACTCTCATACACTCTGTTAGTCATTCTCTCACTCCCCATTCACTGCCTTGTAAACCAGTGCATGTAGTAAGATATTGTATTATGTAACTTCTACAAACATTTATGAACTTACCAATACACCAAGTTCTCCCTACAGTATATATCAACTGTCACTTAATTCTTCTTCATCACTAAAGTAGGCAGACTTCTTAATCTTGACTTTCTGTGCATCTGGCTGACTCTTGGAGTGTTCCCCGGTTGAGAGGCTGGCTGTAAACGCCTCTGCTTCTCTTAGCTCTTGCTGGGAGAGAAACAAAGTGTTGGAAATTTACATCTTAAACCAGGTGACAACTTATTATATTTTACGGCTAACTCCAAACAACTTGTTCAATTTACGAAGAGCCTCCAGGAATCTCATGGCTGAGCCCTCTCACTCCAAAAAATTAATTCATAAATTGAATATACTGTACTGTAATTATATGGAGGTGGTCAGAATAGAAAATATATATGTGCTATCTGAATGAATGGGGTAAAGGTTGAAACATAATAAGGAGTATACTGTACCCTGTTCGGTATAGGTAGGCCAGAAATCCAGACCAATAACCTCTATAACTAAAAAAAAGGCTAGAGTAACTGAGCTAATATTTCTACCATTTGGGAGAAGTCAGACGGGGAATGGGTGGGAAATGTTACAGCCCATTTGCTCTGCCCCTTTTTGAGTTACAGAGGTAAAGGGTCACAATTTCTGACCTACCTATAATGAATGGACTATGATAAGAAGCTTTGACATAGAGGAACAAAATGTTTACGAGAAAGGTATAGGAATAATGAGTTTATTTGGGGGGAAAACAAATATATCCTGAAATAAAAACAAGAGTAAATATAGTCTACAAAACTGCCAAAGCCCATGTTTGGGTGTATATTTCAAACTCAGGTTTTGTACTTCATATATAGGTGGGTGGCAACCATCATCCACTCACTCCTATACAGTGCTGAGTGCTGCCCTGTAAACTAGAGCAGCTCTACAGAAAATTACAGGCACAAACAGTAAACAGTTTTCAGTGTTTCCCCTGGTACAGTAACTGTTTGCCTTCACTGGGGGCGGTGGGGTGTAACTATAGTCCATTCATTACAGGTAGGCCAGTAATCATGAACCCTAACCTCTGTAACTCATAAAGGGCTAGAACAAATGGGCTGGACATTTTCACACCTATTCCCTGACAGACCCTTCCTAAATGGTAGATATCATAGCTCGATTACTCAAGTCATTTTTTAGTTATAGAATTTAGTGGTCAAGATTTTTGGCCTACTTATAAGGAAGAGGGTATATATTAAGTGTAAGTAAGGATGTGCTTCCTAACCAGTGATCCCGTATAAGGTAGATGTTAACCACATTGTCCCTAGAGGTGGTAAGATGGTGCTGGAGCCAGGTAATACTGCTGTGTTGCATTTGGGGATTCTCCCCTCTTATTCCAAAAAAAGAAAACTCCAAATCATATTGATTATCCTTACCTGATACCTAATAGCTCCACTTAATGACTCATCCTCAAAGTTCTCCTCCTCCTCCTCCTCTTCCTCCTCCCCTTCCTCCTCTATTAGCTTCTTAGTCTTGTTGGGTCCCTCCTGGTCTTCCTTCTTCCTCTTCTTTAGCTTCTTCTTGGGTGGTTCTCTGTTGCCAAGAAGGTTGCGAGGGCAGGCATAACTCAGGTGTCCTGATTCCCCACACTCATAGCACCTACAAAATTTAAGTGATAAAGTAAAAGAAAGAACAGTAATCATTAGCTACTGGTACAGTTCCCCTCTGAGATTTTACTTATGAGTCAAAATAGTATTATTGAATTAGGAGAGTTCCTTGCTATCTATCTATCTATTGCCAGATGCCGTGATCCCTGAAGGGGTGGCCACGAACGAAATGCCCCCGTGCACCTGTCTCCAGTCAGTCGACGCCCCTTCTCCCATCCAGCACCGTTTTCACACATATACTGTACTGTAATTCTTAACTCCCCCCTTTCACCTCTCTCTCGATCTACTTCTCCCTCTCTGTCCTTCCACCTCACTCTCGTACACTCTCTTGCTTTCCATATTTTCCACATGGCCGAACCATCTCAAGGCGTTTCTTTTTACACTTTCCAGCACATATATATCCACACCACACCGTTCTCTTACTATCTCATTTGTCTGTCTATCCCTCCATGTAACTCTGCACATACTTCTCAAGTAACTAATTTCTACCCCTCTCACTCTTGGTTTTTGTCTCTCCAACAACGTCCATACTTCGCTCCCGTAAGTCAATGTCGGGATTACCACACTGTCATGCAAGGACTTCTTCACTTCCATGCTGACCACACTATTTTTTGTTACTACTTCCAGCATTCCTACAACCCTCTTCCACACTTCTTCATCCATACTCCCATCTTTACTCAACACACTACAGTACCCAAATTCTTAAATGAGCTGACATTCTCCATAGCCTGACCATTCAGCTTCACCTCACACTCTGTGGCTGCACCCTTTTCAAAGACCATAACCTTACTCTTCCCCGCATTTACCTTCAGATTCCGTTTTTCACACACTGTTCCAAACATATTTTATGATATTTATCAGACCCTGCAACTCCCATTCACTATCGCTCATCAGAACCGTATCACCGGCAAACAGCAGTACAGGCAACTTCCACTCGTTTCCTTCCCTTATCAGCGGTGCACCAACATCCACTGCTCTTCCATGTATTTCTTTCATGACCCCATCCATATATAATTATATTTATATTGAACAACCATGGGGACATCACACATCCTTCCTAAACCCGCCATGCTCGTCACCTACCCATTTCTCCGTTCTCGCTCTCAATATCTCGATCACTAACGTACCCTACTGTACATCTTCCTTACAATGCTTAGAAGACATATCCCCAAGTGGTTACTACACACTCCTCTTTCCCCTTTACCCTTATACAGCGGGACAATTATGTCTGTCTTCCAGTCATCAGACACACTTACCTTTTCTCATGCTAGTTTACTCATTTTCCATACCCATTCGATCATTATCTCACCACCATACCTCAGTATTTCCCCACACACACTATCTATTCTTGATGCTTTCCCCATCTTCACTCTTTTCATGGCTTCACACACTTCTGACCTCCTGATCCCCACCTCCTCTTCCACTACTTCTCCTCTACTGCTATGCAGTAATTAAATAACCTTCTTATGCAACTGTTGAATAAGATACCGTACTACACTCTAAATTCAATTGCTGTACACTAATTTTACTCACAAAAAATAAAATTTCAATGAGGAACGGAACTTGTGCAAGGAACTGTACCTTATCTACCAATAGTCTTTCCCAATCTGACCCATTATGTTCCAATTCTTAGTGAGGGGAGTACAGTAGTAGTAGTCGTTTCCTTGGCTGCCTGGCCGAACAGCCCCGAGCTCCTAAGGAACGCCACGGCCGAAACCGGGTTTTCCCACAAGTTCTCAAGGACTGTGTGTTGCGTTGTTGGCGTAAGTGGTTCCGTGTTATGCAGCCTTCCATAATGTGTTTGATAGTGTATAGTGTTGTGTTACAGGCTTACAGCCCGGACAGGTGTCCTGGACAGAGTCATCCAGCCTCTTCTGATAACTCAGGACTGGATGGTGCCCAGATCACAGCCTAGCCAGGTGGACTCTGTCCTCACAGGAAAGTGAGGGGAGTTGGTGAAATCCTTTTAATGTCATGTCCTATCCTATACACAAACTCTCAGTCACCTCAAAATTATCCAAAATTGATAAAACAATCAACTTCCTCATGTCCAATGGGCTACTGGGATTATATTAGTTACAATAGCCTGGCATATGGAACACAATCTCAGAGTCCATCAACAAGGCACAGTATATTAGTTTGTCTAATTTGTAAGTTTTACATTATAATTAAAATTAAAATGTAAAACTTGCAAAGCAAACAAACCAAAATAGAAACCGCGCAATATAAAGACAAAAGAACTTATCAAAATCACTACAGTACATGGAAATAACATACTGAAGATTTAGCATAATAGTTATTTGTAGGGTAGTAATTGTTAGGAGTCACTTGAGGCATGCTATGCTTACAGGTACCTACCCGATAGCACTATCGTTAGTGAGTGTTATTTGTATTTTGTACTTTTGTTGATGTCTTGTCAAGTTGCAAATTTGATTTTAATAGAACATTTTGACACTAATTGTAGTTTCTTTATTCATGCAGAGTTTAGTACAAATTTACCAGAACGTCCCCGACTTCCCAAATTGACTAATTCCTTGAACGTGACGACGGTGCATTGTTATGTGTGCGATTAGTTTGCTTGGGAAATAGATTAACTTGCTCATGTAGTAATGTACACGTACTGTATGTGGTGGATTGTGTTCTTTTATTTATAAATTATTATTTTACTTAAGCGTTGTTTCCACATATCGATTATGATTAGTTATTTTGTCTCTTTACTGTGTTCGTATACGTTTTGGTTTGTTTATTTTGCAAGTTTTACATTATAATAAGGATACAATGAAATGAAAAAATTAAAAAAACACCACCTTCAAATATTATTAACCCTTCCTACCCGGCCTGTCTTACCTAAGGACGGTCGCCCGTACCCGGGCGAAATGGCTGAAAAACGTCTAGGCCTAGGCTACCGTATTTATGTTTATTTTCACTGCTAGAACTTTCCCACTCATCTATAATCGTAGTGCGGTTTTCAATCTGTATTTTGGCGTTGAGTAGAGCTCTGTAAGTCAACTGGTTCAGTTGTGATGACGATTTCAGTGGAGCAAATATTGCAGAGATGTTGCCAATATGGGGGCTTTTCAGACACTAATTTCGTCGTGACGTCAGAACAATAACATTGAAAAGTCTTCTCCTTCTTGTTTTCGGAGGTGCGGTGACGAACGCTTGGGTTTGTTGACATACGTCGTACGCACAGCGTTCAGACCAAGCTTAACTAGGCTATTAAGCTGCTGTCTTAGGTAAGGATGGCCGGGTAGTGGCCCTTCTGCAGAGCTGTCCTTACCTAAGGGAGCCCGGGTAGGAAGGGTTAAGGTCCAATAATCCTCACAAAAATACCACAAGTATACAATAGTTGCTTAAGTCATAGTTCATTCATTAGCCCTAAAAGATATTTCTTATTAAGAACATAATTATGATCATACCATACAACAACCAATGATCCAAATGATCCAAGGTGAAGCAAACACAGCTACACTTTCTGTACAATTACTAAACATAGAATCAACCAAACAACTAACAACCTACTTAGACTTATCTGGGTACTCCCTCCTCCTGATAAACTCCGGTGCCCGGCCATTATCATTGGCGATGCTGGCGGTGAGGGTGCGGCCAAACATGGTGGTGCCGTTGGTGGCTCTCACACAGGCACTGGCATCCTCACGCTTCAGGAACAGCATGAACGCCACACCACGGCTCTTACGGGAGCTCTTATCTCGCATCACGGTCACCCTATAGAGAATTTTTTTAAACACTAGCACATCATTTTACATACATAAATTTTAAGACCGAGTGCTCAATACGAAGTGAAGTTCCAGTCTCACGTCCTAATGGCAGCGCTCCAGGCAGCCCTGTTCAGAGGTGCCTCACTTGTATTTTTTTTTATTTTTTATTCAAGATCAGACCGTAAGGTCTGATCCCGCATCTTTCTTGGCAAAATTACTTTATCACCACATACCAGGTCTATTACTTTACTGTAAATTATATAAGACTTACAAGTGTATACAGCAGATAACATTTAGGTATATTCCATAATTGATGAATGCATAGTGCATACAGGAAAGTAAAATGTGCTAAGCACAGATATACAGATCAACTCAAAATAAAATGAAATTAAAACATGTCAATGCATAAAAAATGGATAAAGACACCATACATATTTACAGGTCTCTTATGTTAATTTCTGCTTATGCCTTGAATAAAATACTACGGTATACAATAATCGCCTAGGCGGACTTCATCTCTTAAGCAAAACACACCATACATTAAATGTAAAAGTATGGCTGTATACTGTATACATTTACCAATCTACCTCACAATTAACCCTTTCATGCACCGGGGGTTGCCGTTTAGTATTCAGATATAGAATTCTCCTAATCTCATCATTACTTCTCCAAAAAATAGTTTTCAGCTCTCAGAGACAACTGCAGAGGTTTAAGTAACTAAACTAAAGGTTTCTAAACAATATTGATGGTCACAAACCCTTTTAAGAATCGAAGAAAGGGCACAAATCGCGTTCTGGTGCGTGAAAGGTTTAAGGACCAACGTACCTGACAAGCTTGCCAAACTTCTCAAAAATCTTGTGTAGATCAGTGTTGGTGAGGGTAAACGGTAGGTTGGAGATGTAGACCGTACTTGAGCTAGGGGCCAGCGAGGAACCCCTACCTCCTCCTCTTGCACTTGCCATCATCAGTAATAATATCTTATATGAATCTGGAAAAAAATAATATATAACTACAGTATATGGGATGGATGTAGTGTCCGGGCGTATGGTCGTCATGTTTACATAGATCGATCGCCGCGATTAAGTTCGCGTCTATTTTGACGGCGATTTTTGTTCGGTTATTTGCCCCCTCCTGGCAATATACCTGTATATGATGATGACAAAATGTCATGGGATGACATGGGGGGGTGCTTAACATATTATTGTATCCAATGGCAGTCAAAATAGACGGGAACATGATCGCAAGTGTCCGCCGCCGCCGCCATGTTATTGTTTAAATGGTTGATCGCCGCGGTTAAGTTTGCGTCTATTTTGACGGTATTTTTTTTGGGTTATTTGCCCCCTGGTGGCAATATATATGATGATGACAATATGTCATGGGGGGGGGGGAGGGGGCCAAAGCCCCCCCCCCCCCCTTAACATATTATTGTATCCAACGGCAGTCAAAATAGACGGAAACATGATGGCAAGCGTCCGCCGCCGCTCCGCGTAGTGTAAACAATGCTGGCGATACGCCCGAACTCTACATTCTACCCCAGTATATTACCAACTGTCCTGATAGCTATATACAGTATATATCTACTGCCAGACACCTATTCCCTGAGGGTATGGCCACGAATGAACCGCCTTCATGTTTCCATATTACTGTACGAGGCAACTCATTTAATTAGGCCTATGTACCTTGTACCAGTAACAAGCTCACGGGGGAGGGTCACTTATGTCCAACTGCCCATCGGTGTGTATAGTGTGTTGGGGTGCATGGATCTGAACATTTGTATAGGATTGTAGCCTAGGTGCATCATTTATCCACCTTGGCATGTTTGCACAATTTTGATTATTTTTCATCATCGTTAACCATTTATTTTCTCTCAAAAGAAAGGAGTTGGAGACAAAAACAATAAGTACTGTAGCTCAAGATCAAGGTTCTTATCACAGCTCCAAAGGCACCACAACATCCTTTGCAGTTTTCTTTATCTTCCTCAGGCGACTATGGTAGTGGAATACTATTAAAGTAAGAGGTTTCTGAGGAAACATACTGTAGATGTTTCCAGACCTCTGGGCATTCCGATATGCACCAGGAATCCAAGATAATATAGGAGAGGCATGTTGAAGGTGAGAGGCATAAGAGTCACAAGCGACTACTTGTATGCTCGCGGTTAAGTTCCTGTCTATTTTTACCGTTTTTTTTCTTCTGTTATTTGCCCCCTGCTGGCAACATATATGATGATGAAAATAAGTCATGGGGGGGGGGGTAAGAGGAGGCAAAGCCCCCCTCAACCTATTATTGTATCCCACGGCAGTCAAATTACAGTAGACGGCAACGTGATCGCGAGCATATGAGTAATGTAAACAAAGGCAGAGATACGCCCGAATACTACATCCTTACCCTGTATTCATCTAATGATACCCAGAATAATATTAAACTGATATCATATTAGGCCTAAATGGCTTTCAGTACCGGTACCCAGTACAGTACTATACTGTACAGTAGCTTATCTGTATTCTGTAAGAAATCAGTTACATCAGTACCGGTACCGTACTGCAGTGAATTAATATAGGTTGATGATGAGATGATGAATCATGAACATTGAACAGTAGCCTACAGTAGAATCTTTAACTTAGTCTCGATAATCACAGTAAGGATGTAGTATTCGGGAATTTCGGGCGTACCGCCCGCCTTGTTTACACTACTTGCACGCTCGCGATCATGATCCCGTCTATGTTGACTGCCATGTTATACAATAATAGACTGAGGCCCCAGGGGCTTAGTGGCTAGAAAATCTCCAAAGTGGTTGAAATTAAATTAATTATTAATGAGCATTATCCCTAGCCTAAGCTCGACAATAGAAAACAAAAATAATTACATAAGACAGGAATACCGTAATCGAGGAGTTGTAGTTATACAGATAGGCTAACCCACTAAATAGCCAATGATTAGAAATTTAGAATTGTGTCTGTTTAAAAAGTTTGACCAATAGGGCCTATAGGCCTACCCTCAAACTCTTAAAAATTTAATGTTAAATAGGCCTAGGCCTATTCCTTTCTCGTTCACTACTCACTAGCATATAGGCTATGTGAATGGTGAATATTAGATCACTCTAATATCCTTACCTAACCTGACCATCAAGAGGATTGAGGCTACCTCTCAGAAAATAGCAACAGTCGCCCACAACTTCAGCAAAAATGGGGCTCGTCTCTTCAATACTGTACACAAAGGCCGTCCGGGAACTGACGAGAGTCACGACCGACTCCTTCAAGCGTCAGCTGGACCGATGGCTGGCCACAGTACCAGACGAGCCCCCAACACCAGGATATCCCAGCACCGCCACCGCATCCGCATCCAACTCGTTAGTAAATAGACGGAACGAGGGAGTTGCGGAGCTGCCTGGCTGCAGCGGAGGTCCACTTTAGCTGCGTCCACAGAGGACGGAATTCTACCAAGTATGACCAAGTAAGTATGACCTACCCTAGGCCTATTTATGGGTCATTTATGTTAGGCGTTAGGTTTGGGCATTGTGATTTGGGGGTAGGCTACAGCCGCTACACTATACTTTCTGACAGATAGCCTAACCATTCACACAGGGTGTCAAAGCATATAACTCTGAGTTGAGTAGCACTATTTTCCTGAATCCAGTAGCATTAATGCGCGGATGAATGGCGAGCGCCTAGGCTAAATATGCAGATTTCAAATTTATCAAAGAATAGGTCTAGATGGGATGGTGGCCATTTAGACAATTGGCTGCCATAATGGTGCCATCTTGCCGGCTATGGAACCAAAATGGCAATAATACCGTACTTTGTAACTGTCAGTCAGGCCTAATTATATTTTGTGTTTATACTAGTCAGTCTTTTCAGATAATCGGTACGATTTTAGTTACTGGACACCTATTTGACAGGTACCGCCAACGATTCAATACATATTTTTTTTCGGTTTCCACCCATCCAACACCAAGCTACACCCTTTTCTGGTGTACGAAACACTAAAAAAGCAATGGGGACACTTTAATAATGATAATATGAGACGAAATATAAAGACAACTCGGTTGCGTTCGTGGAAGTAGGCTAGCGTCGCTTTGTTTACTTTACGCTCGGAGTGAATTCCCGGTCCCACCTTGGCGGTCGACAAAAATTGGCTAAGCTTATAACCAGTTGTTGGGTCAATTTTTTGATAAAAACTTGCGTTATAGGGCGTGGGATACAGGACAGGGTTGAGGTGGGATCTGCCCCCCCTCACCCTCACCCCCCCCCCGTGAATTATAATAATCGTCATCTAGGCTATGTGGCCAGCAGGGGGCAAGTAAAACGGCTGGCCGTCACCTCGAGCGTCCTGGGTAAACAAACCGCGACGATCCGAAGCGACGACGGACTCCCCACGCCGCCGATTTTCGGCCCAAACGCCCCGTTTTATTCTCGTCGAAAACCACATTTAAAAAGTTATTAGGCTAGGCCTAGGCCTATATAGTTTTCAATACTATTACCGGACCAGGAAAAGGTGTAGCTTGGTGTTGGATGCGTGAAAACCGAAAACAAATATGGGTAGCATTCAAGGAGACTACTGCAGGACTTTTCTTCTTCTTCTTCTTCTTACCTCTGACCGGTCACCGGGTATAGGCTATCCTAGTGTTTACTAGTATATACCCCTTTGAAAGGACATTAGCCTAACCTAACAACCTTACCTAACCTATCCTAGTATTATAGGAGGCCGGAGGGGGCTGCCGCCCCCACACCCCCGCTTTGACTTAGATTTTTGGTGTATTTGTCTGTGAAGTGGGTATTTTTCAATTTGTTGATCTAACGAAAATCCTCCACGCGGAATATAGCCTAGGGCCTAGGCCTATGGAGAAAAATATGGCGAATCTATTGGTGCCTATTTTCACTAATAAATTATTTCTCATAACGTCGCACTAGTGTCCTTGAAATAATATCTTGAATATTATCCAAATATGTATTAAATCCTCGGTGGTACCTGTCAAATAGGTGTCCAGTAACTAAAATCGTACCAGTTAATCTTATTATCTGAGAAATTGATTAGCCTATCGATTAATCAACTGTCAATTCAACGAACTAATATTTTCTGTTATGGGTAGCATTAATTGTAAAGCGAAGTGGAGTAGCCTAGCATTACGATAATCGGCCTCGTTTTACACCCTGCATTCACAGAAGTTATACAACGGCCTAGGATATTCAACTCTAGGCTAATCAATATCTAGTAATGTTTGAATGTCCAAAGTCCAATGTCCAATATCCAACAGTTTTCAGGGTTTTATTGGATAGGCCTATTCAACTCTAGGCTAATTTATATCCAGTAATGTTTGAATGTCCAAAGTCCAATATCCAACAGTTTTCAGTTTTTTATTGGATATTCAACTCTAGGCTAATCAATATCTAGTAATGTTTGAATGTCCAAAGTCCAATATCCAACAGTTTTCAGGATTTTATTGGATATTCAACTCTAGGCTAATCAATATCCAGTAATGTTTGAATGTCCAAAGTGGCAAAGTCCAATGTCCAAAGTCCAATATCCAACAGTTTTCAGGGTTTTATTGGATATTCAACTCTAGGATAATTTATATCCAGTAATGTTTGAATGTCCAAAGTCCAATATCCAACAGTTTTCAGGGTTTTATTGGATATTCAACTCTAGGCTAGCCTAATCAGTATCTAGTAGCCTAAGGTTTGAATGTCCAAAGTCCAATATCCTCCAACAGTTTTCAGGGTTTTATTGGATATTCAATAGGCTATTCACTATCCAGTAATGTTTGAATGTCCAATGTCCAATGTCCAAAGTCCAATATCCAACAGTTTTCAGGATTCTATTGGATATTCAGGAATTTCAGGATCATCAGTATTTACTATGGCTTGTTATTCCATAACAATAGGCTACCGGTATATAAAATTATGTATTTTCTGGTTAACATTACTTATAATATGAATTTTAATTGTGTGATAATAGATTTGCCAATAAATATTAAATACAACATAAATAATATACGTATTGATCATACTAAACGTATCTAAGCAAACCAGCTTGCTTCGTTCAAGATCGCTTGAGATTCGTCGCTTTGTTTACATCCGAATGTCCAAAGTCCAAAGAGGAAATAGGGGGAGTAAATGAACAAGGGGAGGAGAGGGAATGGAACTTGGAAATGAGAGAGAGAAGGCTACCAGAACAGGATAAGATGGAAATGGAAAGGGAGCTCACAATAGAAGAAGTAAGGAGAGGGATCAAAGCACTAAAAAAGGGAAAGGCGACCGGCCCGGATGGGATACCAAATGAAATGTACATAGAGGGGGGGGGGGGGAAGAAATGGCAAGAAGACTGAAGAAAATGTTTAATGAGGTAATGGGAAATGAGAGAGTACCAGAAAGATGGAATGAAGCGAGAGTAACACTATTGCACAAGGGAGGGTACAAGAGTAAGAAGGAAATGAAAAGCTACAGGCCAGTGACAGTGACAAACACAATAGGGAAACTCTTCTGCGGGATATTGAAGGAAAGGATGAATAGAGCCATAGAGGGAAACGGGCTAATAAGTGATGAGCAAAATGGGTTCAGAAGAGACAGGAGGGGGACAGATAATATATATATACTAAGCGAAGTGATGGGGAAAATGAAAAGAGAGAAAAAAATGGGTTACTGTGCATTCCTGGATATAGAGAAAGCCTATGATAGAGTAAACAGGGAACTGCTGTGGAAAATAATGGCAAGGAGTGGAATACCAGAAAAGTATATAAACATCATAACATCGATGTACCAAGGAACAAAAGCGAAGTATGCGCTAGGAAATATAGAAACGGGATGGGTAGAAAGCAAGAGGGGGGTAAGGCAGGGGTGCGTATTATCGCCGTTATTATTTGCGTTATATATGGAAGAAATGACACGGAGGATAAAAAGAGTTGGGGAGGGGATTCAGATAAACAAAGAAAGACTGGGGGTACTGCTGTTTGCTGACGACGTAGTTCTGATGGCAGAAACGGGAGGAGGGTTGCAGAGACTACTAGAAGAAGCAACGAGATTCGGGGAGGAACTTGAAGTAAGATTTAGTAAAGAAAAGAGCCAGGTGATGAAAATGAATGGAGAGCTTCAAGAGGACGAGGAATGGACACTGGAAGGAAACAGAATGAAGAAGACAAGGGAGTATAAATTTCTGGGGGTAACGATCACGGAGAAAGGGTTTGAGAAGGCGAAAAGTGAAAAGGTGGGACAAATGCAACAATGGAATGGGAGACTATGGAGCGCGACAAGGCTAAGAGCGAATAGCTATGAAATAGTGCGAGGGCTGTGGAAAGGATTTGGAGTACCTGCAATAATGTACGGCTTAGAGGCGGTAGAAACAACAGAGGCGGAAACGAAGAAATTAGAAACGATACAGAATAAAATCGGGAGGACAGGATTGGGGGCAAATAAATACGTAGCTCAAGAAGCAATCCGAGGGGAGATGGGGTGGAGTACGTTTGAGGAAAGGATTGGGAAAGCGAAAGGGAAGTACAAAGTGAGGCTAGAGGGGATGGAGGAAGATAGATGGCCGGGGAAGGTATACAGATGGGCGAGCGAGCAAAGTAAATGGAACAGAGAGTGCAAAAAAAGATTGGGGAGGATAAATATAAAACAGGACCGGGTGGGAGGGGAATTTAGAAAAAGAAATGAGAGAGGAGTGGGTCATACTAGAAAATGGGAGGGGATGTGTCAGAGAGATAGAGAAAGGGATAAAGGAGGAGGGGAGAAGAAGATGGAGGGAGGGGGTAGAAAATAAAGCCACGCTGGCATATTATAGAGAGAAGGAAAAACCAGCTAGAGAACTATACTATGATGGGGGATGGGGATCGAAACTTCTATTTAAAGCAAGAACAGGATCGCTAGAAACGAATGAGAGAACAAGGAGATGGAATGGAGTGGGACCGCACTGCAGTCAATGTGAAATGGGAGGAGACCCAATAGTGGAGGATGTAGAACACATAGTAACCGAATGTACAAGATATAATGAGGAGAGAGAGGAGTTGGAGAGGTACATGAGGAATAGAGTTGGGGAGAGGGGGTGGGAGGAGATTAAGCAGAGGGAAGATAGAGGGGTAGGGGCGCTATTGGGGTTAACACAGGAGATGGAAACACAAGACATGGAGATGGTGAAGAGAATGTTGGAGAAAATGTGGAGGAAGAGAAATGGGGGGGGGGGTTTATAAAAAAAAAAAAAAAACTGTCTCTTAAACTATCCTTCTACTCTAAACTTTCCCTCCTACTAACGTTTCTGAGCCAGTACCGATACAAAGGTCAGCCCTGTGGATCTGCACGGTCTGCGGGCAAGACCAAGACCAAGGGCGGTGGTCGGCACGGGAGAAGAACAAAGTAGATTGACTATCAACGAATAAGGGAGAGGAAAGGGAGGAGGAAGTAGGGGCAGAGGGAGGAGAAGGGATGGAAAATGAAGGAGCAGGAGATTCTATACAGGGGGGAAAGGGTAGAGGAAAAAAGAGGGAGATAGGGGGGGATAGTCTTGGAAGAAAGGAGATTATAGACAGTAGTGAGAAGAATAGGGAAAAAAAATGGGAGTGGAGGAGAAGTAAAGGAAACAAATAAGGATCCAGGGGGAGTAGAAGAGGAAAGGAAGGGGGGGAGACAGGAAGGTAGGAGGAAGAAGAAAAAGAAACAAGAATTCCATGGAGAGGATAAGGGGGAAATAATAATTGGGTGTGTGAATGTTAATGGATGGAGGCCGGGAATGATGGAGGAAATAGAGAGAGAAGCAGAGGAAGGAAGGTTGAATATTTGTGGAATAGTAGAAACAAAATTGAAGGGGAAGATAGAATGGGGAGGGGAGAAGTATGAAGTAATAGGGAAAGGAAGAGAGAAAAACACAGAAAAAGGGTGGAGGAGTCGCAGTGGTGGTAGAAAAAGAAAAATGGGAAGTTGAACAGGTGAACTTGGGGGAAGGGGAAGACCAGGAGGACATACTAGTAGTGAGGGTGGAAGGGAAAGGAGAAATGAAAAGAGCTAATTTTATGCTGATTATATGTTATATGACGGTAGAGGGAGGGCTGAGAGAGAGGGAGGAAAATCGGAGAAAATACGAAGTAATAAGGGCTGTGATGAGAGGAAACGAAGATGAAATCATAATAATGGGGGATATGAATGCTCACACAGGAATCTTAGGGGAACAAATCAATAGGAATGGGAAGTTATTGATAGACCTATGTGAGGATGAGCAGTTAGAAAATTTGAATATGGTAGAGGCGGAGGGGAAAGTAACATGGAGAGGAAGAGAAGGGAGGAGGTCAGCTATTGATTATATATTAGTGAACAGGAAAGCAGGAGAGAGAGTGATAGAAATGGTAGTAGATGAAGAAAGAAACTTTGAAATAAACAGTGACCATAACCTGCTGAAACTAAGATACAGCATAAAGTCTCACAAGGAGACGATAGAGAAGTGTAGAGAGGCTAATAAGCCAGAAAGATGGAAAATGAAGGAGGCGGAGTGGGGGAGGTTTAGGGAGGAAATAGGGAATATGGATATAGATGAAGTAGGGGGAGGGAGTGCAATGCAAATTGATAAGAGGATAGAGAGGGAAATAAATAAGGTAGCAGAGAGAGTGTTAGAGAAGGAGAAAATAGGGAGGAAAGGTAGAGGAATGAAAGGATGGTGGAATACAGACATTAAGGAGGCGAGGAAGAAGAGGAAAGAGAGGAATAGGATTAGGAAAGAGTTGGAGAAGGGGAAAATATAAGTGAGGAGGAAATTCGAATAGCAAGGGAAGAATACGAGAGGGAAAGGCAAAAAACACAAAAAACTTAATAAGAGGAGCAATAGAGAAGCATGAACAGAAAGAAATTGACAGGATAAAAGAGAAGGGGGACAAAGGAAAAGCTGAGTGGTATAGATGGCTAAAAAGAGAAAAAAGGAGGGAAAAGGTAGTAGTGGAGCTGAATGTAGGTGGGGAAAAAGTTAGGGATGTAAATAAAATTGGAGAGGAAATAAAAAGATACTGGGAGGAAGTGGGAGGGGTAAATGACCAAATAAGAGTAGGGCAATGGAATATTGAACTAAATGAGGAAGAAATAGATGAAAATATGAATGAGATGGTGAGTGAGGAGGAGATTAGGAGGAGTGTGAAGAAGCTGAAGAGAAACAAAGCGGCAGGACCGGATGGGATAACAGCAGAGATGTATATTGAAGGAGGGGAGATGATAGTTAGGATGTTGAAGAAGCTATTTGATAAAATATGGGAGGAGGAAGAAATACCAGCAAGATGGAAAGAAGAAAGGGTCACATTGATTTACAAAGGAGGAGCAAAAAATGTGCACGAAATGGGGAGTTATAGACCAATAACGGTAATAAACATAATAAATAAGATATTTTATGGGATACTAAAGGAGAGGGTAGGAGAGTATGTAGAAGAAAGGATCCTACTTAGTGAAGAGCAAAATGGGTTTAGGAAGGGGAGAAGAGGAACAGACAATATATTTATATTAGATGAGATTATAGAGAAAAAGGCAAAGCAAGGGAAATGTGTGTTTATAGTGTGTTTGGATGTGGAGAAGGCATATGATAAGATTAGTAGGGGAGTTGCAGAAGCAGTGATGGAGAAACTAGGAGTGAGTAGGAAGATAAGGAACATGATAATGAATATGTATGAAGGGGCGGAGACAGAGATTGTGTGGAAAAATATTGCAGTGAAAGGAATCAGGAGAAGGAAAGGGTTAAGGCAGGGATGTAACCTGTCACCATTAATTTTTGCAATGTGCATGGAGGAGTTGGTGAGGAGAATTAAGAGTAAGGGTCAAGGAGTGAAAATAGGGCAGTATAGGCTAGCAATTCTGACGTTTGCTGATGATGTTGTGCTGACAGCAGAGACAGAGGAAGATATGGGGGAAATGTTACAGGAGGCGGAAAGGTTTGGCAGAGACCTAGAAATGAAGTTCAGTGTAGAGAAAAGCAGTATGATAGTAGTAAATGGACCAGAGGCAGTAGAAATGAGGATAGGAGGGGAAAGAATAGAAACAAGGGAGGAAGTGAAGTATTTAGGGGTATGGATAGGGAGGGAAGGGCGACAAAGGACAATGAATGAGAAAATCATGAAGGTGGAGCAGTGTAGTGGGAAACTGTGGAATGTGACAAAAACCAGAGTAAATAAATATAAAATAGTAAGAGAGGTGTGGAAGGACTTTGAAGTGCCGAGAATAATGTACGGGATGGATGTGAGAGGGAGTACAGGGGGAGAAATAAATAGACTGGAGACGGGACAAAATAAAATAGGAAGAATGGGGTTAGGAGCAAGAAGGTGGACAGCAAATGAAGCAGTGAGAGGGGAGATGGGATGGAGTACGTTTGAGGAGAGAGTGGCGAAGGCAAAGTTGAGGTACAAGAGTAGGTTGGAGGAGATGGAGGATCATAGGTGGCCAAGGAGAGTGAATGAATGGGGGGAGGGGAAGAGTAGATGGGCAAAAGAGTGTAAGAGAAAACTGAAAACAATAGGAGTGAAACAAAGAAGGGTGGGAGAGGAGTGGAGAGATGTAGGGAGTAATACAGGATTAGGTCAGGGAAGGAGACTAGAGAAAGAGATAGGAACGAGAGTGAAGGAAGTAGGAAGACAGGAATGGAAGAGAAATATGGAGAAGAAAAGTACACTGATAAGATATAGAAGCAAGGGGAGACCGAGAAAAGAGGAGTTCTATGACGGAAGTTGGGGAGCTGAACTACTGTTTAAGGCTAGGGCAGGAGCATTAGAGACAAATAGGAGAACATGGAGGTGGAATGGGGGGGTGAAAGAGTGTCTACAGTGTGAGGTGGGAGGGAGGAGAGTGGAGGAGACAATAGAACATATAGTGACAGAGTGCCAGGGGTATGCAGAGGAGAGAGAGGGGTTGGAAAATGAGTTGAAACGGGTGGTAGGGGAGAGGGAATGGGAAGAGCAGAAAGAGGAGGAGGATGAGGGTGTAAAATTTGTGTTAGGTCTCGAGACAGAAGAGGGGGTAGATGGGGAAATGGGGAAAAGAATGAAGGTAGTGAAAAGATTCCTGGAGCAGGTGTGGCAGAAGAGAAAACGGAATAGGATAGAATAGGATGAGGGGGGAGAAGGGGACCAGAGCGGGGGAGGAAGAAAAATGAGATTAAATAGTAGAGAGGGGAAAAGATAAATTAAGATAAGGAGAGAACAAGATATTGGGGGGTGGAGGAGGGGGTAAAATAAGGAGAGGAGAGTTCTGCTTAAGCTATATACTTCAATTCTTTGTCTTTAACTATCCTTTCTACGACTACATAATTTCTAAACTAATTCTTAAATCTAGCTCTATCTGTTTCTGGAGAAGTCACCGGTGCATAGGTGAGCTGGCTTTGAGAGGGGACAGCAACTCCACAAAAAGAAGAAGAAGAAGAAGGGTTCTAAAGAAGAAGAAGAAGAAGAAGAAGAAGAAGAAGACCACATAAGAGGAAGGAGGAGGAGGAGGAACCTATGCCAGAACTTGAATTGGAGGATGAGGAAGAGCAAGATAACAAAGACTGAAAAAAGACGAAGGGAAGTGAGTATTTAGTATTTAAATTAATAAATGTACAAGGATTGACTAAAGCAAAATATGAAGAATTAAAGGGTTTAGTTACCTATAATAATAATAATAAACATATTTTTCTTTGTCTAACTGAGACACAATTTAAAATACGAAACATTTTGGTGGATGGATTTGAAGTAATTGAAAGTATGAGGAATATTAATGATAGGAAGGGTGGTGGTTTAATGTTACTCTTTGAAACAACAGATAAAGTAAGTTTAAGCAAGGTAGAGTGTAAAAATAAAGATTTACTTTATGTAAAAGGATCTATACATGGGAAATTTGTACACTTGTTCTTGTTATACTTTTCTGTAAATGATAAGGTAAGGAATGATGAAATGAAGAAGGAGATAGAGAGACATTTAGACCAAATGGAAGATGAAAGAGTTATAATATTAGGTGACATGAATGCCCATGTAGGGTTCAAAGGTAAACAAAAACTAAATTATAATGGACACATTATACTAGATTTGATGGATAAATTTAAATTAAATATGTTAAATGATGACCAGGAGTGTAATGGGGAGATAACATGGCGAAGAAACGAGCAATCTAGCGTAATAGATTATGTTTTAATTTCAGATAAAATGTATGAAGATTTTAAAAATATGAAAATAGATGAAAAGCAAGACGTTTATGATCTGTCAGACCACAACCTTATTGAGGTATATTTTGAGTGGAATAATTCAAATAGTAAATCCTTTAAAGGGAAGAAATGGGAAACAAAAGAATACTATAAAATAAACGAGGAGACCATAGTCAAATTTATTAGGGAACTAGAAAATAGAATAACGAGAGAAGAGAGTAACGACATAAGAGTCTTCAATAGAGTAATGAAGGAGACAGCTGATGATATACTTAAAACTACCTATAGGAGGAGATTAGGAAGAGACAAAATAAAACAAGAGGCACCATGGATGAATGACAGTATTAGAAAAGGTATAAAAAAGAGGAGATATTATAATAGATTAAGAAGAAATGCTAAAAATAGAGAGGAAGAGGAGAGAAGTAACATACTTTTCTTGGAACAAAAAAGTAAAGTACAGAAAGAGATCAGGGAAGCCATTTATATACATGAGAGGAAAAAGACTAGAGAGATAATAGAGGGAGGAGATGCGAGTAAAAAGATGTGGAAATATATAAATAAACTAAGAAACAAAAGTCAAAACGAAATAAAAGAATTAAAACTTTATAACGATGAAGGAGAAGTATTGTCAGATAAAAGGGCTGTAGAAGAATTAAATATGTTTTGGAGTGGTATATATAAAATGCATGACAATAACATCGATGAAGTTTGGAATGAGGATATAAATAGGGAATATAGAGAATTAAAAGAGAAAGAAATGGAGGACAGGCAAGAAGGTAAATTATTTAAAATAGGGATGAATGTAAATGATGAACACAATTATAACATACAATCAGTCACAGTTAAAGAGGAGTTACGGGAACACATGGAAATGGCTTTAAAAGTTAATAAAAAAATAAACTACATGGAGAAACCAAACATTACAGTGGGAGAATTAAAGGAAAATATAAAGAAATTAAAAAATAGAAAAGCAGCAGGCCTTGATGCAATGAAACCTGAGTTATATAAAGCATTGTCACAAAGTGATAAGTGCTTAGAAAAACTTGCAATGTGCTTTAATAATATTATGGACACAAATGTAATTCCAGAAGAGTGGAAGAAGTCAAAAACTGTTATGTTACCAAAAGTAAATAAACCAAAGGTAAATGAATTGAGGCCAATCGCTCTGACAGACATATCATATAAACTTTTCATGACGACAGCAATTAAAAATAAAATAGAAGAACACATTAGGGAGAATGGAGAGGTAAGGGAGACACAGAGTGGGTTTACAAATAAGGGTAGAATCGAAAATAATCTTTTTATATTGAAATACTGTATAGATAAAATATTTAAACAAAAGAGGTCACTCATAGTAATCTCAATAGACTTTAAAAAGGCCTATGACTCAATCAGAAGGGAGAAACTGATAAAAGTATTAAAAGATTACAATATAAATTCAAATGTTATAGACATAGTAAGTAACATATATAAAGAAGATAGTACAATTATAAATAAGGGGCAAGTAAATGAGACAGAGATTAAGGTAACAAGCGGCATCAGACAAGGCTGTACGGGGTCCACAACATTATTTAAATTAATAACTTATGAGATAATTAAACAGTTAGAAAATAAAAGAGGGTTTGTAGATGAGTGTTTCAAAATAAATTCATTGTTTTATGCCGATGACGGGCTACTCTTGGCTCATACAATCCAGGAAGCAGAAAGAGTAATAGATAAATTAATAGAGATAGGGGGAGAGTGTGGCTTAAGTATAAATAAAGACAAAAGTAAAATCCTAATATTTAATATGAAAAACAAACCAAACAACATACGAGAAATAGAAGTGGTTAAAACAAATTAAATATCTAGGAATACAAATTAATGATAATAAAAAAAATTTAAAACCCAGAAAATAGAAGCTTTGGATAAAGCAAATAGAATGGCTAACCTTACATACCCGGTAATATCACAAAGTTGTAATAAGATACTTATTGGAAAAACATATTGGAAAAGTATTGTGATACCAGCAGTCCTGTATGGCTCGAATGTTATAGGTTTTTCAAAAACAGAAATAAATAAATTACAAAATATAGAGAATAGGGTTTTTAGACACATATTAGGGGCACCCAGATATGCCCAAAAGGTAACCTTAAGGGGTGAAATAGGAGCCTCATCAATGGAGGCAAGAATTATGGAAGGTAACATAAAATATCTTAAATATTTAGTAGGAGAGGAAAGTAATGACTTGCTAAGAAGAATCACAGAGGAAAAACTTAGAAATAGTAAAGATCCCTGGACTGCAGAAATTAGAAAGTATGTAGGGAATTTGAAGTTAGGAGAAACAAATTTAGCAAATATTAAGAAGGACGACATTAGAAAAAGAGTTCTGGACTGGGATTCGGGAAGATGGCGAGAGGAGTTGGCAGAGAAGAGTAGCCTAGAAGTGTATAGGAGTTATAAAAAGGAGATTAAGAGCGAGGAAGATATTTATGACAACACACAGGCATCTATAATATTTTACAGATGTAGGACAAATAACTTAAATCTAAAAGATAGAAATAGGCATGTGGGAGGAGAGACACAATGCGATATGTGTAAGGAAGGAACAGAAGACCTAAAACATTTTCTACTACACTGTTCATTTTATAAAGCATGCAGAATAAAAGATCCAGGGTTCCAACAGCCTTATATTGAAAATGAAAATCAAGTCATCGGACATCTTTTATTTAACAAAGAAATAAGCGATAGAGTGAAACAGACAATCTATCAAATGTGGAGAGTACGAGAGAAAAAATTGAAAGAACTGAAATAAGAAGACTGAAGAGAGAAGAAACAAGAATGAAGGAAGACGAAAGAAACAAGACTGAAGAAAGAAGATTTCAGAAAAAGGGATGAAAAATGAGATATATTTATTTTTAAACAAATGAGCACGTCACAAAGTCACAAAAAGAAAAATAACAAAACCTCTTAGGGAAGTGCCGACGTTAAGGCTAAACTTCCCGAATTCCAACTGAACTGAACTGAGACTACCTGATATACAACACCAACCAAAGACTGAACATCATGAAAGCAATCGCAGGCACAACATGGGGTGCAGACGCCACAACCCTCCGAACATTCTACGTAGCATACATCAGAAATTTCAGAAGTAAACTTGACTACTGTGCCCAAGCATTCGCCTCAGCCGCACCGACCCATCTTCATAAACGAGGTGGTACAGAATTCAGCATTAGGATCATAATGGGGGCCCTTAAATCAACCCCGGTGGCCAGCCTTCAGTGTGAAGCAAATCTAATCCCACTCCACACCAGAAGGGATATACAGTGTGCCACCTAGCCTACTTCTCAAAAATCTATGCTGCATGATGCCTGCATCACCTTCCCACCCATTCTCTGCATCTCTCCGCAATGTACCAGACTACCAGTACAGCCTCAAGGAGCTCCCATCCATAAAGCACCCTTCCGAGAGCACATAGGGCAACTTATAGGCCTACATAGAAAATCACGCATATTCCTTGGTTGCCACTCAACCCCCATGGCCATGGCCCCATGGGCCATGGTACCACCAGTCCCACCATGGGAATACATCCCACCCACAGTCCACACAAACCTCATCAACTCAACAACCAAGAAAAACAACTCGGCTGAGCTCAAGCAAGAGTTCCTCGAAGTCCTCCACACCCAGCACCAAAATTCCACCCACGTATACACAGATGGATCACGCATCAGTACCAGTAATAAGAACAGCAAATCTGTGTCTTCAGCATTATGGATCCCAAAATTTCACCTTACCATGGGATGGAAGCTACCCAAACAAACCACAGTGTTTACAGCAGGACTCCTCCGTGCACTTGAGATCAATGAGAGGTGTATGCTAACATTGTGGAAGTCACTGGTCCTACCACGACTGGAGTACTGCTCCCAGCTCTGGTCTCCCCAAAAAGTAGGAGAAATAACAGAAATTGAAGCCACCCAGAGGACATTCACCAGTAAAATCCATGGGTTTCAACACTTTAACTACTGGGAGAGACTTAAGGAGCTGCAGCTGTACTCACTTCAAAGACGTAGGGAGAGATACATCATCATCTACGTCTGGAAGATTTTGGAAAAAAAGGTACCAAACCCAAACATCCAAGAGACTCAGCACCAAAGGCGAGGGAGGCTGTGCTATGTGAGGACTACGCCGGGATCAACACAAAAAATCAAATCCCTGATCCATCACAGCTTTACATACAATGGAACCAGACTGTTCAACTGTATACCAGCCCCTCTCAGGAACATGACCGGGGTGTCTCCAGACACCTTCAAGAAACACTTGGACATGTGGCTGGCCAAAATACCGGACCGGCCACCAACACCAGGATACCCCAGCACCAACTCCAACCGACTTCTGGAATAGAGAGTGGAAGAAAGGGAGCTGCCTGGTCGCAGTGGAGCCCCAGCTCAACTGTGTCACTAACGGACGGAATACAACTAAGTGTAACTAAGTGTAAGTGTAACCCTCCCAGTAAGTGCCTACACCATTTGCTGTGACTCCAAAAGTGCCATACAAGCCATCAACTATAACACCAAGACAAACAAGGAAATAGTATACCCTATGATCCAACTCCTCACCACCCTCCACTCTCAAGGATATACAATATCCCTCCAATGGGTACCCAGCCACATTGACATCCTCCATAATGAAATAGTGGATGGACTAGCCAAAGGGATAGCTGCCCTAGGAACCTACATCAGAACAACAAACAAAATCACAAGCATATAAAATTACCATCCAACTGAACTGTTCCTTTTACTTATATATTTTCTAGATCTCAAGTGACGGCGTCTCTAACGTGGATTGACCTCCCAATCTACCAAGATTGGAAGCCAAAGCGTCACATTTTTCCCTTGCCCCTCAACTTTCTCTTCATAATTGCTGAGGGACACAGGGCACAGGACACAGCTCCCCGCCATGGAGTGGCTTCGGTCACCCAGGCTTTATTGTGGTCGGCGGGGAGGGTTCTGTGGGGCCGCTCGGTTGTGGCCTTGGCCTTGCTCAGGGCCTTGGGGCTGTTCGGCCAGGCAGCTTGGGGAACAACAACAACAACAACCATCCAACTGAATCTGTACTGTACCACCACTGATCATCATCATCATCATCATCATCATCATCATCTCTGACCTCACCCTCACCTTGACTTGAATCACACAGTACACATAGAGCAGTACTGTACTGTACTACAACTGATCATCATCATCATCATCTCTGACCTCACCCTCACCTTGACTTAAATCACCCTGACCTCAAAAGACAACGACAAACTTACCCCCCATATACAGTAGTATAAAATCCACCTTTACTATCTCTCCTAAGTCCTAAACCCTAGCCTATTATACTAACAATTGTTCTTTTCACCCCTCCTAAAATGCCTGTGCAGTAATCTGGAGACACCACAACCCTCCAAGCAAACTGCACATTTAAACAATAATAAGAAGAAGACACGTGGGTCGCCCGCTGGAGGGACGCGGCGCCCACGGTGGTCGGCACAATCATCGAGCCCTGCCCCTGCCCCTGGGAGTATTGTTGACCTTCTGCAGCCCCTCCTGGGTCACTGATGTTTGAGCCTCCTTCCATGGAGGCTGCTGCGGCTTGACCACCACTGCGTCAGGGTCAATAGGGCAAGAATCAAGATCAATACGGCTGTTTACAGGCAAGTTTATCCAATAATCATGAGTAAATGTATATTTTTGAATATATTACGTAGGCTAGGCCTAGGCTATTATCCGAAAGTCCCAAGTCCAATATCAAAGAGTTTTCAGCCGGCTCTAATTTTGGCCTAGCCTAGGCTAAGTCTAGTTGGAAAGGATGTAGTTTCCGGGTGTACGGTTGTCATGTGCGCTCGCAGTTACGTTCCCGTCTATTTCGACGCTATATTTTCTGCTATTTGCCCCCTGTCATTACTGCATGAATACTAGGTTAGGTTAGGCTAATGTATTTTTAGGCTAGGCCTATATCCAAATTCCAAAGGCATTCGCATAGTGTAAACAAGGTGGGCGGTACTGTCGGTACACCCGGTAACTACATTCTTGCCGTCTAGTTTTCTGTTCGCGAGAAATATCCAGGTTCCAGTTTGGGGGGGGGGGGGGACACCAAGAAAATTTGAGTTTTACGACGGGAGTTGGGGAAGTGAAAGACTCGAAAGATGCCAGTAAAATTCTAGCAGTGACTCCACATCGATATTAGACCTAGCAGGCTAGCATCGATTCTGTTTGAATTCCCTAGTTTTCCTTCATATTTCATGTTTTGTGATAGACCTAGCCTAGTAGCCTATTAAGAATTGGTGCGATAAATCTACAGTTAGGCCTATACTATCCTACCCCTATTTTGTCGCTATTCTGTTGGTACTAATGGGTTTATATTATTTGTAGGCCTAGTAGACTTGGTATGGTTTGATGATGCGCGGAAATGTATATTTGACTTGAAATAGATAGCCTACATTGAAGTATTACAAACCTTCGGCAAAGTGAGGTTTGTTTACCTGGGTGTACAGTCGGTTGGGCCGCGGCATAGGCTACTTGTTTTTTGCCCCCTGCTGTCAATATATATGATGATGACAATAAGTCATGGGCATGATGGGAGGGGGGGGGGGGGAAAAGCCCCCCTTCATGGGGAAAACTTTTTCAGAGGCTTATAATTACTTCCAAACATTATAGCCTATATTGATGATAATTAACACAGAAAACTAAATCCATGGGAAAATTATTGACATTAACCCTTTTGCTGCGGGTGACGTTCCGGAACGTCCTGGCAAGTTACAGCAATTTTCAGGCTTTAAAAGCCTGTAAAAATTGAGTGTCAGTGGGCGGGAGCGTAAGGGGCCCACCTCCGACCCTCAGAGCACCGAGCGGCTCACTGATGTTGAGTGTGTCTCGCGCGGGCCTCTCTCTGTCTCTCAACAGTGTAGCCATGCGAGCGAATGTTACATAATAGCGGGTTTCCCGCGTTTCACTGGCACCACTGCGGGTGAACCAGACCACGTACGGGGCCCGTTCTGGTGTCATTTTGAAGCTATTCTCGCCTAGTTTTCGGCAGAATACACTTCATTTAATGCAGATGCTTGATTTATCATTCAGGAGTGCCTGAATATGCCCTAAATAGCCCAAAATAGGCTGCAGCCAAAGGGTTAATATAGCCTAAACACAGGAAAATTTCACTTTTATGGTCACTAATTTTCCCATGGATTTTTGTATTTTTCACTGTTAGTTTTGATCAATAGGCCTATATAGTGTTTGGAAATAATTACAAGCCTTGGAAAAAAAGTTTTTCCCATTTTCGATCGATGTTGAGACACTCCCCCAGATAATGGGGAGGGCTATGATTTGAAAACATTAGCCTAACCTATCAACCTTACCTAACCTATCCTAGTATTATGGGTGGGGGCTGCCACCCCCACACCCCCGGCCCGCTGGTTGGGTACTAAATTACTAATCCCTTAGTGTAAAAAATAAAAAATTGGCCACCGAAAATACGGAGGTGAAAGTAAAGTTTATTAGGTCTATGGTGTTTACTCTGCAATCTTCATCTTTGATTATACGTTGATAACAGGAAAGTACCGTACCGTATTGACAACCTTGTTACGAAAATTACATTTTAGTAGCATACTTTTATATTAAGTTTTACATAAGAACATAAGAAAATGGGAGCCTGCAAAAAGCCGATCGGCCCATACAAGGCAGATCCCTGTCACACCCAACCCCAATTACAAGGCCCAATTATAGACCCATCTCACTAATACCTTGAGTACTGACCCCACCAAAACGGTCAGAGATTAACACAAGATTACGGGGTCTGAGCGCCGATTGGCCCACACCTGGTAGATCCCCCTCACACCCAACCCATCTCGTCCATATGCCTATCTAATTTTATCTTAAAGCTCCCTATCGTTCTTAAGAACATAAGAAAATGGGAGTCTGCAGAAAGCCGATTGATGCGGGAGGGAACAAGAACGAGAGGACACTCTAAGAAAATTTACAAAGAAAGAAATAGGCTTGAGAAGGCAAAGAACTCATTTTGTGATAGAGTGGTAAATGAGTGGAACGCACTGCCCCAGTATGTAGTCGATTCCGAATCAATAAGGGAGTTTGAAAGTAATCTTGATAAAGCATGGGGAAGACAAGATTTGAAGTTTGATTATAAAACAAAAATACAGAATAGTAAAAATGTTGCGTCTGCTACCGCCGCCGCCAACACCGTGAACGACCGCAGCAGTGCAAGTACTGGTACTGAGCTGGATACACAGGCATAGTTTGCCTTTTTCCAGAGGATCTACTGTAAGAAACTGTAAGATTGGCCTACACAAGGCAGATCCCAGTCACACCCAACCCTAATTATAAGCCCAGCTTAAAAACACCATTAGGACTTACCTCACCGAAACGGTCAGAGATCAGAAAAACGGGGATCTGCAGATCCCCACACCTGGGCCACACCTAACAGATCACCCTCACACCCAACCCATCTCGTCCATATGCCTATCTAATTGTATATTAAAGCTCCCTATCGTTCTTGATCCCACTATAGCACTTGGTAGCCTATTCCACCTATCTACAACTCTGTTACCAAACCAATATTTGCTTATATCTTTCTTAAAGCTCCCTATCGTTCTTGATCCCACTATAGCACTTGGTAGCCTATTCCACCTATCTACAACTCTGTTACCAAACCAATATTTGCCTATATCTTTCTTGAAACAAAATGGATCTAATTTGAAACCATTTGTACGAGTTCTTTCGCTATCACTGAGCTTTAGTACATTTTTCATGTCCCCTTTATTAATCCCACTAACCCACTTGAATACCTCTATCATGTCCCCTCTAACTCTGCGTCTCTCTAACGAATGTAAGCCTAATTTCTTCAACCTTTCTTTATACGGAAGATTTCTAATATTATGGATAATTTTTGTCATTCTACGTTGTACTCTCTCCAATGAATCATGTCCATTCTGTAATAAGGACACCAAAATTGAACAGCATAATCCATATGGGGTCTCACTAATGACAAGTAAAGTTTTAAGATAACATCAGCAGTTCTGTTACTCACACTCCTAGAGATTAACCCGAGACTCCTGTTTGCCTTGTTTCGAACGCTTATACACTGTTTTCTAGGCTTCAAATCATTGCTAACAAACACACCTAGATCTTTCTCACAATTCGAGTTTTCTAATTCCATATTAGCTAGTTTATATTTAACATTTGTATGCATCTTCCCTATCTTTAATACCTTGCATTTGTCAATGTTAAACTTCATCTGCCAATTTACTGACCATTCGTGTAAGGTATCTAGATCCCTTTGGAGGCACTCTAT
This sequence comes from Paralithodes platypus, assembly GCA_032716605.1. Taxonomy (NCBI): domain Eukaryota; kingdom Metazoa; phylum Arthropoda; class Malacostraca; order Decapoda; family Lithodidae; genus Paralithodes; species Paralithodes platypus. The sequence goes on from CM064529.1 coordinate 3,650,379, forward strand.
ATCTCTATCTGAATCAATTTTTCTCCCCATTTTGGTATCATCTGCAAATTTACTTATCCTACTAGTTATACCTAAATCAAGGTCATTTATGTACAGTATATAACAAACAACAGAGGACCTAATACAGATCCCTGGGGGACACCACTTTTGACTGCTCCCCATTCTGACTTCGTACCATTTATGCTGACTCTCTGCTTCCTACCAATTAGCCATGACCTAATCCATCCCAACAACGCCCCACCTATTCCATGCGCCTCAACCTTTCTCATCAATCTCTCATGGGGGATTCTGTCGAAAGCTTTACTGAAATCTAAATATATTATATCATATGACTTGTCATTATCTACTGCTTCATATACCTCTGAGAAAAAACTAAGCAAATTAGTAAGGCAAGAATGTCCCTGAGTGAATCCATGCTGAGAAGAATTTATTAAATTAAATGTATCTAAGTGGTTTCTAATTTTACTAGCAATAATTGACTAGTAGCTTTCCTATGATTGATGTAAGACTAATGGGACGGTAATTGGATGCTATTGATTTGTCACCTTTTTTGAAGATCGGAACTACGTTTGCAAGCTTCCAAGCTTCTGGAACTATACCTGTCTCTAATGACTTGTTAAATAGAAATGTTAATGGGTAACTTAACTCATCCCTACATTCTTTTAATACTCTAGCATATACCTCATCAGGACCAGGCGATTTATGAGGTTTCAGTCTGTCAATTTCCTTAAGCACATCATTTCTACTTATAGTAACCGTACTTAACCTATTTTCTATACTATCGCTATATACCTTACGGACTTCTGGAAACTGTGCCAAATTTTCATTAGTGAAAACGGAAAGAAATTGACTATTTAATGTACTGCACATTTCTAAATCATTTTCTGTCATTTCTCCTATCAAAGTTTTAAGGGGACCAATTGCATCTCTAACCTTGGATTTATATAGTTGGTAAAAAGCTTTAGGATTATTTTTTGAGTCATTGGCAACCTTAATTTCAAAATTTCTTTTTTCTTTCCTAATATCCTTTTTTACCTGTCTTGATAGATTCTGATAGTAAGCAAGTAGGTGAATTTCGCCTTTCCTAATTTTTCTATATATTCCTCTCTTTTGTCCTAGAAGATCTAATAGTCTATTATTCATCCATTTGGGTTGGTTCTGTGTTGATCTAAATTTTCTTTTGGGTATATATTTATTTTGTGCATTGAATACCGACTCGATAAAATTATCGTATGTATCTACCAAGGTTGGCGTCTCTTCCTGACTTAAGATGACAGGTGCCTGAGAAGGGGTACACTCATTTGGACACCTGGATCGACTTAATTTTTTGACCATAGGGTCCGATAATAGGGCTCTTCTTAACGCTTTTCTGAACTCAGGTATTAATGTTGTGTTCTCTCTGGTATTACCTTTCCATTGTATATTAAAATACACAGAATTGTGGTCACTATTTCCTAGGTGGTCCCCTATCTCTACATTATTTACCATATGTTCATTGTTACTGAAAACTAAATCGAGAATATTATTACCTCTAGTCGGCGTATCTATGAATTGAAATAAAAAACTATCTTGTACTACCTCTGTAAACTCCTCAGAATCAGAGTCTCCTATTTGATGCTGCCAATCTATATTCGGAAAATTAAAATCCCCCATAATGCACACATTGCTAAACCTTGATGCCATTTTAATTTCCTCCCATAATGACGTTCCGTCATTTCTACTCATATTTGGCGGTCTATACATAACTCTAATAACTATGGTCTCACTACCTTCGTTAACCTCTACCCAAACACTTTCATTATCGTTATTTAGTCTAATACTGTACCTGATTTAATACAGCTTTTTAATGTACTCCTGACAAACACTGCTATACCACCACCCCTCCTACTTGTTCGGTCATATTTAAACAAACTATATCCTGGTATATCAAATTCTGCTAAAAAATGCCTGGTTTCTGTATTAATCCACGTTTCAGTTAGCGCTATTATGTCTCTATTTTCTTTGCTAACAAGGGCTCTAAGTTCGTTCATTTTGTTGCATAGACTCCTACAGTTTGTGTAATATACTCTCAATTTACTTCTTTTCTTTATACCTAATTTACCTTTATTTCTAACGACATTTCCATCTTCCGTTGCACCATCACTACTATCATTAGCAATATAGTCATCATTTTTAGCATGAGACTGAATATCCTTATCGCTTTCTCCTGACGCTAAAATTGTTCCATTTAACCTCTCATTTACACTCTCAAAATTTCTGTTCAAAACCCCACAACCACCCTATCTAAAGAACTAGCTAATGTGGAAACCCCTAACCGTGAAAGATGAACCCCATCCCTTGCGTACATCCCATCTCTCCCATAGAAACTATCCCAGTTATCAATGAATGGTATTGCTTTTTCTTTGCAATATTTCTCCAACCGGCAATTGACACTATTCTTGACACAATTGACACAATTCTTGATCCCACTATATCACTTGGTAGCCTATTCCACCCATCTACAACTCTGTTACCAAACCAATATTTGCCTATATCTTTTCTGAAACAAAATTTATCTAATTTGAAACCATTTGTACGAGTTATTTTGCTATCACTGAGCTTTAGTACATTTTTAATGTCCCCTTTATTAATTCCACTAACCCACTTGAATACCTCTATTATGTCACCTCTAACTCTGCGTCTCTAACGAATGTAAGCCTAATTTCTTCAACCTTTCTTCATACGGAAGATTTCTAACTTAAAAACTTAATTGCACCAATTCAAAATATCACAAAACATGAAATATGAAGGGAAACTAGGGAATTATAAAAGAATCAATGCTTAACCCTCCTGGCCCGGGCAGGTCCTCCAAAGGACAGTGTGGGCTACCCGGGCGATCTGGCCGAAAAACGTCTAGGCCTAGGCTACCGTATTTTTGTTTAGTTTAACTGCTAGAAATTTCCCACGCATCTATAAACGTAGTGCGGTTTCCAATCTGTAGACTGGCGTTGAGTAGAGCTCTCTAAGTCAACTGGTTCAGTTGTGATGACGATTTCCGTGGAGCAAATTTTTCCGCGATGTTGACAATATCGGAGCTTTTCAGACACTAATTTCGTCTGACGTCACAACAGTAACATTGATCCGACGTCTCCTTATTGTTTTCGGAGGTGCGGTGACGCAACGATTGGCTTTGTTTACATGCGTCGGACGCACGGCGTTCAGACCAAGCTGAATAGGCTTTCAAGCTTACTATCTCCTGAAAGGACACTCGGGCTCCTGCCCTTCTTTCGTGGTGTCCTTTGGAGGACCTGCCCAGGCCAGGAGGGTTAACCCTTGTCTGGCGGGACCGGACTTAAGTCTGTCTAGAGAAGAAAGGACTATGTGGCGGGGACCGACTTCAGGCGGTGTGCAATTTTGAGCAATATTTGGCTCTGATAGAGAGACGAGCGGTGGGAGGAGCGTAGGTCGGCTCTGACCGTTCGGCACGGTTCCCGCGCGGCAACTGCCGTCCCCTCCACACTCACTACCTCGCTACACTGGGAATTATGTAAGGAAATTACCATATTTTAGGGATTTTTCCTTCGTCTTGCACGATCGTTGCAAGAGAACGCGTGGTCGTAGAAGGATGGTTCTGGTGTCATTGGAAAGCTCAATTATCGCCCTTTCAGGGATACATAATTGTATTACGCTCTGGCTCTTGTTTATGCATGGAAAAGAGCACGGAAACAAGGTTGTTTAGGGTAAAACCACCCGTTTGGCGGGTAGTAGAAGTTACTGACGGGCCTGTTCGTAAGGCGTTAAAATGATTTGGAGCCATTGCTAGAATTTTACCATATTTTTTGTCCTTGTATTTTATATTATATGGACATGTGGAGAGAATGGATGAACTAAGTTGGGTGAAAAGATGCAAGTCTGTGAACGTGGAGGGAGCTGCACCAAGGGGCAGACCAAAAAAGATGTGGGATCAGGTCTGATCTTGAATAAAAAAAACTGACAAGTGAGGCAGCTCTGAACAGGGCTGCCTGGAACGCCGCCATTAGGACGTGAGATCGGAACCGCACTTTATGTGGAGTACTTGGTCTTTTAATTTATGTACAGTCGCGCTAATATGTGATGTCTCTGCACCAAGTATGTTTTGATCAATAATTGGTATCAGTAATATATAAGCTTAATATCGAGTGAGATATACTAACATATTCCTACAATTACCCACCCTATTCAACATCTGACAGACATTAATGCAGCACAGAGCAATGATAAAGACTAAATATAAAGGACCCGGCATTCGTTTGTCACCCTGTATGTATGTACAGTAATGACAGCTGGGACATGACTTATTAGCACGACCATACTGTATGTATGTATGCAGGATGTCGAACTGGAGCAATTTTGTTTGAAGACTTGAATATGAGAATGAATTAAAAAAAGGGGATGGGTGTAGTGCCCGGGCATACGGTTGTCATGTTTACATAGGTCGATCACCGCGTCTATTTTGACGGTTATTTGCCCCCTACTGGCAATATATATGATGATGACAATATGTCATGGGGGGGTGAGGGGAGGCAAAGCCCCCCCCCTCAACATATTATTGTATCCAACGGCAGTCAAAATAGACTGGAACATGATCGCAAGCGTCCGCCGCCGCTCCGCATAGTGTATACAAGGCAGGCGGTATGCCCGAACTCTACATTCTACCCCAAAAATAATAACATGAAATAGCATCGTTTCAGGCACTTTATCACTTCAAACAGAATTAAAAGACATAATTTGAACTAGGCTATAAACCATACATTAGTCTTGACATATATAAACCATACATTAGTCTTGACATATATAAACCATACATTAGTCTTTACATATACAGTACTGTACTGTACAATGATAAAGACTAAATATAAAGGACCAGGCATTTGTTTGTCACCCTGTATGTATGTATGTATATATACAGTATATATGTATGTATATCCACTGCCTTCTTATAACTACCTGTTCACCATGTATGTGTGTACCGGTATGTATAATATGTATATACTCTGGTGCCTTCCCCAGTTTCCTTTTTTTTTTTTTTTTTTTTTTATGGGGGTGGCTGACTCGAGACAGAGCCCGAACAGGGACATCACACCACATCAGAAAAACAAAACAAAACAAAATCTCACACACATCTACCATACTGTACAGTACAGTATACTGTATTATATTTTTAACGAGATGTCATTTTTTTGCAGGCTTTTGGACGTGAATCTGCTACTTCTTTCCCCCCCCCCCCCACATAATGCTGCCCCGGAACTGCCCTCTGTGCGACACCAACAAACCCACGTGAAGAAGTGTGATTGTAACAGTCAGCCCCGGAACTGCGTCGGATCGAAAGTACGACGGAAATATGTACATGCGTAACGGGGAACACAATGGGTACGTTTTTGTTGTTGTTGTTGTTGTTGTTGTTGTTGTTCCCTAAGCTGCCTGGCCGAACAGCCCCGAGTCCCTGAGAAAGGCCATGGCCACGATCGGGCTTTCCCACAGAGCTCTCATTGAGTGTAGATTGTGTTGTTGGCGTAAGTGGTTGTGTGAAATGCAGTCTTCTATGATGTGTTTAATGGTATGGGGTGCTGTGTTACATCCCGGGCAGGCGTCGACAACGGAGTCATCCAGTCTCTTCTGATAGCTCAGGAGAGCTGGATGGTGTCCGCATCTCAGCCTGGCCAGGTGGACTCTGTCCTCGCGAGGAAGGGAGGATTCGGAAGGATGGATTTCGGGAGGTCGTGCATGCAGCTGCGTGTTGTCTGTGAGTGAGTGGATGGATCGGTGAGAGATATGAGTATGGATGTGCTTCTGGAAGTTGGTTCGGGGTGGGCAGGGAGGGAGAGAGGACAATAATTGTGTGTGATACCGTGTGCTGGGTGTTGTTTTGATATTTCTTGGTGTCTGTGGGTGTGTTGCCATGTAGTTTAGTGGGTGGTCTTGGTTCGTGGAGGCTGCTGCCAGGAATTGAGTGCCTCTCATGTCCAGATGGTCTTTGACTTTGGAATTTTGGTTTCTTGATGTAGGTGATCTGTGGGTGAAGTAGCTGTGCAGCCTGTAATGATCTTCAGGGCTTTGTTTTGAATAGTCTGTAAGGTCTTATGATGTGTTTCAGCTAGGTTAGAAGCCCAGGCTGGGCTTGCGTATTCCATCACTGATCTTATGTATTGTTTATATACTGTGGTGGTAGTTTCTTTGTTGTGTCCAAATTTTGTGTGAGCAAGTGACCTGAGGGCGTTAAGTCTGGGTGTCAGTTTCTTTTTAATGTTTGTGGTGTGCTGTTTGAATGTCATATGAGTATCATATGTTACTCCTAGGATTTTGGGTGTGTGTGTATGTGTTAGGGTGTGTTGTTTATGGTGAGTTGAGGGATGTATTCGTGTTCTCCTGTCCAACTTGTGAGCAGGGTTGCGGTGGATTTGGCTGGGGCTAGATTAAGTCTGTTTGTAGTGCACCAACCATGTAGTGTGTTGAGATAGGGTTGAAGGAGATCTGTTGCTCTTTTTGGGTCATGGTGTGTGCATGTGAGTGTTATGTCATCTGCATAGGAGGCTAAGTTTATTTGGGGCGTATTGGGTGTAGTTATATCGTGCATGTACAGATTGAAGAGTGCGGGCGATAGGACGGATCCTTGTGGGACTCCGTTTGGAAAGTTTCTGATTTTAGATGACTGACCGGCAAAAGATACGTGTGCACATCTGCCTGCTAGGAAGTTGGCCAGCCACCTTTTGTGTTGTTGTGCATGTTTGTGTTGTAGATTTTGTTTGTTAGGTTGTGGCGGGGGATGGCATCGAAGGCTTTACTAATGTCGAGTGTGGCTAATAGTGATCTGTGTGGTGGTCTAGCTGAGTTGATGCCGTCGAAAGCTCTTTGTGTAAGGTCTGTGAGAAGAGTGTTTGTGGAGTGCAGTGGCCTAAAGCCATGTTGTGTTGGAGCTAGGGGTAGGTCAGGTGTAATTAGTTGTAATACTAGGCGTTCCATGACTTTGGAGGGGGAGCAAAGAAGTGTGATGGGGCGGTGCGAGGAGGGTAGCGTGGGGTCTTTGTTGGGTTTGGGGAATGTGATGATGATACCATGCTTCCAAATGTCTGGTATTGTGTTGTGTGAATAGCTGTAGTTTGATATGTTAGTGAGTGCTTGTATGCCTTGTGGTCCCAGGTGTCTGAGGTGTATGTTGCTTATGTTGTCTAGGCCACAGGCGGGTGAGTGCTTGAGATTGTTGATGATATGCTTTGTCTGGTGATTGGTGAAGGGTGTATAGTCAGGGTCTGTGGGGAATTGTCTCTTACGTCGGATGACACGTCGGTCGTCTTTGTGAGGTTTTAGGTGGCTGACATGTGAAAAGTGATTGATGAGAGTGTTTGCTTGTTGTTTACATGAAGGAGTAGAGTCTGTTGTTGTGATTGCAGCATGTGATTGTGTTGTGTTGCTGTTGGAAAGTGTGATGCTGTTTAGTGTTTTGTAGAGTTTTTTGGGGTTTGTTTTGTGATCAAGTGTTTGTAGGAAGTTATTCCAATTTAGTTTTTGTTGTTCTTGTATTTTGTTGTTAGTTTGGGTGTTGAGTGCTTGAATTTGTTGTGTGATGTCTTGTGTGTGGGGTGCTGGGGAGTGTTTCAGTATGTCGCGTTGTCTGATGAGGTTTTGAATTTCTGGTGTGAAGTTGGGGTTGTGTCTTTTCCTGTTACCTGTTTTTGTTGTTGTTGTTGTTGTTGTTGTTGTTGTTGTTGTTGTTTTTTGTTGTTGCTGTTCCTCAGGCTGTCTGGCCGAGCAGCCCCAAGGTCCCGAGCAAGGCCAAGGCCATAACAGGGCTAATTCTCCCTACCAACAATTCCTTTGAGACCTCTGGTGGACGTTTCTGAACTAGCGCCAGAGCTACGACTGTAGACATCACTATACCCAACACCTAGGATATGCACAGTTTATCTCAATGTTTGTGTGATTCTACACGTTTTATTATACAGTATACGACTACACTAAGTGCTTATATAGTATAGTAATAAAGGGAAAGTCCATATGCAGCTGATAATGACTACAAACATAATTATAAGCTGATTAATTATCATAACAAAATTGACGGGAAAATACCTGCTGACTTTGTATTGTAAATATACGTTATTTATGAATATGGGTGATTTTAAAATATATAAAACAAAAGTATGCATAGACCAAAGTATGTGTCAGCTACAGAAACTTCGACTAACTGCATAATTATAGAACTGTTGAAGGAATGGGAATGATAGCTCCGCGATGTCGCCCATTTCCCACAATGCACCGCGGTAAACCTTGCGTTCAGCGCCTCTATCGGCCACTGTAGGCATTTATTGGTAGGGAGAATTGGGGAAGGATGTAGTATCCGGGCTTACGGTAGTCATGTTTACATCGGTCGTGCGCTTGCGGTTATCTATATCTATCTATTGCCGGACGCTGTGATCCCCGAAGGGGATGGCCATGAACGAAATGCCCCCATGCACCTCTGTCCCCAGTCAGTCGACGCCCCTCCTCCTATCCAGCACTGCCTTCACTCTTATACGTCTTCACTCCATCCTTCCACCGCTCTCTCGGTTTACCTCTCCCTCTCTTGTCCTTCTACCTCACTCTCGCTCACCCTCTTAGTCATTCTCTCGCTTCCCATACATTCCACATGGCCGAACCATCTCAAGGTGTTCCTTTTCACACTTTCCAGCACATCTACATCCACACCACACCTCTCTCGTACTTCCTCATTCGTCTGTCTATCCCTCCATGTAACTCCGCACGCAATGTTATGTTCCCGTCTATTTTTACGGCTACTTTTTGTTATTTGTCCCCTGCTGGCAACATATATGATGATGACAATAAATCATGGGGGGGGGGGGACTCAACCTATTATTGTATTTATAATGTAAAACTTGCAAAATAAACAAACCAAAACTTGTACGAACACAGTAAAAAGACAAAACAACTAATCAAAATCGCTGTGTGGAAACAACGCTTAAGTAAAATGATAATTTTTAAATAAAAGAACACAATCCACCACATAGGGTGTACGGTCGCGCTAATAAGTCATGTTCCAGCTGTCATTACGTTTGGCTTGCTCTGTGCTGTATTAATGTCTGTCAGATGTTGAATAGGGTGAGTAATTGTAGGAACATGTTTGTATATTTCACTCGATATGAAAAAATGAAGCTTAGATATTGCTGATACCAATTATTGATCAAAACATACTTGGTGCCCAGACATCACTTATTAGTGCAACTGTACATCACTACATGAGCAAGTTAATCTGTTTCCCAAGCAAACTAATCGCACCATCGTCACCAAGGAATTAGTCAATTTGGGAAGACCCACGGCAGGAGGCTAGGAATCCTCCTCCCCTTGTATAATAATTCTCCTACTAGACGAGACAGAGAAACATGCGAGGGAACGCGAAAGTGGTCCCGGACCCTGAGAATAGGAACTTTAAATGTTGTTTCTGTTCGGGCTCTGTCTTGTGTCGGCCACCTCCAGCAATGGGGTATGTGTCTGTGTCTTGTACATACTGTACATACATACAAGACCCACGGCAGTCAAAATAGACGGGGAAATGAACGTGAGCTTGCCGATTAGTGTAAACAAGTAAACAAGGCGGAGCGGCCTGAATACTACGTCATCACCGTTAACCCCTTCTGTACCGCGATTATATGGAGAAATCCGGCTTCACCGGAGACATTTTTCTATCGAAAAATGTACAAAATTAGCTGTAGATAGATAGAAATGATTGAGAGATAGACTGCCCATCCATTTTGGTAGCGTATGGCAGAAGTCGTTCCTGGGGCAGTCTAGGTGTGTTACCGAATACTATCTTAATAATATATTTTTTTTTTTATTCTAGCTTTATTTAGACGATTGTGTGCAGTTTAACACACAAAGAGCGGGTGGTGAGGTATTTTACACAGTGCCGCCCAGCGGGCACAATCCCGAAATATTCGCTCACTTTCACTCGCCCTAGCGCCGTTACTATGGCTCAAATGCGAACGAAACGGTCATTTTTGGAACAAGGTACTCTTCGTCTCCCCATATAAGTCTATTCTGGATGTTTGGAGGAGGTGAGGAAGAGAGGTTACTTTTTGTTCTATTTCCCGGGCGCGTTCGGATGCGTTCGCTTTGTCCTGACTTCGGCCTCACGCGCGTCTA